>CM065177.1:26041471-26498971 GCA_033026295.1 Channa striata
CTTCCATAATGAGAGCCAGATGGGGGAATAAACATACACTTAATGCCACGTTTACTGGACTTTTTAAGCTCTTGTTCAGCCCCAACGAAATTTGTTCTATTATCTGAGCGCATCTCCTTGGCCTCACCTTCAAAGACCTGCATAACACCTCATGGATGCCTTTGACCACCAGGGGGCAGGACAGGTCCCCTTTCTTGTTCTATCCAGACACGTGTCTAGATGTGAGGGTTCTCAGTACAAAAGTGCTTAAAATCTCATTTCACGTGAATCTTGTTTGGACAGATCCTAGTTGTTGAACCCATTGTCTAAGTCTAGGTTGTTTCCTTTTATCAAAACATAAAAGTGATTATAGTTTTATTGACTAGTTTTTAGCAGCATTTGGACTTTTAGTGAATACATCAGTGAGTGGTTGATTAAGTCACTTTAATTACAATTGTAGATAACATGGTACATGTGAAAAGTGATTTTTTTTTTTTAGTCGTGTTCTTTTTGACTGTATATTTTAACAATATTGACACAGAAGTCATGCATGAGTTAAGCTCATTTAATTTTATTCAGTGAACTACATGTTGAACATTTTTTCTTCTCATTTAGATTTTTCTGATTTCTTCTCATGAGCAACCAGAGTGTGACTCCGTCCTACTTTGAGTTCACCTTGTTCTCAGACTCAGGCTCCCTGAAATATGTTTTCTTCAGTGTGTGTCTGCTGATCTACATGACTATAATCTCTGCTAATGTTGTCATTATTCTGACAGTCTGCCTGGAAAAGTCTCTGCATCAGCCCATGTATATTTTCATCTGCTGTCTGTCTTTAAACTCTCTGTACGGCTCAGCCGGCTTCTTCCCCAGGTTCCTGATGGACATACTGTCCGACACTCACTTCATCTCACGTCCGTTCTGCTTCGTTCAGATTTATGTTATCCACACTTTTAAAGGACATGAGCTGAATATTCTCACTGTCATGGCCTATGACAGATTCGTTGCTATTTGTCATCCTCTACACTATCACAGTAAGATGACCTTTAGGAGGATTTTATATCTCTTGATTGTTACTGTGCTGTATCCTGTTTGTATTTTCAGCTACTTCCTCTATCAGTCCAGCACTTTGCCTTTGTGTGGATATAAACTGCTGAGGCTGTTTTGCACCAGCTGGTCAGTAGTTCAACTCTCCTGTGTGGACACAATTGTGATCAGCATAACAGGCCAGTTTATTGCAGTGACAACAATCTTTATCCCCCTGTTCTTTGTCCTCTACACCTACCTGCGTATTCTGCTCGTGTGCAGGAAGAGTTCCCCTGAATTCAGAGGCAAGGCCTTACAGACCTGCCTGCCCCACATAGTGACTTTTGTCAACTTCTGCATCTCAGTGTTTATTGAAGTTTCACTGAGTCGATACAAAGCTGACGAAGTCAATCCATTAATTATTGCTCTTTTAACTCTGGAGTTTCTGATCATTCCTCCCATCAGTAATCCTGTCGTTTATGGCCTGAATCTGCCTCAGATCAGAGGAGGGATTTCTGTGTTTGTAAGGACACACAAAATTGTAATTCAGTGACCTACAAGCAAAAAATGATTTAATAATAATGATCTAATGACGTTATAACAAATAAAAGTCTTCTGGAGAAAGTTTTCATGGTCACACTAGACAAAGATATGAAAAGAGGAGTAAAAGAGAGTGTGTACCTGCTGTTATCCACAGCAGTAGTAGCGTCAAGGTCTGAGGCTGAATCGTATATTCTGCAAGAAATAATAATTGAATTGAGATTAAAATTAGAACTGATTAGAAATCTACAGCATTTCTCCAGTTATCAGCCAGATGGTTGAAACTTGGATGCTCCCACAGCACAATAACTCCAAACACACATCAAAGCTGGTTGTAAAATAAATGAAGCTTTTTAACCCCATTGAAACTAACCCAAACCATAGCAATCTTACTGCCACCCGTGATAACAGTCCCAAATGTTACCAAAAACAAAAAACCCCACAACACAATTGTGGTTTGAAATAAGAAGTCTTTATTTACAAAAAAACAAGCAATAAATCATGCCATTCCATGGAGGATGGAGTTAGATCAGAACGTTTCTTCTCTTAAATGATGTTTGTGAAGGATTGAAATGGTCGGAAATAAACTTTTTAATAGATGACACTTTATTTCTATTGTAGTAGGTTGTAACGTAAGGCTAAAACACACACGGTTAAACTTCACAGCTGGTGGAATATAATAAACATTTGTCGACACATTGTGTTTCTCCCTCCTTGTGGACCTGTGCGTACATGACAGCTCTCAGTGTAAGAAAAAAAGTGGATAAATGCAGCTGCCTCAGTCTAAGGGGAGGATGCTAGAAGAAGGAGAAACCTCTGATGAAGTCCTGGACTCTTCTCAGAGATTTTATTGCTTTTTTGACACTGTACATACTGAATTATCTAGTTCTTCAGACTCGTCAGGGCATTCAGGTGTAAATCATTTTTAGGGACTCGTTCATCCACGTATTTTATTAGTTTATTAAGTCTTTCAGTGAGTTTTGTAGTTAATGATTGAATCTTTTTGAATCACAGCATTTTTCGTAAAGAATTCATGGCTGAATCACAGTATATACTTTTTATTAGATGAAATACAAGTTGGCATTACAATTTTTACCTGTCATTATCTTTTTATTACTTTCACTCCAGCTCTGCTGCTGCACAGACATGAGCAACCAGAGTGTGACTCCATCCTACTTTGAGTTCACCTTGTTCTCAGACTCGGGCTCCCTGAAATATGTTTTCTTCAGCGTGTGTCTGCTGATCTACATGACTATAATCTCTGCTAACGTTGTCATTACTCTGACAGTCTGCCTGGAAAAGTCTCTGCATCAGCCCATGTATATTTTCATCTGCTGTCTGTCTTTAAACTCTCTGTACGGCTCAGCCGGCTTCTTCCCCAGGTTCCTGATGGACATACTGTCCGACACTCACTTCATCTCACGGCCGCTCTGCTTCGTTCAGATTTACGTTATTCATACATACAAAGCTCACGAAGTGAACATCCTCACTGTCATGGCCTATGACAGATTCGTGGCCATTTGTCATCCTCTACACTATCACAGTAAGATGACCTTTAGGAAGGTGCTGTATCTGTTGATTTTTGCTGTGTGTTATCCGGCAGGGATGTTAGGTCACCTGTTCTATGAGTTCAGTCATTTGCCTTTGTGTGGATATAAACTGCACAGGATCTTTTGCACCAGCTGGTCTGTGATTCAGCTCTCCTGTGTGGAAACAGCTGTGCTCAACATAACAGGTCAGGTTTTTGGTGCAACATTGATCTTTGCCCCCCTGTCCTTTGTCCTCTACACCTACCTGCGGATTCTGCTTGTTTGTAGGAAAAGTGTGTCAGAAGTCAAAGGGAAGGCCATACAGACCTGTCTGCCCCACATAGTGACTTTTGTGAATTTTTGCATCTCAGTCTTTTGTGAAGTTTCTCTGAGTCTTTACAAAGTTGATGAAGTGAGCACATTTGTCATTGTGGTTGTATCTCTGGAGTTTCTGGTCATTCCTCCCATCAACAACCCTCTAGTTTATGGACTTAATCTACCTCAGATCAGACTAGGGGTCATTTCTGGTTTTCTAAAGATACAGAAGTGGTTCAGACAGGATTCCAGGACCAAACAATGATAAGAATTAATGAAGATTTGTTATTTACACAATGTGCTTCAAGAATATTCTAACTGCTATGTCTATGAGAATATCCTGTTAGTTTAGGTTTGTCTTGACAACTCTAAATCCATTTTAAAGGATATGAAGACCTAGATCCCCCTGACCCAATTCACTGATTTAGTGTTTTATCTACATCTTCCAAACCTTACCAATGATGTTTGAATTAGAATTTGCAAATGAGAATGATCTCTGTTTCATCGTGTCATGTGCTGTACTGTCTGTATTCCCTTTTTAAAAGTTTTATGTTTCTATTCTGTCTTATGCTGTTATTTGTCTACCTTACTTATCCCAGCTACCCACTGGGTCATGAAACACTGAACTGGATCATCTCTGTGCTTTTCACTGGCAAATGGACTTGCATATACTTCTTAAAAGCCTCTCATCGAAAAAGGCATCATCATTTCTGACTGAGAGGCAGGCCTATAAATTCAGTGGAGACATTAAGTCATTGTCCTTTTGGTGGTCACCTGGCCATCGTCCTGTGCAGTGTTGAAGACACATGTTTTGGTCTGTGAATGAAATCGCTTTAGAAGGGATGAAACATTGCATTGTAAGTGTTTTACAAGTGGTCTTGTAGCCCCCTCCTTTCTAAGTTAGGGTCCTTGCAGTCTGGCATAAATTGCTTCCTGAACTGATGAAAACCTTCAGATAAAACATTTTATCAAACTAATAGTCCAGTTGCCACTGAATTTCACTTCTAGAATAACCATGACCTGCAGAATCTGCACAGAATTGATTTGGATTGTAATCAGTCAATGGGTTGGTGACTGATTGTACCCGGCCTCTCATTCCGTAACAGATGGGATTAGATTAGTGTGACGTGACTTGTATGTGCTGACCCAACTTTCACATACAGAACAAAAAAAGCCTGTAAAGGACTGATATCATGTCTACTGGTAATGGTAGAAATAGGCAACCATCCATCTGCGGATGTAAAAAGATAAATCTTTCATGTCAGATGCTTTTTCTGTGCTAAACTATCATAATGACATGATTAAAACTATGGAGACACAAGAGCTAAATGCAGACACAAATGAATTTGAGTCCCAGTCACGTTCAGCTGAGCCTAAAATTTAAAACGAAAAAGGCATAAACCCAGCTTGAAACTCAGTTATTTCGTTTACAGTTGGGCTTTGTTTGCTCCAAATGAGGAAACTTACAAAAACTCTGATCTGTTCAAGTTTGACACTGAATTTCATATGTGTCTGGGCTGTCAGGGCAAGTTTGGGACTAAGGTAAAGTAGCTGTAGTGAACACAACACAGTCACATATTCTTTAGACACAGAGGAAATGGTTCAACGACGACGAGAACGTTTCCACAGGCGACGACTGTTTGAATCTGATGTGTTTGTTCAATAGTTGTATCGACACAGGTTTTGTATTTTCTGTGACAGATCAGAGAGTTGAAGCTAAACCACGTTCCAGCTACACCTAACCCTGCATCACGTTGGCATCTGGGGGGCTATTTCAATAAATGCTTGTGTGGGTTGGAGGAAATGATAGGGACGAGTGACATCAATGGACATTAGAGTGGGATGACTTAATAAAAGTTATTTGTACAGGACTCCACCTTCTAATAATTTATACTTATCTTCAGTTGAACTGATGACCTCGCAGATGTTTAGAAATTCCTCCTCCACCATTGGAATCTTTGTTGGTTATGTAAGACGTGTTTATAATTTCTAACCTCATCCACTAGCTTCATTATATTTCATTCCGCCTCTTGGATTCCTGCTGTTGTACAACACGTTTGATGCACCAGCTCGAGATCTGGCAGATGTGCAGCTGCTTTGTGAACCGCAACCGCCATCGACCCTGGACATACTGCGTAAGTCTGCACGTGACATTCATGCGACCTTCATGATTACACAGTCATTGAGAAGGCTAACATTAGCCAGCTTACAGACCACGTTTCACTTGAGGTTTTATTTTGTGGGCAGAGAGGCAAAAGAATTCCTCCAATACGTTGTGCAGTGGGCAGTTTACATGCTTGTTGTTTGCATTTTTTTTGCTTGAACATTTTCTGGCTGCTTCCTGTTGTTTCCCACAGGGCTTGTCACTAACCCGGATCATGCTTTTGATCAGTCCGTAATGTTTGTGTATGAAAATCCAGTGAATCTGAAGGAATTTACTGAACCCTCGAGTGAAATTATGTCCAACACTGTGTTTTCTGATAAGAAAATACCTTGTTGTGTAATGCATAGAAATGCAGAAGAGTTTCTTATTTAATTTGGACACCGTGTTGAAAACACTCATTGTTGGTAATTAATTAGGCCCAAAACATTTATTTTTGAATGAACGAGGTCTATGAAGTTCAGTTGTGGTGCAGTTATGATTAATAATGAGTTAACAAAGGGGCTGAACATGGAACAGTTTGTTCCTTGTGGACCTGTGTGTACATGTGACTGCTCTCAGTGTGACAGCAAAACTGGATAAAACCTTAACAGCTGCTTCAGTTCAGTTCGGGAAGGAAGCTGCACGTCACACCTCCTCGTTTACATGAACTGATATTTATTTATTACTTATCTCCCATTTGTCTTCCAGCTCTGCTGTTGTACAGACATGAACAACAACACGCCGACTCCCTACTATTTTCAGTTCACAGTGTTCACAGACTCGGGCTCCCTAAAATATGTTTTCTTCAGCGTGTGTCTGCTGATCTACATGACTATAATCTCTGCTAACGTTGTCATTATTCTGACAGTCTGCCTGGAAAAGTCTCTGCATCAGCCCATGTATATTTTCATCTGCTGCCTGTCTTTAAACTCTCTGTACGGCTCAGCCGGCTTCTTCCCCAGGTTCCTGATGGACATACTGTCCGACACTCACCTCATCTCACGGCCGCTCTGCTTCGTTCAGATTTACATTCTCAACACTTACAAAGGACACGAGCTGAATATTCTCACTGTCATGGCCTATGACAGATTTGCTGCCATTTGTCATCCTCTACACTATCACAGTAAGATGACCTTTAGGAAGGTGCTGTATCTTCTGGCTTTAGCTGTGCTGTATCCTGTTTGTATTTTAAGTTACGTTTTCTATGAGTTCAGTCATTTGCCTTTGTGTGGATACAAACTGCACAGGATTTTTTGCACTAGCTATTCAGTGATTAAACTCTCCTGTGTGGAGACGCCTCTAAACAGCACAGGAGGCCAGTTACTTGCTGTGGCATCCATCTTTATCCCCCTGTCCTTTGTCCTCTACACATATGTGCGTATTCTGCTTGTTTGTAGGAGAAGTTTGTCTGAATTCCGGGGAAAGGCCTTACAGACCTGCCTGCCCCACATAGTGACTTTTGTCAACTTTTGCATCTCATTGTTCTGTGACATATTACTGAGTCAATTTAAAGTGGAAGAGGTAAATTCTCTCATCAGTATTGTTTTATCTCTGGAGTTTCTGATCATTCCTCCCATTAATAACCCTCTAGTTTATGGCCTGAATCTGCCTCAGATCAGAGGAGTGATTTTTGGGTTTCTGAAGATGCACAAAATAGTTTGTCCTCTATAGTTCAGTGTTCCTACAGGCACAGGGAGAAATCCACAATGTGCTCCTGAAATACCAAGACTGCATGGATACTTTAACAGTAGTTAAATACTTCAGTTTTTCTTCATAAAAACACAAAGTCTAAATATATTAGAATAATGAGTACACATAGATCCCCATGCCCCACATTTGTGTATAATATTAACACAAAGTGCTAACAATATTTCTGTAATTGTGCTTGTGCATTGTAGGTAATGACACGTGTTAACAAGAAATAAACCGTTTTACTACCACTACCAAACTGTCTGCTCTGCTGTCTAATTATGCACAGTAGATGTTGGTCCTGAATGATAAGATGAACATTTTCTCATTACAGTATCTTGATTTGTTTGTTTTCTATTATTTATTATATTGTATTATTTCAAAAGCTAATTCATTGTGTATGTGCATAATGCCCACTGGGAACTAAAAGGAACTGTAAAAGCTTAGAGATTCTTAATGCTATCGCACAGTTATCAGCACTTTTCCATCAAGATGAATTTACAGTGCCTATAAAAAGTGTTTGCCTCATTTATAATTTCTTAGCTTTTCTTCTATGGTCATGGTCAGTTTAATATGACTTTTTGAGAAAGGTGCTTCATGTCTTTTTGGTGGAGTTTATACACTAACTCCTTTAGAGGAGTCACACACTTGCAAAGAATTGATGACGCTGTTTACAATTTCCTGGTTTTTCGCATAAACAAATCATTAAATGGAATCTTATAGTCACAAATATAAGCAAACACAATGTTTGTATGCCGGTAGAACATAAACTATCATGGTCTTTCCTTATTGGACACACCCTTTAAACACACAAGTTATTGTAGAACAACAAATGTCAACAGTGGACTTCTGAAACTAAACCTCAACTGGAGGCGGAGGTAATCCTGGAGTCCAGTCAACGAAACAAGGATGGACATATTTAAAACTACACTGACTTCTAAAACAGTTACAGAAAAATGTCAGAGACATGTCATAAAATCACAGTCGTATTGCCTATAAGTAGAGACAATTTGGTTCTGTGGCTACTCCCCATAGAAGCGGGCGCCCAGCCAGGATCACTCCAAATGTGGAACACACAACCCTAGAATAACAACTAAAGAACTTAAAGGATTCACAGGAGCTGCTCAACATCTATGTTCATGAATCAACCATATGCATAACACTGAACGCATGTAGTATCAACGGCAGGACATGAAGGAGGAAACCAACTGGTAAGTCTACAACACTAGGGAAAACATCATCCGATCAGTAAAGTATGTTTCAGGGAGCATCATCACTTGTCTGGAATTGGACTACTGCCATTGGGAAGGGGGAAATATATTTCCAAGTTATTCAAGGTCTCCCACAGTATAGCGTCAGGGTTTCTGTCTGCAGGCTGAAGCTACAGTTTAAGCTAAGTTTAAATCGGTGACCAATGCTCTGAGCTTTCAGTGGAAACCCAGAAGCTTCAACATTTGACGTCTGGAACAATAATGTAGAATAGTAAGTGAGCTGGAAAGAGTGATGAATGGTACAATTTATTTCAACTTTATTTATATGTCGGGTCATCTCAGGGCACTTTACATAATAAAGTCTAGACTATACAGACATTTAGAGAAAACCCAACAAATCCCACTTGAGTAGCTATAGGCAACAGTGGAGAGGAAAAACTCCCCTTAACGGAAGAAACCTCCAGCAGAAACAGGCTCAGGGTGGGTGGACATCTGCCTTGACCGGTTGGGCTGAGTGGAAAGTGGTGAGAGAAAAGAACAGAGCAACAAAAGCAACAACAAAATATTGGGCAGGTTGGGCAACAAGCGACAGGACTTTACTGTAGAAAACCAGTGCGAGACGCTGTAGACTTTAATGATGATGGTGCAGTAGATTACTATAGTAAGGACGTATGTGTGTGATGTCACGGTTTGTAGTGTCTTGTTTTTATGAAATTTATCTAGTGACTTACCCTGAATTTCTTTGCCAAACACTAATGCTGTCTCTTAACGGAACCTCATCCTGAAGTTTTTTTCTCTAACACACACAGTTTTGTGTGTATATAAAGTCGTTCTATTGGCATTAAATGGTAAAGCTCCTGGACAGAGCGAGCCAAAGGCTTTAGGTAGGGTCATTATCTCACCCTGTGGGGTCTTTTTAATGATAATGATGTAATCTGACTGATTTGCTTTCAGTAGTTTTTAGACACTTTAGGGTTCTTTTTTTTTTTTAGAGAGAGCACTAAACTTGAAATGGTTCAAAGATGGTTAGATCCAAAATGCTGCAGCAAGATCCCTGACTGGGATTGGTAAGAGAGATCATATTTCACCTTCTCTAGCTTCTCTTCACTGGCTTCCCATTAAATGTAGAATAGAATTTAAAACCTTCTTATCTATAAAGCTCCATCCTACCTCAAAGATCTCCTAGTGCCAGATCATCCTAATAGACCACTTCGGTCTCAGAATGCAGGCCTACTTGTGGTTCCCAGAATGGGAGGCAGAGCCTTTAGCTATCAAGCTCCTCTCCTGTGGAACCAGCTCCCAGTCCAGATTAGGGAAGCAGACACCCTCTCTACTTTTAAGACTAGGCTCAAAACCTTATAGTTAGTTCTAGTCCTGCTGCTATAGGCTCAGGCTGCCGGGGGACCAACCCTGATGGACCGAGACACTTTCCTCCTCTCAGCCCACATTTATGTGTCACTGTATGACATTAACTGTGTCTTCTTTGTCCCGTAGTTGTGCTTATCCCTTTCTTCTCCTTCTCTCTGTCCCTGTCTTCAGTTGTCCCCGGATTTGGAGCTACTGGTCCTACCAACCTTCCCAATGTTTCCCACTCAGCCCAACCAGTCAAGGCAGATGTCCGCCCACCCTGAGCCTGGTTCTGCCGGAAGTTTCTCCCGTTAAAGGGAGTTTTTCCTCTCCACTGTTGCTGGTTTTCTCTAAATGTCTGATCTGTATAGTCTGGACTATAGTCTGGATTATGTAAAGTGCCTTGAGATGACTTTGTTTTAAATTGGCAAAGTGTAAAGTTGAATTGAAAAAAGTTGTATTGAATCTGAATACTGAAGTTTGTTCATGGCATTACTTTATATTTCAGCACATTTTTTACGTTTCTGTTCTTTAAAAAAGCACATTCAATTAAAGACACCCCAGGGCTACGTCACATTCTACACTGTTGAAGTTGTGTTAACATTTCAGAATACAATTTACTTTTCAGTTAAAAAAATTATAGATCATGTACTTAACGTTACTTATGTAGATATTTCAGCTTAGTACTTCTACTTTTCCTAGAGAACACACTTGATTACTTGGGTACATTTTTTTAAATACTTGTTTGAACACTGATTGTTGACTGGCTGGTCATGCAGTACTTTTTGTCCCTTGTGGACCTGTGTTTACACGTAACTGCTGTCTGGATAAAAGTTGAGCAGCTTGCTTGGTCATAGTTTAGGGGAGGATGCTGCATGGCTCTCGATTGTCCCTCTTTGCAACAATTGTATGTCACACAGATGATGCTTTAGTTGCTGTTGATTTTGATTCTATCAGCTTGTCAGTTTATTAACATATTAACATTTATAACCTCCACATGTTGTGCTGAAATACGTTTCAGATGACAGATGTCAGAATGGTCATGTATAAACCATAATTTGACTTTTATATATTTGTGAAGTGAGATTTGCAGCTCATGATGCGTCAGTTCAAGCTACCTTGTTTTACGTGATGGAACGTATGCTGGAATTGCAATTTTAACTCTAAACGTTATTACAATCTTTCCTTTTTCTCCATCACTCTCATGTCTCTTGTTCAGTTTTCTGCAGACATGAACAACCAGAGTGTGACTCCATCCTACTTTGAGTTCACCTTGTTCTCAGACTCGGGCTCCCTAAAATATGTTTTCTTCAGCGTGTGTCTGCTGATCTACATGACTATAATCTCTGCTAATGTTGTCATTATTCTGACAGTCTGCCTGGAAAAGTCTCTTCATCAGCCCATGTATATTTTCATCTGCTGTCTGTCTTTAAACTCTCTGTACGGCTCAGCCGGCTTCTTCCCCAGGTTCCTGATGGACATACTGTCCGACACTCACTTCATCTCACGGCCGCTCTGCTTCGTTCAGATTTATATATTTAACACTTACAAAGGACATGAGCTTAATATTCTCACTGTCATGGCCTACGACAGATTCACTGCCATTTGTCATCCTCTACACTATCACAGTAAGATGACGTTGAGGAGAGTGCTGTATCTGTTGATATTTGCTGTGCTGCATCCTGTTTTTTCATTAAGTTACTTTTTCTATGAGTTCAGTCATTTGCCTTTGTGTGGAAATAAATTGCACAGGATTTTTTGCAATAGCTGGTCTGTGATTCAGCTCTCCTGTGTGGACACAGCTGTAAACAGTGTAACAGGTCAGTTTCTAGCCGTGACAATGATCTTTATCCCCCTGCTGTTTGTCCTCTACACCTACATGCGTATTCTGCTCGTTTGTAGGAGAAGTTTTTCTGAAGTCAGAGGAAAGGCCTTACAGACCTGCCTGCCCCACATAGTGACTTTTGACAACTTTTGCATCTCATTGTTCTGTGACGTATCCCTGAGTCGATATAAAATTAATGAAGTAAATCCTCTCATCAGTATTGTTTTATCTCTGGAGTGTTTGATCATTCCTCCCATTAATAACCCTCTAGTTTATGGCCTGAATCTGCCTCAGATCAGAGGAGTGATTTTTGGGTTTCTGAAGATGCACAAAATAGTTTCTTCTCTATAGTTCAGTGTTTCTACACAGACAGAAATTCATGAAGTTCTTATGATTTAAATCACGAGTTTCTAGAATATCAGAAAATATTTTTACATGCACCCATGTTTTTGGATTCTTTGTTTGTTTTGATTGAATTCACAGCAAAAAAATAAAGAGTCTGAAAATCTGTGCTCTCCAGCAACTTTATTCATTGAATATTAATATTTATAATATGATTGAATATAAACGTTTCCTATAGAAAAACTTGCAGCTCATCGCGTTGCTTTCTATATTTTAGGCATATTTTGCTAACAATGGTAGCGCCTGTACGAGCCAGTTATCCATCTCTGCTGTGGCTGTAGGTGCAGACACCAAATTTTCAAGCAGTGGGTGTTGCAGCTGGGGTAGGCAGGTAAATACTAATATATGTCTAAGGTGAAGATCAGATCATCACCATCACCCAGGACCTCAAGTGGGAGCAGAACATCAGGCTGTATTTCTTACGGCAGCTAAAGAATTCAACCTCCCTGTTAGGATGCTGGTGAACTTTCACACTGCCATCATTGAATCTATTCTTACATCCGCCATCACAGTCCGGTTTGCTGCACCCAAGGCCAAGCTGCAGCGTGTCATTCTCTCTGCTGAGAAGGTGATCAGCTACAACCTCCCATCTCTTTGGGAACTGTACGTGTCTAGAACTTTGATTTGTGCAGCCAGGATCGCAGCTGACCCTTCTCAACCCGGAAACAATCTCTTTCTGGCAAGAGACTCTGGTCCATTAAGACCGTAACCTTGTGCCACAAGATTTCTCATTATTTCATGTTTCATTTTAATTTTTATTGTATTAAACTATACTGACACCAAGAAAATTTCCTAGTACAGTGTTCAAAATTGTGCCTTGGAATCAACAGGTTTCTGATTCTGATATTTCATCACCAATTTATGTAGAACAACAGGAAGGGAACAGCAAACTCTCATGACTGTAAGCTTTCATAAAGAGGGCAGATGGAAATGTCATTGGTCGTTTGTTGTAAATAAACTGTAACTTAGTAGTGAGGTTGGTGTGTTGAGGGCTTTATATGGGTTGTTGAATGTTCATGGGCAAAACACTGAACCCCAGGTTAGTCCCAGTGGGTCTGCCTCAGCGTGGCAGCCGCCATCATCAGTGTGTGAGTGTTTGTGAATGACAAGTAACATTGTAAATGTCTTTGGACCAGTATTTGTTTCCCTTGTCGATCTGGGGGGACATGTGACTGCTCTCAGTGACAGAACAAAACACACTTCAAGTTTAGCAGCTGCCTCACTCTGAATTAGATCAGGAAACTTTTTATATTTGTTTGATTTAGAATCACTTATGGAAATATTCAGGAAGGAGGCTGGATGTTTTTATTGTCTGTCCAATTTTAACTCTGAACCTTTTTTACTTCTGTCCATCACTCTCACGTCTCTCGTTTAGATTTCTGCAGACATGAGCAACCAGAGTGTGATTCCGTCCTACTTTGAGTTCACCTTGTTCTCAGACTCAGGCTCCCTGAAATATGTTTTCTTCAGCGTGTGTCTGCTGATCTACATGACTATAATCTCTGCTAATGTTGTCATTATTCTGACAGTCTGCCTGGAAAAGTCTCTGCATCAGCCCATGTATATTTTCATCTGCTGTCTGTCTTTAAACTCTCTGTACGGCTCAGCCGGCTTCTTCCCCAGGTTCCTGATGGACATACTGTCCGACACTCACCTCATCTCACGGCCGCTCTGCTTCGTTCAGGTGTATGTTATTCACACTTACAAAGGACATGAGCTGAATATTCTCAGCATCATGGCCTACGACAGGTTAGTGGCTATTTGTCAGCCTCTACACTATCACAGTAAGATGATGTTTAAGATGATTTTATTTCTTTTAATTTTTACAGTTGTGCATCCTATTTGTATGTTAGGCCAATTCCTCTATCTGGTTAGTCTTTCACCTTTCTGTGGAAATAAACTCCACAGGATTTTTTGCACCAGCTGGACTGTGCTTCAACTCTCCTGTGTGGAGATAACACTCAGTATGGCAGGTCAGTTAGTTGCCATAACATCCATCTTTACCCCTCTGCTCTTTGTCCTCTACACCTACCTGCGTATTCTGCTCGTTTGTAGGAAAAGTTTGTCTGAATTCCGGGGAAAGGCCTTACAGACCTGCCTGCCCCACATAGTGACTTTCGTCAACTTTTGCATCTCAGTGTTTTGTGAGCTTTCATTGAGTCTTTATAGGATGGATGCAGTAAACACATTTGTCATTGTTGTTCTATCTCTGGAGTTTCTGATCATTCCTCCCATCAGTAACCCTGTAGTTTATGGTTTGAATCTGCCTCAGATCAGAGGAGTGATTTTTGGGTTTCTAAGGTTTGTTCTAAATAATTTATAGACCAATTAATAGTAAAGAAAAGCAAATGAAGCTGTTTTAGTTACATTATGCACTTTTAAATTATTTATTTGATGTTTCATTAGAATAAAGACATGGACTTTAATAAACACATTGTCTAAAAAAACTTCATTCTTTATACATATTTTTATTCCACTGTTTCATTTCTGTTTTACAGCTCATCAGAGAGATTTACATATGTAGGAAGAGAGTCACACAATGTTGTTATATAATGAGTACTTCTTCTTCTGTAATTGTAAATAATTAAAACATGCAACCAAACTTAAAATTTCACCATATATGACTGCATCTTTTCCCATGATTCACTTAATTATGTGCTGTACAGTATGTAATGACACATTCTCAAAACAGATGTTGCAAAAGTACACACCACCTAATTCAGTGCACAGCTAACTGGGCCTCACATCATATTAATGTAGTTTGAAGATTAAACATCACTTTTTCTCAGTCTTACTTAAATCTTGGTAAAAAATACAAAAATAATTTGAAGTAACTTTGTGAGTTCTCCTTCTCCTGCTAAGCTGTTCACATTGATTCTTCCGTCCCCTGACCTTATTTTTTGACACAAATCCATCTTGCAACCCAGACCATAACCCATTCCTCTTTTGGAAACTTCAAAGGTGACACAGAATTGACAGAACAATTTGCACAAAAAATTAGGATTTGATGCCATTCTCTGCAGATCCCTTGATGTTAATTTTTTTAGACCCCAGTCCCTAAAAAATTAACCTGTTTATATATCCACTGAAATGGTTGTGATAATATACGAATTCCTATTAAGTAATTTATTTACCCATTCTACCCCTCATCCATGTTGGAACCTGGTAGCTAAAACACAACCCACACATTTATGCAGAACCAACAAAGTTTTGAGTTGAGGTGACACCTGGGAAGCTCTTTCCAGAGCTTCTGCAGGATGACAACCTGAAGGAGTTCCCTTCTCCTGTTCTCCTGAATCTCCTGTTCATGTATCTTGACCTGAACGAAGTGTTTAACAATTCTAAGTCCACTTCCATGCCTCCTGCAGAATCAATTTCCTTCTCAGAGTTTGTCACCCCCTTGCAAACTCTGTTCTCTGACTGCACCTTAATCTCTGGCCATGGAATAATTAACTGATGAATCTCTTGTGACAGGAGTCATCAAATGTTCACTGTCCCCCAGCATTGGCAGGGTTCTACATGGACTAAATTAATGGGGTCGCTACTCTTGAATAGATTGTTGAGACATCAACCAAATCAATGCCAAAAACCATTACCCTCCGACTCTTCTCTCTTTAGCTTTTACATTACTGTAGGGTGCCACAATATTCACAAAACTGGATCTTGGAAATGCATACAACTTGGTCTACATTCAAAAGGGAAACGAAGAAAACCTTTAACGCCCATATTCATCACTTCGAGCAGCTAGAGGTTTTGTTTGGTCTTGCCAGTAGTCCTCCCATCTTTCAGAACCTGGTCAATGATGTTTTGGGAGACATGCTTAATATATTTTTCTTTGTTTACTTAGTTGATACTGATCATAATCATCCACTAGATGCCATAGTTCCACAGTTTAATCCAGATTGGGTACTGTGAAAGATGGGCAAACAAAGACCAAATGTCTGCACCTACATTTAAATTTAGTCATTTGGCTGAGGCTTTTATTCAAAGTCACTTACAAGGTTAAGTTAAGGAGAAAAAGATCAAACTAAAGTGCTATCAAAGTAGTGTTTCTGTTTCATGAGATGCTAGTACAAGAGATTTGTAGAGATCTGAAGAGAGGAGTGACGTGAGTCCTTTTTGGCTAGTTAAAGATGAGGCGTGTTGCTGCATTTTGGATCATCTCCACGGGTTTGGTAACGCATGCTGGTAACCCCATCAAAAGTGGTTTGCAGTAATCAAGACGAGATATGATCAATGCCTGCACGATGAGTTGGGTTGTGTACTCAGAGAGGTAGGGCTGATCTTCCTGATGTTGTAGAGGGCAAATCTACACGACCTAGAGACTGAGGTGATGTTTTCTGTGAAGCTCAGTTGGTCGTCAATGATTACCCCCCTCAGATTTCTGCCAACTTAGCAGGGACAGTCACTTCGGATCCAATGTTGATGATGATGTTGTGCTATATTAAATGTTTGGCGGGAAGACTGAACCTCGGTCTTGGAGATGTTGAGCTGAAGATGTCTTTCTCTCATCCAAGCAGAGATGTCAGAGAGACAGGCAGAGATGTGTGTCGAGACAGTAGAGTCGTCTGGTGAAAAGGACAGGAAGAGCTGCGTGTCGTCCGCATAGCAGTGATAAGAAAAGCTATGTGATTGGATGAGAGAGCCCAGGGAAGAAGTATAGATGGAAAAAAGAAGAGGACCAAGAACAGAGCCCTGGGGCACACCAGTGGAGAGGTCATGAGACTTAGAATCACGCTCTTGCCTGACCTCGTCATTCAGAGCAAGCTGGTGCTCGCCTCCATACCCCCATGCAGCTCATTGTTTGCTCCACAGCATGTTCGTTAAGAGTCATCTCAAGTCACAAATCAAAAACATAATGTTGAATTAAGGAAGTTGCCAAGAAATGTAGTTATGTTCTTATAACTATTTCTGCTCAGAATTAGCTCGGGTAGGAAAATGACCTCAAACGCTAATCTACTACAGAACGGTTTGAGAGACAAAAATTCACGTTTCAGAACGACCCCGTCAGAAAATTCCTCATGAACACTGTGTGGGTCTAATCCATAGCTACAGAAATCACTTGCTTAATGTTACAGGCCTCAAGCAATAGTGACCTGCAAGCAGATTATGTGTCCTGTTTCGGACAGGAATAAATTGAGACAAGAGAAGTTAATTGTGTCCGTCACGCAGGCTGTTCTCTGCCTTTATTAAACAAGCTGATATTGTCCTTTTTACACTCTTGTTTTGGATTGTCCATACACATTTCTCTTGTTCACAGTTGCTCAATTTAACGTTTTTATATTATCACCAATTGCGTTTCACAGCTCACAGATGCATATGTGATAACTAACAAATATAATCTCTGTTGATACAGTTCAGCAGTATTAAATGAAGCATTGCTTCACCACAGTATCTTGTAAAACCACAATCACACTCGCTTTCAGTGTCTCCTACACTAGCTTTCACTAGACACTCCATCAGTAATCCGGATACTGGTTAAATTCAGCCCGTCGGTACATTTTATGTGTTTTATATAACATATAAAAGTATTAACAACATACATGCACAAAATAACACACATGGATCTCTGTGACCATTTACAGATTTGCTAAAATAAATTAATCACTCCACATACTGAAAACTACACCAAACAGAGAAATTCAGTCATTTAACCAATGTTCGATACTCTTCGTCTCACATAGAGTTTAACTAAACATGAACGGTACTTTTACCGATGTCCGGAACCCAGTCATCAATACCAAAGAACTACAAATAAGGCCGCGATTCCTGTGTGTTCACCCACAGAAGCTAAGGAAGCTACACAGTAAACAGTAACTACTTTAGACTGTAAACTACTAAAATCATCCTAAACCTCACTGGAGTTATGTCAGGAAGGATTTAGAAATCCTCTGGAGTGTTTGTGGTTTACCAGCACAAGCTACTAACCTGTTTCGGACAGGAGAAAGTCGAGGAGACGTTAGTTGTGCTCGTTACGCAGGTTGTTCTCTGTCTGAGAAACAGGCCTGACAGCGGCGTTTCAACTAGCGCTCACTGTGGGGGATACTCCACCGGGGCGCGTAATTTGGAAATTACAGTATGGCACTTGGCATTAGAAATTATAAAGAAATAAACATAAATTTTGCCTTTCTTTCAACAAAACACATTAAGGTTCTTTTGCAATTACTTTTCTCACCAATACTTTGTGTTTATTGATTTCAATAAAGATATGCAAGACCAGAACTTAGAAATATTGTGTTTGTTGATATTTGTTGATTTTGGTGAACATCAGGTCTCTTTTCATGACCATTTTTTGCAGGAAAAAAGGAAATTGCAAAACAAGCTATTACTTCCTTTCATGACTGTAACCTTTCAGATAGTATTTGCATTGAAATGTCTAAGTTAGTTTGTTGTAAATAAACAGTAACTAAGTAGTGAGTTTGGGGTGGTGGGAGTTTGACATGCAGGATTTGTTTCCCTTGTCGATCTGGGGGGACATGTGACTGCTCTCAGTGACAGAACAAAACACACTTCAAGTTTAGCAGCTGCCTCACTCTGAATTAGATCAGGAAACTTTTTATATTTGTTTGATTTAGAATCACTTATGGAAATATTCAGGAAGGAGGCTGGATGCAAAATGTCAGATCTGTATATGTTAGCTACATAACTGTTATACTGATACATGAAATGCTCCGAACAACAGTGAACCATTTCCACGAGAAACGTGTGTTCACACTTTTACCAGTCGTGTTGTTGTTCCTGTGATTGGTACATTTTTCAACTCGTGAATGATGCATTTATTCTGACTTGCCTTGTTTTTATTGTCTGTCCAATTTTAACTCTGAACCTTTTTTACTTCTGTCCATCACTCTCACGTCTCTTGTTCAGTTTTCTGCAGACATGAGCAACCAGTGTGACTCCGTCCTACTTTGAGTTCACCTTGTTCTCAGACTGTGGCTCCCTGAAATATGTTTTCTTCAGCGTGTGTCTGCTGATCTACATGACTATAATCTCTGCTAATGTTGTCATTATTCTGACAGTCTGCCTGAAAAAGTCTCTGTATCAGCCCATGTATATTTTCATCTGCTGTCTGTCTTTAAACTCTTTGTACGGCTCAGCCGGCTTCTTCCCCAGGTTCCTGATGGACATACTGTCCGACACTCACCTCATCTCACGTCCGTTCTGCTTCATTCAAATTTATATAATTTACACTTTCAAAGGACATGAGTTGACTCTCCTTACCATCATGGCCTACGACAGGTTAGTTGCTATTTGTCAGCCTTTACACTATCACAGTAAGATGACGTTTTGGACAGTTTTATTTCTTTTATTTTTTATTGTGCTGTATCCTGTTTGTATGTTAGTCCAGTTTTTCTATGAGTTCAGTCATTCACCTTTGTGTGGAAATAAACTCCACAGGATTTTTTGCACCAGCTGGTCAATAATTCAACTCTCCTGTGTGGAGATAACACTCAGTATGGCAGGTCAGTTACTTGCTGTGGTATCCATCTTTATCCCTCTGCTCTTTGTCCTCTACACCTACCTGCGTATTCTGCTCGTTTGTAGGAAAAGTTTGTCTGAATTCCGGGGAAAGGCCTTACAGACCTGTCTGCCCCACATAGTGACTTTCGTGAACTTTTGCATCTCAGTGTTTTGTGAGCTTTCATTGAGTCTTTATAGGATGGATGCAGTAAACACATTTGCCATTGTTGTTCTATCTCTGGAGTTTCTGATCATTCCTCCCATCAGTAACCCTCTAGTTTATGGCCTGAATCTGCCTCAGATCAGAGGAGGGATTTCTGGGTTTTTAAGGTTTGTTCTAAAAAATTATAAAACTCAACAAACATTAAGAAAAGTAAATGAAGGTTGATAGTTATATTATGCACTTTTAAATGATTGATTTGATGTTTTGATATCTTAATTCTATTTTGTTTGTATATGTTTGTTTCAAACTAATTTAAATTCATTAAAAGCCAATAAACATGCTAATAATCGATCCCTCTTCCAAATGTACATTCTTTATATTGATATTCCAGTCTTTCATTTGTTTAACTGCATTTGCTTGTCTTGTTAATGAATATTAAGATGCAGCTAAGCCTGAAAGTTCATAGCATCTTTTACCATTTGTTACTATATAAACTCAATAAGGTTAAAAAAAAATACTTACCAATAACTCTGGTAAAAGTAAAAGTAGTGATTCAACTTTTGGTAAAGTGAAAAAGTACTGGCTCAGAAAATATTTAAATCAGTACATTTTGACCAGCTTATTTATATTGTTCAATAATTGCTAAATCGTTTCATTTTCAGTAACTTTGCTGCACTGTGCACAGTTAACTAATACTGTCAATGCAGACTTCCAATTGTTCAATGAAGTTATTAGCAGACATATAAGGATAGCTACTAATGTTAGAAGACATCTGGACTCCAGAGGTTAAAACACAACGCTTTCAGTCAATGTCAGGTGTTCTTGCAATCATGCAAAAAAACAATCAGACATTTTCCTGAAGTGCATTAGAACTGGAGTAAGAAGCCTGTTGGTGTTAAAATGTTCAAGTAAATTAAAAGGTGCCAGAATAATGGATACGCCATTACTGCTGAAAGTTATACCTAGCGTAAGTACTCTAACAAAGTTTGTTGTACGGCATTACATCCCGCCTCAATTTAATTAATTTTCATACAAAACACTATACTACATAAAGTTTGTAGTAAATATAAAAAAATCCCTTCAGGATTGGCCAATGTTTTTGTCATTGTTGCAGACTGATTTAGCAACATTTTCTTTTTTAAAACTGTGGTGCATCTTACAATGTTGTCATTAAGTTTTAAAGTGCAAGGCCTTGCATTATTCACCAGGGTTTGGTTGAATTAATTGTTGCCATTACAACATTGCAAAACTCCTGGAGGGACTAACTAACGTTTGTGTCTGTGTCCTGATGACATCTCCTGGGTGCTCTCACCCAGTGCCGGTTGGGATGAGCCTCTCCATGGTGACGCAGGCACACAGAAAGCCTGAAGAGACCAATTTTAGTCTAGTGCTCAACGACAGTTTATTCCAGCCTGAATGAATTGATTAGAATCATGTAACAACCTTGTTCTCACAAGTTTACCAAGTGGAGTTTTACTACTTCACATTAAGTCAGTCAATGCTGAGTGTGAGATTTACATTTTCATTGAATCAACTGGCAGAGGTTTCTATAAATAAAAATAGTTTATATTATGAGAACTTTTATATACACCTATCAAAAGCAGATTTTAATATAAAAATGTTTTTATTGAAAATACTATAAACAAAAAATGTTAGTGTATCATTATAAGTTACCTCCCTGTCAGCACATAAAATGGTTAAAATCAGCTCCAAATTTACCACCAGTCACCTTTGACCTTTTGTAATTGCTGAAAATGTTTTGTCACATTTAATCAGTATTGAGTACTTTCATTTTTGTACTTTAATTAAAATGTAGATTATCTGTAATACTTTCACTTAAGTAAAATATTTGAAGCTGTAGGGGCCTGGTGGCTCAGTGGAAGGTCATTGGGTTGGGCTGCAGAAGGCTGAAAAATGGGAGGAAGGAAGGTCCTCCTGCGTAAAAAAAAACGCGCCAATTTAATGTGCAGAACACATTCTGCTGTGATGACGACCCCTGAAGGGACAAGCTGAAAGCTGTTTAGTACCAAGTGTTTACACTTGAGTTGGTACTTGGTACTAAAAAGCTGGTACTTGTCGTGGAGATTTCTTTAGGTGGCTTTTTGCGGATAAAAGCTGGCACCTAGGCAGCTAGCGCTGGGTGTCTTGCTCAGGGACACACCTGGTGGTTAAGTTGGGGATTACAGGTCAGCTGGGATTTCCCACACCAGGATTTCATCCAGCATTGTCCCTTTTACCCTCCAGCTGCCCTACCCTTGAGCTACCAGGCTTCTGGTAGGCAAGCCTGTGTTGCCTGACCTCTGTCTACCGAGGTCCTTTACCCATTAAGTTCCAGTTATGCCATTATGGCTAAGAACATCATGTTTCCTATATTCAGAAAACCAGGCAGCTCAGGGCAGCCCTGATAGGCTTCCATTGCTGTCTACAGATTCGTGCCAGGTAGCCCTTCACTTGGTATTTGGTTACACATTCTAGTCTCACATGCTGCAGCCACTTGAGCTGCATTTTTCTTGCATCAGTTTGTGCAGGCCATCAGGGAGCCCAGCCTGTGACTTCTGGTTAAGATTGTTGTGCACCGAAGACCACGTTCCTCGACACTTAGCCTTCCTGTAGGAGCACCATGGCTCCTTCTGCCAAGCCAGGTCTGGTGTGACATCATGATACTCCAGCAACAGACACGCAGGCCTCGTCTCCAGCCTGCAAACTGAACTCAGGTCAGGCGCCACTTTAGGCTCTTGGCTTTGACCCTGGACCTGCAAATTGTCATTGCTCCTTGCAACCTCTGCTATGGCTGTGGTCTGACTACGACATCCCTAAAAGACAATCTCTCTGCTCAGAGAACCGCAATTGCAACAGAATCACATCGTTCTCCCATACAGCCTCTGCAGACAAAGTCAGAAGAATTTCTGAATTCCACTGCAAGTGTTAGAGGGGCTCAAGGCTGTTTGAAGGAACCACTAACGGGTCATAGAACACTGAATTGATCAAACAATCCATATTACTGAGAACAAACATTACTTGCTTTGTGGACTTCTTGTGATGCCTTGGAAACATGTGGAAATAAACCTTTCTATTACCTGATTCTTCTTTCCAGAGGTTTGCACTTTTGAGTTTGAGATTTGATGCTGGGCCTGTTTGTGCACGTGACTGCGAACAGCAGTAGAGGATAAAACTTAAACAGTTGCCTCAGTTTGGATTCAACTGGGGAAAGGGGAAGGGATGCTGCAGATCTCCGCTTAAGATCTTAACATTTGTAATTATTCAGAGATATCAAGAGGTGGTGGTCATCATTTGACGTGGTTCATTTCCTGTTTGGTACTTTTACCAGTTTGTTGGTTGTGGAAAGAGCAACGTATGATGTGTGATATTTATCAGTGCTGACATACTTTCAATATGTGAGCATAGCTGCCTTATGTTGGACAGAAAACTGAACATTTCTGAACAGAAACTGGACTGAATGGGTGTTTACTGCATTCTAATATGTTTTATTGAATTTCTGGAATTTTGAGGCACATGAATCATTCATGTATTGTTTTACTTGTGTTTACAATTTTAAACCAGAACATTGTGATTTCCTGTTGCTCCGTCACAGTCTTTTATCAGTGTTTTGTATGCAGACATGAAACGCAGCTACAGTCTGACTCCGTCCTACTTCAATTTCACCTTGTTCTCAGACTGTGGCTCCCTGAAATATGTTTTCTTCAGCGTGTGTCTGCTGATCTACATGACTATAATCTCTGCTAATGTTGTCATTATTCTGACAGTCTGCCTGGAAAAGTCTCTGCATCAGCCCATGTATATTTTCATCTGCTGTCTGTCTTTAAACTCTCTGTACGGCTCAGCCGGCTTCTTCCCCAGGTTCCTGATGGACATACTGTCCGACACTCACTTCATCTCACGTCCGTTCTGCTTCGTTCAGATGTATGTTATATACACTTACAAAGGACATGAGCTGAACATTCTCACTGTCATGGCCTACGACAGATTCGTTGCTATTTGTCATCCTCTACACTATCACAGTAAGATGACATCTAAGATGATTTTATATCTTTTAATTTTTGCTGTGTTGTTCCCTGTTTGTATCACAGCCCATTTCTTATATCTGGCCAGCACTTTGCCTCTGTGTGGAAATGAACTCCACAGGCTGTTTTGCACCACCTGGTCAGTAATTCAACTCTCCTGTGTGGACACGACTGGGATCGGCAAAACGGGCCAGTTACTTGCTGTGGCATTCATCTTTATCCCCTCTGCTCTTTGTCCTCTACACCTACCTGCGTATTCTGCTCGTTTGTAGGAAAAGTTCATCTGAATTCAAAGGAAAGGCCTTACAGACCTGCCTGCCCCACATAGTGACTTTTGTCAACTTTTGCATCTCAATATTCTGTGAGGCTTCCCTGAGTCTTTATAAAGTTAATGAAGTAAATACCTTTGTCATAGTTTTTTTGTCCTTGCATTTTCTGATCATTCCTCCCATCAGTAACCCTCTAGTTTATGGCCTGAAGCTGCCTCAGATCAGAGGAGTGATTTTTGGGTTTCTGAAGATGCACAAAATACGTCGTCCTGCCTGATTTAAAGACAATATACTGTTATGTTTTTCTTAAATATATGATCACACAGATAAGTTTTTAAACTTCATTGAATTTATTCGTATATTTTAAATGCGGCAGAATCCACAGGATGAAAACCAGTGCAAAATAAAAACTGGCCTCCAAATACCATGTATACTTTTTTGTATGTGTATGTGAATTGTCCACCTCAATGCTCCTCAGAATATCTCTGTCTTATGTCACATTTAAACATGCGTAATAAAAACGTTTACTTTAATGATTTGTGTAGATGTTGATGGGCACTATGGCGAGAGGAAAATAAAGGTGTGGCGCATAGCCACAAAAACATCCTTAAATTCCATTTAGGATCAAGTAAAAGAAAGTGAAAATAATAAGATTTATTGCACACAAATGATTTCTGCATGTTCCTCTATATCTCAATTCTCTCTAAGATGTTTTTCTTCTAAAAGGCTTATGCCTGTTTATGCTGATGGCATATACAACAGAAAATTCCTGAAATCCAGTAACTTATGACTTATAACTTATGTTTAACTGTGTTACATTCATAAATATTATTTTGAAAAATGAATTACAATAAAAATATTTTGACACTTTCCTACTGTATTTTAAATTAATGGGGCCAAATATATGGAACTGACCATGACTAGTCTGATATATCAGATTTGAACCTGGACATGGCACCAATACAATTTATTTTCGCATATGTGTGGACTTGGTTTCCAAACTCATATTGTCAGAGTTGTCACTAACCTGTCATTTGTCACTGCTCTGCAATGTAAAACTGACAAAGAGGCCTTGGAGGAGCACACAAGACAAATGTGCAGGAGGTTTTTCCCTGTTGTATAAGCCATGGAGTGGGCTCTCGTTGACCTTGTGGGCTTCCATGCTTACTACATACCAATGTGGGGGGAACTGGAGTTGTAATAAAGTATTATTCACAACCATTTTCAAGTTCATTTTTTCTATCCATAGTTCATCTAAAAACACCTTTTAAAGGTTTTTGGGGCGTTTCTGCCTTTACCATAAAATAGCAGTTAGGAAATGAGTAATGACATGGAGTCACATGTGTCTTTTGTTCATTTTCCAGAGTAAAACCTTTTTTACAGAACTTTTTTAGGACTTTTTGGAGGAAGGAAAACCATTTGAAAACATGGCCATTTTGGTGGTGAACCATAGCCTCCAGTATAGAATTAGGTCGCCAGTGAATTGTCATCCCTACTACAGGTTGGTCATCACAGGCTCCTGAAGCCTGACCAGATGGGTTTGTTTTCCCTTGTGAAGCTGAGCTTCAGTGTCCCCCACTGCATCACCAGCAAAAGCCTAAACATTCATTACAAATGTGATATAAGGCCCAATAAGCAAGCGTTAGAGGGAGGGACAGAAGCAGAAAGAAGCCATCAAATAAAATATTTGTTAGGCCTTATGTAGCGGATCACACTCTGCGTTATGTTGTGTTTTAATAAAAATTGTCCACACCACCAATTGTCTTTAGGGAATTGAATACCTCGCCTTCGCCAAGGTGTACACATGGAAAAAGAGGAAGTGCAGCTCACAGACACGCAGTAAATACAGCCGACTTCAAAATAAAATTTTGTCAGTACTTCCTGTAAGAACTTTTCTCCCCTTTTAAGTGTGTGCACTTTATGGTCCCTTAAGAAGAATCTCAAAAGAAGATCAAGTTATTGGGAGTGCAAATAAAAACAATACACTTCATAACTGCGCGACCCCAGAAGTGACACTCGTCAAAACGAAAGTCCGTCTGCATGAGCTGTACAACAATATGACAAATCCTGCACATAATGTAGCGCAACAACAACACTCGACTACACTTGTCAAAAAATAAAATGTGGAATTAGCAGGAAAGATTTTAAATGTTAAAATTTGAGGATAAGATAAGATAAGACTTTATTGATCCCACAGTGGGGAAATTATTGTGATTCAGCAGCAATGGAACAAAGAACCTACACAGAACAATGTACACTATAGTTTCACTTTAAACCAGATAAAGAGAAAGAGAAGAAGGCAGCATTAATAACTGTGCAAACAAGTCATTACAAAAATTGAGGATAAAGAATCATGTGATTTGCATATGTACTGATTTAATCGTGGAAAGTGTAACAGGTGAATAATGCACATTGTGTGTCACTGCAGTGATACGTTGTACAGTGTGACGGCTTTGCAGAGGAATGAGCGATGGTAGCGCTCCTTCCAGCACTCGGGGTGGAACAGTCTGTGGCTCAGTTAGTAGCGCTGTCAACCACCAATCCCACAGATATTGGTTCGATCCGCTCCTCTGGTCACATGTCGAAGTGTACTTGACAAGTGCGCCTGGTGAGCGTTCATCGGTGTATGAATGTGTCTGAGTTTGAGAGTGTGAATGGGTCGATAAGAAGCAGTGTAAAAAATCTGCTCAGAGGCTCCACAGTGTGTTGGGAGGGGTTATTTGACCAACATCCTCCTCGATGGAGTCCAGTGTGCAGCCCAGGAGAGAGGCAGCTTGTCTCAGTCCATACTGCTCCCTGCACAGCACACAACACCATGGAGGACTGCTTAGGGCCACCACAGTGTTGTAGAATGTCTGTAACAGCTCTCTGCACACACCACAGTCTCCTCAGCAGCTGGAGGTGACTGTGGCCCTTCATGTACAGAGAATCTTTGTTGTTCGTCCAGTCCAGGTATTTAAAGGTGTCTGACGCCTGGATGCTCACCGGTGTGTGAGCTGGAGGGTTTCGCCTGAAGCCAAGCACTAACTCCTGTGTCTTGCCAGTGTAGCCCATCTACTCACCTTATAGTATGTGAGGATTTGTTCTTTTACAAATCTCTTGACTACTTTTAATTTTTGTTTTAGTCTTGGGTGGCCTCAAGTAAGTGAACACAGACTAGCTTAAAAGCAATTAGAATAGGGACATAAACAAAAGCAATAAAACCGTCAAACTGTTACAGATAAAATTAACTCCCCATTTACTTGAAATGGAAAAATATAAACAAACATACATATATAATAACTTAAATGAGTAGGATTATTCCCAATAAAAATATGTTAGCTAGTGGAAAACTGAGAAATTAAACACAAAGCCACAGTCCCTTTCATCAAACACAAATAAAATGATAAAACTCAAAAATGTTGAGATTCGCCGCTCGGGGACGTTGGGACCAAAAATTTGAGGGTCGCTTCACTCTTATCAGAGCAACACACAAACTAAAAGTTGGGGACCTCTCGGCCAGCGTCCTCCAACACTCTTCTTACTCTTTAGAGAAGCAACTGTACCGCGGTAGATCCGGTCCGAAGTTGATTCCCCTGCCAGTTACGAACGCCGCGTGTAGCCAGGTTAGCTGGGCTAACTGGACTAGCTAGCGGCTTCCCTTGTTCGTCACCGTCCGTGCCCCTCGTCGGATTGACTCAGAACTTCAGGCTGAAATTCTCTGACCGTCAGCAAATATTCTCCACTGTAGATTATCTATTTGACAATCGGAACTACTCCTGCAGCTCACTCGCACCAACAGGAAGTCTTCGAAATCTCCCGGTAATTTCTCCAGACTAAGGCTCAGGATAAATTGGGACAGGACCATCTCACAAAGTTGGTCCTGAGGAGCTTGGAGCGGATGTGGTCTTCCTGGCCTTACTCTTCCTTAGCTCTCTCCTAACCTGGTCCACAGTGAGGCAGAGGAGGTTGGGCGGTGACTGGACTGGAGCTGTGGGTTGTTGGGAGCCCTCTGTGACAGTGGGAGATGGGGTAGAGTGGTCTGCATGTAGCTGAGGTGTGAACAGCTGAAGCTGGGAGGAGATGACTGGACTGGAGAGGTGTGAAAAGGGGCCTTGTGGATGGGGGCAGGCGAGTGGGGAGAATCAAATCTGATAAACAACAGATTTAATTCATTTGCCCAGGTCTGTCACCCATGACCTGTCGACTTTTTCACCACCAAAGTGTAAGCAGGAGACAAATAAACAATACTGTGGTCGGAGCAGCCCAGAGGGAGAGGGGCATTGGTATATCCATTCTTTACATTAGCATATAGTAGGTCCTGAGTTTTATTGTCCCTTCTGTGGCAGTTAACGTACTGGATGATGTTGGGTAGAGTGGCAGAGAGGGGATTATTAGGCACGGATTATTAGTCCCAAGAGATCCAAATCATGCCGGGAAGGTCAGTATTCTTAATCTTAATCCTGCAGCCTTTGACACTGTGAACCAGCAGATATGACTTAAGCAAGTCTGGTACAGCTCTGGTCAGGATTCATTCTTTCTTATTTGGAAAAACCTTCAAGGTATTCTGGCAGTGACACATTTCTAACTCACATAGCCTCTTGCCCTGTTGATGGGGTTACGGACATTTATATTTGATCAGGCAAAAAGGACACGTGTCAAACCACTGTCCCGATCTCTGCACTGGCTTCCTGTAGCTGCCAACAAATGATGTCTGGTGATCCCATAATCACTCAAAAGGTTCCTGTTCAGCTCAGTGATCCCGTGATGGTAGAACAAGCTCCCAAACTCTATTAATTCTATCTGTTCCTAAGTGCACTAGCATCTCATGAAATGGAAACACTTTGCATTAATGTGTTGCTGTTAACTTCGATTTTTGGTGCCTTGTACGTCACTTGTAAGTGGGTTTTGATAAAACTGTAAAACCCTTCACACATGCTCTGGTATTCTAAAAGTCTCCGGACTGTCTGGAAGGGGTGTATGTGTAAAAGCAAATATCAGAGTGAGATGCTCCCAACATTATCCAGACTTTATGCTTCGAGCTCCCTAGTGCAATGTTTGTATAATGTGTGTGAAATTGAATGTAAAGTACACTCACTGGCCACTTTATTAGGTATTTATCTAATACAATCCAATACAGCAGCTCTGCCATGAATTCTGATTTTACAAAGCTCTAATTTGTCAATTTTTAAGTTGGAACTCTCACAAAAGTGATAATTCTAATATGTGTTTATGAGGTCAAAGTGGTTAGTGCAGTTGTACTGGAGGGCGTTATAAGAAGAGATGGTTCTAATGTTTTGGCCACCATGTTTAAAATGAATGGTGTGGCCGAAACAGTAGAAGCACCTCCTCTTTTAATGAGTAATGAGTTTCTCCTGTGTGGACCTGCACGATCTACTACTGGGAGCAAGATGTGTAAAATGTGAGACATGTAAAAAAGTCCAGGGCTGATTTCTCAGACATTGTCCAGAGTTTATGGGTTTTTTGGAAAAAAGGGGTCAAAAAAAGTGAAATCAACAAACTGTGGTTATTACTAAGCAAACTACTTCCTTTGTTTACTTCTTATGATACATTATAAACATGTGGAAATAAACCTTTCTATTACCTGATTCTTCTTTCCAGAGTTTTGCACTTTAAGGAGTTTGAGATTTGATGCTGGGCCTGTTTGTGCACGTGACTGCGAACAGCAGTAGAGGATAAAACTTAAACAGTTGCCTCAGTTTGGATTCAACTGGGGAAAGGGGAAGGGATGCTCCAGATCTCTGCTGAATCAAGAGGTGGTGGTCATCATTTGACATGGTTAGTTACTGATTTCCTGTTCGGTACTTTTACCAGTTTGTTGGTTGTGGAAAGAGCAACGTATGATGTGTGATATTTATCAGTGCTGACATACTTTCAATATGTGAGCATAGCTGCCTTATGTTGGACAGAAAACTGAACATTTCTGAGCAGAAACTGGACTGAATGGGTGTTTACTGCATTCTAATATGTTTTTTTTGAATTTCTGGAATTTTGAGGCACATGAATGATTCATGTATTGTTTTACTTGTGTTTACAATTTTAAACCAGAACATTGTGATTTCCTGTTGCTCCGTCACAGTCTTTTATCAGTGTTTTGTATGCAGACATGAAACGCAGCTACAGTCTGACTCCGTCCTACTTCAATTTCACCTTGTTCTCAGACTGTGGCTCCCTGAAATATGTTTTCTTCAGCGTGTGTCTGCTGATCTACATGACTATAATCTCTGCTAATGTTGTCATTATTCTGACAGTCTGCCTGGAAAAGTCTCTGCATCAGCCCATGTATATTTTCATCTGCTGTCTGTCTTTAAACTCTCTGTACGGCTCAGCCGGCTTCTTCCCCAGGTTCCTGATGGACATACTGTCCGACACTCACTTCATCTCACGTCCGTTCTGCTTCGTTCAGATGTATGTTATTCACACTTACAAAGGACATGAGCTGAACATTCTCACTGTCATGGCCTACGACAGATTCGTTGCTATTTGTCATCCTCTACACTATCACAGTAAGATGACGTCTAAGATGATTTTATATCTTTTAATTTTTGCTGTGTTGATCCCTGTTTGTATCACAGCCCATTTCTTATATCTGGCCAGCACTTTGCCTCTGTGTGGAAATGAACTCCACAGGCTGTTTTGCACCAACTGGTCAGTAATTCAACTCTCCTGTGTGGACACGACTGGGATCGGCAAAACGGGCCAGTTTTTTGCAGTGGCATCCATCTTTATCCCCTGCTCTTTGTCCTCTACACCTACCTGCGTATTCTGCTCGTGTGCAGGAGAAGTTCATCTGAATTCAAAGGAAAGGCCTTACAGACCTGCCTGCCCCACATAGTGACTTTTGTCAACTTTTGCATCTCAATATTCTGTGAGGCTTCCCTGAGTCTTTATAAAGTTAATGAAGTAAATACCTTTGTCATAGTTTTTTTATCTCTAGAGAGTTTAATTATTCCTCCTATTAATAACCCTCTAGTTTATGGCCTGAAGCTGCCTCAGATTAGAGGAGTGCTTTCTGGGTTTCTAAGGAGACGTTAAGTAGTGCGTCCTGTAAGTTTAAAGATCTGAAAAGCACAGGGAGAAAATGATGAAGTTATGCTAAATGATCTGCACTTACATTGCGCTTTTCTGCCTGTTTGCACTCAAGGTGCTGTACACTTCTTTTTATCCACCCATTCACACACTGATGGGGGAGCTGCTATGCAGCTGGCTGACACTCACCAGGACAACTAAGTGGGGTTCAGTGTTTTTCTCAAGGACACTTTGACATGTGACCAGAGGAGCCGGGGATCAAACCAACAACTGTGGGATTGGTGTTCGACTGCACTACCAACCGTGCCACAGTCGCCCCAACAGTTATGCTGTTGAAGATCATTGATCACACAGAGAAGTTGTTTTGATTGATCATATATTTTTTAAACAAATCTGAAACCACAGGATGAAAATCTGTGTATTCTAAAAAATTGACCTCATGGCGTCAAATTGTTTTCTTGTGCTCTATATTAAGATCCAACTCACAGCCCATCAGAAATCTTCTGTGAAATTTGAACATTCTGCCGCATTATGAAAACTTTTACTTTAATCAATTATCCAAATGTTACTGTACTTCTGTAGTAATAAATAATTTGCAACCAAGTTCATTTTATATGACTGCCACTTTTTCAACACATGCATCTTCTATAACATTTAATAATCATTTTTGAGTTTTTATAGCCATTTCTCCCTTTCTCATAAGATATTGTTAAGAGCTGACAGGGAAATAGAGTAACATTCATGAGATGCATTTCCACATATATATTGAGCTTTGGCACATCTGTTGCTGTTCATATGCCTTTACACTTTCACAATAAATCAAATATAGACAGTGGTTTCATAAGCCACTTCTGTATTTGTGCCTGTAGTGCAGCTCTTCAGCTGTGATGAGGATAACAGGACTGTGGCATTTATGTTCTGCTTGGTTGCAGTAAAAACCTGAAAAGCAGAGGAAAGGTGTTAGAAACCAGCCTGCTCCTCATAGTGAGTTTTCACAAGGATCAGACATTAAAGTTTTATTTAAGAATTTATTTAAGAACATGTAAGACATTTATGAGTAGCGTCTGCGGATTGCTGCTGCATGTACGTTGCTGTTGGAACAGGATGTTGACTAGATAAGGATGCATGGTTAAATAGCGTGGTGGCTACAGTGTGGAAAGTGGGTTGATAAGTACCATAAGGCCAAAACTGCTGCAGCCTGAAGAGGACTTCATGGACATACACAAACAGGCAGCTTTATTTCAAATCAAACCTCAGGGCTATAACTCTTCTTTAATACAGTTATTCTAAATCAAGTGGTCAAGCATACAAGTTAAAGTTTAAACTGCTGTTATAATTAAGTAGGTCTAGACTCTTGACTTATAATTTCATATAAATACCCTTGTGAATCTTACAAACTCGCCCTTAAGGCAACAACGGAGAGGAGAAAAACTCTCTAACAGAAGAAACCTTGATTAATTGGGGAATGAGGAGGTCAACTCAAAGTTGTAAAGAGTAAGTATCAAAAGATGGCGTGTTTGACCGTGGGCATGATAAACCTAGAATTGCCATGGCTGCACTGAATTATTTAAGGTGGATACATTAATCAACTCAGTTTCAAATCCACCTTTTACCTGGAGTTCAAAATGTGATGGGACTGATAACTAAAAGAGTAACTATCCTGAAAGTAGAGAATCAACCCTTTACCCTTAATCCTGTTCCATGGTCTTCCATTTCCTTTGCACCAGATGCTACTCACACATTTCATTACAGTAGAATTACAGTAGTCAAATCCAGAAGTAACAAAGAGATTCCTTGCAGTACTACTGGGGGCCAGAGTCATGTCATCTAAAGTAACGATATGGTTAGAAAACATGTTTCTGAGACTTTTAGGCCCGAACACAATAACTTCAGTTTTATCTCAGTTTAGAAGAAGGAAATTATACGTCATCCAGTCTCTTATGTCTTTTAGACATGCTTGTAGTTTGATTTGTTTCATCAGGTTTCATAGATCGATAGAACTGCGTGTCCTCAGTGTAGCGATGGAAATTTACTGTGTTTTCTAATAATGTTGCCATAGGATTTTGACATCATAAAGAGTATTGGTCCTAAGACAGAGCCTTGTGGAACTCCATCCTGACTCTAAATCCTGACTGAAAGTCTTCCAACAGGTTGTTTCTCTGCAGGTGGTCACATAACTGCTAGCTGTTCTGGCTTTACGGAGGCTAATTTGTAAAAGTATAAACTCTTTTTCCAGGCTAAGCATGATTCTTGTGAATGAGTGGAACGCCACTTCCTTTCTAGTTTTCCTGCTTTAAACTGTGGGTTTGCGAGCTACACAATGAAGATTGCCTGTTCAGATTTACTGCCTTCTTTTTCAGAGGGGCAACAGTATCGAGTTTTACTTTTCCTGTGCTGGGCCATCCTCTTGTGTAAAGAATGTTTGGGTTCTCTAATGCAGAGCTCTGAACACTCTCAATCTAGTTCTGCACCTGTTTTAACATTTTAGTGTGGGGTTTTGTTTTTTATTTTTGGACATAAAGTACTGACTCATAATTAAAAGCCCTAATTATCACATTTTCAACTCATTTTCTGCTCGGGGATTCCAGTTTGTTGGAGAAAACAACGTCATTAGTTGAGTTTCAAACTACTCCACTGATCTAAAGGTGGTGGTAGTGCATAAACATGCTGCAGCAAAATCCATAAAGAGCTTATTGTAATTGTCCAACTTAAGCCAAGTTTTAGGGCCTTTGTAACTTTGAGAACTTCAGTGATGCTGATGACTTGATAGTAGGCACTTTAATGAGATCCATGGAGGATGATGGAACCTGATAAAATCATTGCACAGACCCAAACAGTCATTCTGCAGGTAAACACACAACGGGTCCATTTCAGCGTCAGGTAACTCCAGGTGATTATTATGTTATTCAGAGAAATCATTTACACTTTGTTAACATGTTGGCCCCATTTGGTGCTTAATATGCTAATATTAATCAGTCCCCTCGGGACTTTGATGCCACTTTTTATACTGTTATGGCCTTAAATACCCAGTTTTTCTAAAATATGTATGTTGTACTGTTTTTATAAGGTTTTAAATTATAGGTTTGTGCAGAATCCTCTGAGACTGGTTGGATTAAATGTTCTGATCACAACATCGTGAATACCCTAAGGGACTGATTGATCAGCCTTAGTTTTTCTGACATCAGTTACAGTTTTCAGTCTTAATGGATACTGAATCAAATGTGACATATATAACTCTCGATGGTCATGTTGAATTGTCCAAATACAGATATGTATATTTTGTGATAGTGTTTACAGCATATATTGTAGTCATCTGCAGTAATTCTACTATTGTGTGTCTAATAGTGATTCACAAAAACCTCCATGAGCCGATGTACATTTTCATTGCAGCTTTATTGACCAATTCTGTTCTTTACAGCACTAACATCTACCCAAAGCTGTTAGTGGACTTTTTATCTGAAAGGCAGGTCACATCATATTCAGCCTGTCTGCTTCAGTTTTTCTTGTTTTACACTTTAAGTGGTTCAGAGTTTTTACTGTTAGCAGCCATGTCCTATGACAGATATGTGTCTATATGTAAACCTCTGCAGTATCCAACTATCATGAAAAATCCAGGGTCAGTACTTTACTGGTTTTTGCGTGGACTGTATCTGCTTGTCACATTTCAGTCCCAGTTATTCTGAGTGCTCAAACTGAATTGTGTACTTTTACTATAAAAGGAATATTTTGTAACAATGCAATTTATGAACTTTTATGTGTGCACTCCAGAGTAATTGCTATTTACGGCGTGGTTGCTTTATTAGATCTTGCAATCCTTCCTGTTCTCTTTATAATTTACACGTACACTAAGATACTTATAGTTTATCGAAGTAGTAGAGACGTCCGAAAAAAAGCAGCAGAGACCTGTTTACCTCACCTCATAGTTTTAATCGTTTTTTTCACTTTGTGTATACACGATATCACTGCAGCTCGAGTTGAAAGCAGTTTATCAAAAACTGTGCGTTTAGCAATGAATTTACAAAATGTTTTGTACCATCCTTTGTTCAATCCACTCATATATGGGCTCAAAATGAAAGAAATCTCTAAACACCTCAGAAGATTGTTCTGTCCAACCAAAATCATCTGACAGTGATTGGTAAACTTTGCTGGAAGTCATGGAAACTGTGTATCTGTGTCTGTCTGTTCTGCTAAATAATGTTGATTTATTGACATGTAAGAGTTGGATGTTTGAAGTCGATAAACTGAGATTTTTTTTTTAATAGAATTGTTTTAAGTTGTCAGTTAATTTTATTATTCATAGATGATCAGTTATTATGAGCTGCTCTTCAGTGATGAAAACATTATCTAAATGCCCATGTTTTTTTTAATCAACACCAGTTAATGAAAAACAACTTTAAAAATCACAATTTATGAATTTAATTTTAACTGTAAAACCTGAATTGAAATTGCTTCAGCTAATTTACTGAAATTCTCAAGTTCATTAAATTATAGTCGAGGAAAAATACTGTCACCATGCATTGTTTGACTTACGTTTTGATTCTTAAAATTCATTTTTTCCGAGACAATATAACTTCACATTGTTACAACTAAACAACCAGAGCCGTGTGTACAGGGTATGTAGTTAAGCTTTTAGATAAAAACAAAATCTACATGAAACAAAAAAGGTAAAAACGAGTCAGTGTATTCACTGATATTTCTGTGCAACTCCACACAGATAAATGTACACATAGTGTACATAGACTAAAAAAGTAAACACCAGATTGATCCCACTAAACACACCAAAACTGTTCACTTTTAAATATAAAGGTATCATGTTCCATTGATTTTAAAGTTTTTTCGCATAATGATATTAAGGCCAGAACCCAGACAATTACATCGTAAGAAAATTGCAATAGGATCATAGCATACATGTGCATTTGAGTTGCTTTAATGGACGGTTTAAAATATCTTCATAGTCTTTAACATTTTTCTTAAATGGGCATCAACCTTGTGTTTGGAGACCAACATGACAAAAGATCTTCATATTTATTCAATTCCTCAATTTTCTTCGCTCAATATGGATTTTAAATGTATCCAGCACTTTTGTCTTTACAAAAAGAACAAAAAACAAAACATACTGAGACAGGTATCATGCAGCCGGTGAGAAACGCTGACCAGCTGCTGTTCCAAAAGAAGGTCATTGTTGACAGATGAAGAGACCGTATTATTTGTTTGCTCCACAAGAGGAAGGTGGAGCCGATTGGCTGCCAGAGGAAGAAGCTTAAAAAGTCCTACTAAAAAGTCAAAATGCACGCGTGACTGTGGCGCAGGAGGAACAGCAGTTGTCTACCAATCCCAGAGCTGTAGGTCCAGCTCCTCAGGTCACATGTCAAAGTGTCCTTGAGCATCACAGGTTAGAGGATGTAGTAGTAAACCTAGGACTCCATTACATCCCGCAGCACCTGGATCTCCCTGGCATGTCCGGATATTGTTTTGTGTACTTCATTTCAGCTTTCAATGCCATTATCCCTGGAATACTGAGCAGGTGAGGCTGGGTAGCATCACATCTGGCACCTGCACCATTAGCACCGTTGCACAACAGGGGTGTGTCCTCTCCCCCCTGCTCTTCTCCCTATAAACTAAGGACTGCATTCCAGGGGCCCCTCTGTGAAACTCCTGAAATACACAGATGGCATGACTCTGATTGGGCTGATCAAGGACAGTGGTGAGTCTGCACTCGGGCGGGAATTGGAGCAGCTGGCCCAGTGGTGTAGTCACAACCACCTGGAACTACACACTCAAGACTGTGAGATGATAGTGGACTTTAGGAGGAACCGCCTTCCCCTTCTCCCCCTCACCAACCACAAGGACACAGTGTCTACCGTGGACTCATTCAGGTTTCTGGGATCCACAATCTCTCACGAACTGAAGCGGTCCCCTCACATAGACACTGTCTGCAAAAAGTCCTAGCAGAGGCTGTACTTCCTGAGACAGCTCAGGAAGTTTAATCTTCCCAAGGAGCTGCTGACCACCTTCTACACTGCGACCATCCAGTCTGTCCTCTGCACCTCCATCACTGTGGTTTGGTTCAGCCACCAAGCAAGACAGGCACAGATTGCAGCGGGTGGTCAGGTCAGAAGAAAAGATCATCAGGACTTAGCTTCCTTCCATCCAACATCTGGATCAGTCCAGAATCATAAAACAGGCAGCAAGTGTCACTGCAGACCTCAAACACCCCACATACAAACTGTTTAAGCTCCTCCCCTCTGGCAGGCACTAGAGTTATGTCCAGCAGAACCATCAGACACAGACTCAAGTTTCTTCCCCCAGGCTTTGTCTGAGCTGAATTCCACACTTACACAGAACTAGTCAGTGCAATAACCCTGCAAAGGTGATACAGTGTGCAATATCTATATTTATATTGTTGTAACATTTCTACTATCTTTAAATGTAATATTAATTATATAGCACTTTTCTACCTGTTGGTACTCAAAGCACTTTACGCTGCTTCTTATTTACCCATCCGCACACTGATGGGGGAGCTGCCATGCAGCTGGCCAATGCTTGGACCCAAGTGCCAAAGACCTGATTATCTGAGTTTAGAAGAAGGAAATTATATGTCATCCAGTCCCTTATGTCTTTTAGACATGTTTGTAGTATGATTAATTGGTTTCTTTCATCTGGTTTCATAGATCGATAGAACTGCGCGTCATCAGCGTAGCGATGGAAATTTACTGTGTTTTCTAATAATGTTGCCACATGATTTTAACATCATAAAGAGTAAAGAGTATTGGTCCTAACACAGAGCCTTGTGGAACTCCATCCTGACTCTAAATCCTGACTGAAAGTCTTCCAACAGGTTGTTTCTCTGCAGGTGGTCACATAACTGCTAGCTGTTCTGGCTTTATGGAGGCTAATTTGTATAAGTATAAACTCTTTTTCCAGGCTAGGCATGATTCTTGTGAATGAGTGGAACGCCACTTGCTTTCTAGTTTTCCTGCTTTAAACTGTGGGTTTGCGAGCTACACAATGAAGATTGCCTGTTCAGAATTACTGCCTTCTTTTTCAGAGGGGCAACAGCATCGAGTTTTACTTTTCCTGTGCTGGGCCATCCTCTTGTGTAAAGAATGTTTGGGTTCTCTAATGCAGAGCTCTGAACACTCTCAATCTAGTTCTGCACCTGTTTTAACATTTTAGTGTGGGGTTTTGTTTTTTTTTTCTTTTTGGACATAAAGTACTGACTCATATTTAAAAGCCCTAATTATCACATTTTCAACTCATTTTCTGCTCGGGGATTCCAGTTTGTTGGAGAAAACAACGTCATTAGTTGAGTTTCAAACTACTCCACTGATCTAAAGGTGGTGGTAGTGCATAAACATGCTGCAGCAAAATCCATAAAGAGCTTATTGTAATTGTCCAACTTAAGCCAAGTTTTAGGGCCTTTGTAACTTTGAGAACTTCAGTGATGCTGATGACTTGATAGTAGGCACTTTAATGAGATCCATGGAGGATGATGGAACCTGATAAAATCATTGCACAGACCCAAACAGTCATTCTGCAGATAAACACACAACAGGTCCATTTCAGCGTCAGGTAACTCCAGGTGAATAATAATTCAATATAACCTGTTATTTGTAGAAATTGTTTATGTCAAACCTCCTTTCACACTTTGTCAACACGTTGATCTCGTGTCATTTTTGGGAATATTTGCTAACATCAGTCGGTACCTTCAGTGCTCTGGCTGGTTTTGTGATTGTTGTGGCCTCAAATGTCTGATTGTGTGTTTTTTTAAAAGCACTGATTTAAGTGTTTTTTTGATTTTTTAAAGCATAAATTTGCACAGAATTCTCTTTTCTGATCACAACATTGCGGATTTCTGGAGGGACTGATAAGTCAAAATTTGTTCTAACACTGTTTACAGTTTTCAGTCTTAATGGATACTGAATCAAATGTGACATATATAACTCTTGATGGTCATGTTGAATTGTCCAAATACAGATATGTATATTTTGTGATAGTGTTTACAGCATATATTGTAGTCATCTGCAGTAATTCTACTATTGTGTGTCTAATAGTGATTCACAAAAACCTCCATGAGCCGATGTACATTTTCATTGCAGCTTTATTGACCAATTCTGTTCTTTACAGCACTAACATCTACCCAAAGCTGTTAGTGGACTTTTTATCTGAAAGGCAGGTCACATCATATTCAGCCTGTCTGCTTCAGTTTTTCATAATTTACTTTTTAGTGTGTTCAGAATTCTTACTGTTGGCAGCCATGTCCTATGACAGATATGTATCTATATGTAAACCTCTTCAGTATCCAACTATCATGACGAAATCCAGGGTCAGTATTTTACTGGTTTTATCGTGGTTTGCATCTGCTTGTCAAATTTCAGTCCTAGTTATTCTGAGTGCTCAAAGTAAATTGTGTAACTTTACTATAAATACAATATCTTGTAACAATGCGATTTATGGACTTCAATGTGTAAAATCAACAGTACTTACTATATATGGTTTGGTTTCTTTTATAAATAGTTCAGTTCTTCCCGTCCTTTTCATAATTTACACGTACACTAAGATACTTATCATAGTTTATCGAAGTAGTAGAGACGTCCGGAAAAAAGCAGCAGAGACCTGTTTACCTCACCTCATAGTTTTAATCGTTTTTTTCAGTTTGTGTATAAACGATATCACTGCAGCTCGAGTTGAAAGCAGTTTATCAAAAACTGTGCGTTTAGCAATGAATTTACAAAATCTTTTGTACCATCCTTTGTTCAATCCACTCATATATGGGCTCAAAATGAAAGAAATCTCTAAACACCTCAGAAGATTGTTCTGTCCAACCAAAATCACCTAATGTAGTAACAGTGATTGGTGAACTTTGCTGAAAGTCATTGAGACTGTTTATTTGTGTCTGTCTGTTCTGCTAAAGAAGGTTGGTTGGTCATTACACTGAAACATGTTGTTGCAAGAAGTTAGATAAACCTTAAATCAAATGGGTTTTTTTTGCCATTAACGTTACATTAATATTTAAGAAACAATACTGCTGTATTAGTAGACTTTGTCAATATTCAATAATATTTTTAATACAGTGTTTGCACAGTTACTACTGTTGTTTTTATTTGATCTTGTTTAAAGTTTTTGTTCGATTTGCTGCTGTGCCTTGTAACACAAGAAATCACGACTGTGGGATGAATAAAGTCATATGTTATTTTTTCTTCACAGACTCTTGATAATACAGTGATTAGAACTCTAACCAATGGTTCATTCTAAAAGGTCTTCCTTCCACCTGAACCTCTAATTCAGGAGTAGTGGGAGTACTACTGATATTGGTGCAAACTAGACCCATAAGATCAGTTCCTCATATAGAACGAAAAACCTGCTCTTTAGAAATTTAAAAAGAACAGAAATCTGTTTATTTTTGGTACAGAAAATAATTCTAACATATCTACTGCATTGGGAGTTAAGATTTTGTGTTTTTACAGCTTAACCTATTTAGTTTCATCTTTCTGCAAAGTGGCCTAAAGCAACTGGTGTCTTTGCAATGTTTTAAGGGTATTTTTCACCTTATCTTTATTTTAATTAACATTTTTATGAGACCCAGCATAACGCTAATAAACTTGGTTTGAAAAGAGAGTCACCCAGTTTGGTGACCTGAAAAAGTACGTAACAAACACAATGTGAAACAAACCACCAATTATGAAAGAATTTAAAGATGTTACACATCTAATTAAATAGCAGGACCTGGGCTGCAAGAATCTATAAACCTTTTTTAGGTGCCACAAGTAAATAAATTACTGTATCAACTAGTGGTGGGCTAATCGATCTATATAACTACAGGTGGTATCGTTATTTATCAAACGACACAGATAATATGTAAAAAGGTTCTAAGGTCAGAATCTGAATTAGAAATCTGTTTATTGCCAGGCACAGTTAAGAACACTCGCAGTACTAGGAGTTGTCAGTTGCAAACACAAAATCTACAGAACGAAAAGTTACGGTACAAAGGTTTGACACAATATGAAATATGTGCAGATTTCCATATTTCCATGCTGCATGCTTATTGTGTTTTTTCTTTAAACCCCTGTGGAGTTGTGCAACCAGGGGTAAAAACTTTATCACTTTTGCACTATGTTTTCTCATCCTTTTTCAACTTTTTGAGTCGGTCTCGGGAGACCCTTTGAACTGTGGCTCTATTGTTTACACGCGGGACCAGCTGCTAGCTCTTAGCCGTGTCGAGCTTCTCCATGGAAGAAAGCTGGATATTCCAGCCGAGATACGGAGGAAAAGACAGGGCTGTAGAGCTGGCGTGATGTGCCATGAGAGACGACGAAGATACAAGCCCGTTTTACCATCTGTTTGGATTCAATTTGGAAAACTCAAAATTCACTCCTATTTGTTATTGTGTACCGTCCTCCAGTCCCTTATTCTGAATTTTGGACTGAATTCTCAGATTTTCTAGCCGACTTAGTGCTTAGTGCAGATAAAGTGGTCATAGTGGGTGATTTTAACATTCATGTAGATGCTGACAGTAACTCCCTCAACACGGCATTTACTTCATTATTGCATTCAATTGGTTTCTCTCAAAATGTAAATGAACCCACTCACTGTTTTAGTCACACCCTAGACCTTGTCCTTACATACGGCATTGAAATTGATAAACTAACAGTATTTCCCCATAATTCTGTTCTCTCTGACCATTTTCTAATAGCATTTGAATTTAGTTTATTGGACTACAGAGCAGCTAGAAAGAATTTTTGCTTCAGTAGGTGTTTATCTGAAAACACTGTGACCAAATTTAAGGAAATGATCCCTTCATCATTTACTTCAACATGTACCGATATAACTGAGAGTAGCCTCATTAACTGTACTTCTGCACAAGTTGATTACCTTACTGATAATTATGCAGCATAATTACGTTCAATACTTGATACTGTTGCCCCTCTAAAAAAGAAGGCAGTAAATCTGAACATTAGATCTTCATGGTATAGCTCGCAAACCCGCAATTTAAAGCAGGCGTCACGAAGACTAGAAAGGAAGTGGCGCTCCACTCATTCACAAGAATCACGCCTAGCCTGGAAAAAGAGTTTATACTTATACAAATTAGCCTCCGTAAAGCCAGAACAGCTTATTATTCATCACTAATAGAGGAAAACAAGAACAACCCCCGGTTTCTCTTCAGCACTGTAGCCAGGCTGACTAAGAGCCATAGTTCAGTTGAGACTAGTATTCCCTCAACGCTATGTAGCAATGACTTCATGACCTTCTTCACAAATAAAATCGTAGCTATTAGAAATAAAATTCACCAGACCCTCCCCACAAATACAACAGAATTAGAATCATCAGCAAGTCCTCAGTCCCTTTTAGACTGTTTTGTGCCCATAGATCTTGCTGAGTTAACTTCAACTATTATGGCATCTAAACCAACAACATGTCTGCTAGACCCTATTCCAGTTAGACTGCTCAAAGGTGCTCTACCCTTATTAGACACGTTCGTATTAGATATCATTAATCTATCCTTACAAACAGGATATGTACCAAAGGCTTATAAGGTAGCTGTAATCAAACCTCTACTTAAAAAACCTAGTCTGGATCCAGATGTCTTAGCCAATTACAGACCAATATCCAATCTCCCCTTTATTTCTAAAATACTTGAAAAAGTAGTTGTAAAGCAATTATGTGACCACCTGCGCAGAAACGATTTGTTTGAAGAATTTCAGTCAGGATTTAGAGTTCATCATAGCACAGAAACCGCACTGATTAAAGTCACCAACGATCTTCTTCCGGCTTTAGATAACGGACTTGTCTCTATACTAGTTCTGCTAGATCTTAGTGCTGCATTTGACACAATTGATCACAGAATATTATTACAGAGACTAGAACATGTAATTGGAATTAAAGGAACTGGACTAAATTGGTTTAAATCGTATCTATCAGATAGATTCCAATTTACTCATGTTAATGATGAATCTTCGACATACACAAAATTTAGTTATGGAATTCCACAAGGCTCTGTATTAGGACCAATACTCTTTACTCTATATATGTCTCCCCTTGGCAACATTATTAGAAAACACTCTGTAAATTTTCACTGCTACGCTGATGACACGCAGTTATATCTATCTATGAAACCTGATATAACAAATAAATTTAATCAAACTACAAGCATGTCTTAAAGACATAAGGGACTGGATGACGTATAATTTTCTTCTTCTAAACTCAGATAAAACTGAATATTTATTGTATTTGGGCCTAATAGTCTAAGAAACATGTTTTCTAACCATATCGCTACTTTAGACGACATAACTCTTGCCCCCAGTAGTACTGCAAGGAATCTTGGAGTCATTTTACTACTGTAATTCTCTACTTTCAGGCTGCCCCAGTAACTCTCTAACAAGCCTCCAATTAATCCAAAATGCTGCAGCAAGATTACTGACTGGGATTGGTAAGAGAGATCATATTTCACCTTTATTAGCTTCTCTCCATTGGCTTCCAATTAAATGTAGAATAGAATTTAAAACCCTTCTTCTTACCTATAAAGCTTTAAACGGCCAAGCTCCATCCTACCTAAAAGATCTCCTAGTACCATATCATCCTACTAGACCACTTCGGTCTCAGAATGCAGGCCTACTTGTGGTTCCCAGAATTTCCAAAAATAGAATGGGAGGCAGAGCCTTTAGCTATCAAGCTCCTCTCCTGTGGAACCAGCTCCCAGTCCAGATTCGGGAAGCAGACACCCTCCCTATTTTTAAGACTAGGCTCAAAACCTTCCTTTTTGATAAAGCTTATAGTTGGTTATAGTCATGCTGCTATAGGCTTAGACTGCTGGGGGACTCTGCACTGAGCCACTTTCCTCTTCTCTTCATTCTCTCCTCTCACCCCACATCTATAATGTCACCACTGTATGATATTAACTCTGTATCTTCTTTGTCCCGAAGTTGTCTTTCTCCCTCTGTCCCCCTCTCTCTCTCCCTGTTTTCCGGTGTCCCTGGATTTGGCGCTGTGTGTCCTCCAGTGTGCAGCTACTGGTCCTACTAACCTGCTCAATGTTTTGCTTTTGTTGCTCTGTTCTTTTCTCTCTCCACTTTCCACTCAGCCCAACCGGTCAAGGCAGATGTCCACCCACCCTGAACCTGGTTCTGCTGGTTTCTTCCGGTAAAGGGAGTTTTTCCTCTCCACTGTTGCCTATGTCTTGCTCAAGGGGGATTTGTTGGGTTTTCTCTAAATGTTTGTATAGTTTTGACTTTATTATTTAAAGTGCCCTGAGATGGCCTTGTTGTAAATTGGTGACATATAAATAAAGTTGAATTGAATTGAATTGAATACACCGGTGAGCATCCAGGGCTCAGACATTGAAGTTGTGGACACCTTTAAATACCTGGGTGTCCACCTAAACAAAAAACTGGACTGGACAAACAACACAGACTCTCTGTACAGGAAAGGCCAGAGTCGCCTCCACCTGCTGAGGAGACTGAGGTCCTTTGATGTGTGCAGAGAGCTGTTACGGACATTCTACGACACTGTGGTGGCCTCAGCAGTCCTCTATGGTGTTGTGTGCTGGGCTGGGAGCAGCACGGTCAGAGACAGGAAGAGACTTAACAAGCTGGTTAAGAGAGCTGGCTCTCTCCTGGGCTGCATATTGGACTCCATCGAGGAGGTGGCGGACAGAAGGATGTTGGCCAAACTAACATCCATCATGGATAACCCCTCCCACCCCCTGCACCTCACTGTGGAGGCTCTGAGCAGCTCCTTCAGCACTAGACTGTTACACCCACAGTGCAGAAAGGAGCGCTACCGTCGCTCATTCCTCCCCACAGACATCAGACTATATAATGTGTCACTGCAGTGACACACAATGTGCAATTTTACTTGTTTATATTCTTATTTATTTTGCAATGTAAATATGTATATATTTAGTTCACCCTTAAATTTTAAATGCCTTTTCAGGTAAACTGTAATGCACATTGTTCTGTGCAGTTTCTGTGTTCCTTGTCTATGGCTGCTAAAAACACAAGAATTTCCCCACAGTTCTATCCTATCCAAACTTGAAAAGTTAAGGTGACTGTAAGTTGAGGGGGTTATCTGGGATGAATTTGGCCACTATTCAGTTCAGCACTATGCAGCTGGGAAAAAACTGTTCTTGCGGTGTGAGGTCCCAGTCATAATGGATCAGAGCCTCTAGCCAGAGGGGAGAGGCAGAAAGAGATTATGTCTGGGATGAGGAGGGTCGGCTGCGATCCTGGCTGCTCGTCTCCAGGTCCTATAGAGGTACAGCTCCTGAAGAGATGGGAGGTTGCAGCCGATCACCTTCTCAGCAGAGTGGATGACATCCTGCAGCTTGGCCTTGGCCATGGCTGCAGCGAACCAGATTGTGATGGCAGATGTAAGGATAGATTCAATAAATGCAGTGTAAAATGTCACCAGCATCTTTACAGGGAAGTGGAACTTCTTTTAGCTGCTGTAAGAAGTACGGCCTTTGCTGAGCTTTCTTGGTGAGGGAGCTGTTGTTCTGCTCCCACTTGAGGAACTGGGTGATGGTGAAGCCCAGGAAGTGGGAAGACTCGACTGACAAGAGGCCGACAGGAACGACTGAAGCCCTTTGGAAGTCAAGCTGGAGACTGGTGTTGACATGGATGACAAACGAAAAAACTAGAGGCTGGCGTCAGCGCACTAGATAAACTTTCTTTGCAGAAGAGGCAGGGGGACAGCAGGAGGCCGACGACGACAGAAGCCCTCTGGAGGTCGACGATGATAAAAGCCCTCCGAAAGCTGAACTGGAGGTTCAGCTGGAGGTCGAGCTGGAGGCTGGCATTGACACAAATGACAAAACCTCTTGGCAGAAGAGACAGAAGGCAGAGGTGGAGGGCGGCGCCAGCGACTGAAGCCCTCTGGGGCAGGACAGACTTGAGAATGAAGCTCAGAGCAGGTTCATGGGCAGAGGTAGATGCCAGCCCACTCAGGAACACTCCTCCTGCTGACAAAAATCCCAGCAGTTCCTCTTTCCGTGCCAGTCCACTAGGAGGAGTGTTGGCTGGCCCGGAAAGAGGAACTGCTGGGATTTCGGTCAGCTGGGGAACAGGAACAGGCAGAGCATTTGTTGACTCCTGGGAATGAGTTGAGACCAGGCAAATCGGTGACAGCTTGGTGACAACAGCAGGAGGAGTGTCAGACAGATCAGAATCAGGTGCAGAGCCGGTGCAGTTGACGGCTCCCTCGGGAAACAGGACCAGAGTCAATTGCGAGGCAAGGGCCTGGACAGGTGAGTCATTGACCAACTCAGTGGGTCATAGGTCCAGGACACAGGAAGTTGACGTTCCTCCTAACCCCCTCCTCCCCTCAGACCTGCTAGGACCTGGGGCACCGCAGGGATGTCCATCAAACAGAGCTTGGAGTTGAGGAGGCCCTCCATCTGGCGAGTGCTCAAAACAGCGAACCTCAGGGTCTCCAGCAGTCACCATAGTCTCCCAGAGTTTTGCCAGTAGCTGAAAGTCTACAGGGTATTGCTCTTGCTCATTAGACCTCTTAACAGGTGTTGTGGGCAATACAGTTTCTGGTTTGTAATCAGAAGGATCATTATTGTTGGGAGGTTGAGGACTTGAAGACCTTTCAGTGTCTTATGGTGTTATTAGGTGGTGGCTTGGAATCTGGAAGAGCAGAAAAAGAAATGACACAAAAAAAGTATACAATGACTGGCAAATTTCATAGACCAATATTTGATCTAATATACATTATAAACTAGATAGCAGATGTTGAAACATTTCACCATTTCATGGGAAATATTTTAACTTTGCCATCAAATTTAATTTTGAATTTGATGGCAGCAACACATTTCAAAAAAGTTGGAAGAAGGGCAACAAAAGGCTGGAAAAGTAATTTGTGCAAACCAAAAACAAATAGACCATTTGACAACTAATTAGGTTAATTGGAAACAGGTCAGTGACATGACTGGGTATAAAAGGAGCATTTCAGGGAGGCAGAGCCTCTCGGTTGTAAAGATGACAGGGTTTGCTGCCTCTGTCATCTTCAACAGACAGACGTGTTGCTGCCATCAAATTCAAATTGATTTAAAATATTTCCAATGAAATGGTAAAATGTTTCACATCTGCTTTGTAGTTTATAATGTATATTGAATAAAATATAAGTTTAAAAAAATTTCAGTTTAAAAAATCTTGCTGCTCAACTACAGGCTTTGAAATGGCGCATTGTGTTTGTGGGTCTTTTGGGATTGATTCTAGGACACAGGAAATGTGGTCCATCTTTGGTGGAGGCATCCTTCGGGTGAATGGCAAACTTTGGCATAGTAATTTGTTGATATTTTGCCAGGTTATTTGCAGGAGGTGACATCACGCACGGGCGAAAGAGATTTACCAAATGGGAAAGGTGTAACAAAGTCCAGACTATACAGACATTTAGAGAAAAGCCAACAAATCCCGCTTGAGCAGCCATAGGCAACAGTGGAGAGGAAAAACTCCCTTTAACAGAAGAAATCTCCAGCAGAACCAGGCTCAGGGTGGGCGGACATGTGCCTTGACCGTATGGGCTGAGTGGAAATTGGAGAGAGAAAAGAACAGAGCAACAAAATCTCAACAATTTTACAATCTACGACATTGTTAAGTTTCATTAGCTGTAATTTAAGAAACGGTTTCATGGGTTCTTGATCAGAACATCTGGTGATTATTCTTACAGGTCATCTGTGTAACTTTGATTTCACTAAATTAATATGTCGTTTCCAGCTTATCTTGTTATCAATAATAACGCCCCAAAACTTTGTTTCATTTACCCCTTCAATGTCAACACCATCTATTTCTGTTTTCACATCATACTGATCATTCTGTTGCTAAAAATCATGAGTTTAGCTTTTGCAAGATTCAATGATAATTTATTAATATCAAGCCACTTTTCAATGATTTGTGTTTTTATTGACTTCATTGAGTACACTATCCAAATGTTTCCCTAAAAAAAACTAAATTTGAATCATCTACAAATAATATACACTAAACAATTTTGACACTATACCAAGATCCGTCATATACAAATGCAATAACTGATCCTTGTGGCACTCCACAAGTCACCATTGCCAGTCCTGATCAGTATTATTTAGCTGGACATATTGTTATCTATTATAACTCTTTAACTTTAGCGATGTCTGTGCACCTCCTATGCCTTATCTTCTTAATTTCTGTTGCATTGGTGTCAAATGTCTTTTTAAGGTCAAATAAAATTCAGACCATGCACTCTGTTGTTTATCTGTCGTGTTGTTTTTTCTTCCACTAATCCTGTTGTATACTTGTATAAAGGAATTACTTTTGCAGTTTTTATCTGATCTGGAAATACTCTAGATAAAGTTGTAAGATTGATAGTGGATTGGTGCAATTTCAGCAGTAATACAACCATTGTACTGTACTGTTAAGGTCTAGAGGGAACTGAGCTGCAAGGCTCTCAATTAACAGCCAGTCTATGTTCCAAGCCTCGCCTATTGTCAGCAGCTCTGGTTACTCAAATAAATGGTAAAGGCCACACATACACACAAAACATGGGGTTCAGTGTCTTTCCCATGGACGCTGCGACCAAACCACTGACCCTGTGGACCGGGGGGCGACACCCTTACCAACTGAGCTACAGTCGCTACAGACCCTGTATTCAGATCTGATAATACGGTATGTCCATGGGCAGGACATAGAGCGTATTTTTGCTTATTGTGGACTGTGAACATGTGACTGCTCCCAGCGTGACAGGATAAAAGCAGCCTCTGTGGTTTGATTAGATCAGGACATGATGAGGCACATCTCTTTTTTAAAGGATCTATAGAGATTATAGACTTGGAAACCGTGATCAGTTTCCTGTTGCTTTAGTCATACCATCAGTTTGTCAGATGTGAAAAGGGCCAGTTAGGAGTTGGCTGATAAACATCTGTCATCGCTTTCATCCCGTACGTGAAAACCGACAAAGGTATTCTTTCACCTCAAATGTCGCCAGCTAATGACGATAAATGAGTCATTCTTTCAGTAAAAGGTGTATATTTAGTGAATCTTGTTGATTTACAGGAAATGAATTTGATTGCAGCTCATGACACAAACATTATCACTGGCTTATATTATGTTTCTTATTGACATACCTGTTGGATTTAGACTCTTTAAATCTTGTCTTTTTGTCGTCCTTTTCTTCTTTACTCTCCCGTTTCGTCTTCCAGCTCTGCTGCTGCATAGACATGAGAAGCAACCAGAGTGTGACTCCGTCCTACTTTGAGTTCACCTTGTTCTCAGACTCGGGCTCCCTGAAATATGTTTTCTTCAGTGTGTGTCTGCTGATCTACATGACTATAATCTCTGCTAATGTTGTCATTATTCTGACAGTCTGCCTGGAAAAGTCTCTGCATCAGCCCATGTATATTTTCATCTGCTGTCTGTCTTTAAACTCTCTGTACGGCTCAGCCGGCTTCTTCCCCAGGTTCCTGATGGACATACTGTGTCCGACACTCACTTCATCTCACGGCCGCTCTGCTTCGTTCAGATGTATGTTATATACACTTATAAAACAAATGAGATGTCTTTCCTCACTGTCATGGCCTATGACAGATTCGTTGTCATTTGTCATCCTCTACACTATCACAGTAAGATGACTGTGAGAAAGGTGCTGTATCTTCTGACTTTAGCTGTGCTACATCCTGTTTGTGTTATCAGCTACTTTCTCTGTCTGTCCATCATTTTGTCTTTGTGTGGAAATAAACTGCACAGGATTTTCTGCACCAACTGGTCTGTGATTGAGCTCTCCTGTGGAGATGTAACTATGAACAGAATAAAAGGACAGTTTATGGCTGTGACAATGATCTGTGCTACTCTGCTCTTTGTCCTCTACACCTTCCTGCGTATTCTGCTCGTTTGTAGGAGAAGTTCACCTGAATTCCGAGGAAAGGCCTTACAGACCTGCCTGCCCCACATGGGGACATTTGTGAACTATTGTATCTCAGTGCTCTGTGACATTTCCCTGATTCTATATAAGGTTGATGCAGTAAACACATTTGTCGTTGTTCTATCTCTGGAGTTTCTGATCATTCCTCCCCTCAGTAACCCTCTAGTTTATGGCCTAAAGCTGCCTCAGATCAGAGGAGTGATTTTTAGATATCTAAGGATTCGCAAAATAGTTTGTTCTGCGAAATTCTATGATGCAACAAGCAAAGAGAGAAGTTAATGAAGCTGTTATGGGCACAATGTGGTTCCATTGTAACTCCAACACCTGTAGAGAATCCAGAATCCATGAAAAGGGAATAACTGCTGTCGTCCGTCTCTCTGCTTCATTAATTCAACATTTCACAGCCAATTAATTACAGGATAAAAGTGTAAAGGTTCCATAACTGGATACTGTAACTACAGGACCCAAAAGCAGAAGCTGAGACACACCAAAAAGTGCAGGAGGTTTATTAACACACAAACCTCTAAAAACTGTTAAATAATTAACTCATAGACAGAATCTTAGATCATAACCAAAACCTTACAATGCAGGAACTTAGACCATAACAAAACACACTCTTAATGAGAAGACTAACACTATAACAGAAAACCACTCTAACAGAGGAAAATAATATTACAAACTGAAACTTACTCTAAACAAGAAGACTAAAAAACTAGAACTATGAACAGACTCACGACAGTATCAAAGGCTGAAGATCAGGAAAGGAAGGAAGGATTAGGAAGGAGCACCAGAACGGACCATGACACACTAGCAACCCCAAAACTAAATGCAAGGCCTTAAATACAAACATGCAGACTTGATGATGACGAAGATGAAAGGCAAAAGGCAAATGCAAGGACACACCAAAAAACAAGGGCAGCATAAACCCAAAACAGGAACAATATACCAACTCAATACATCCAACTCATAACAGAACCTCCCCCTCTAGGGCCAGATTCCAGACGGCCCTCAAACCTGTGTCCATAAGCGATCGGTTTCGTAGGAGGGACAGGGGGAGCCTCCACAATTGGAGACCAATAAACGGCCCTCAACTAGATAGTCGTCGACATGGGTGGCCCACCTTGAGCCACTGGCTGCGTCGACTTGGGCAGGCCTCTCTGGACCTGGGCAGGCCTCTCTGAACTGCGTCGACCTGGGCAGGCATCGACCTGGGCAGGCCTCTCTGAACTGCAGGCTGCGTCGACCTGGGCAGGCCTCTCTGGACCTGGGCAGGCCTCTCTGGACCTGGGCAGGCCTCTCTGAACTGCAGGCTGCGCCAACCTGGGCAGGCCTCTCTGAACTGTGTTGACCTGGGCAGGCATCGACCTGGGCAGGCCGCTCCGAACTGTGCCGACCTGGGCAGGCCTCTCTGAACTGTGTCGACCTGGGCAGGCCTCTCTGAACTGTGTCGACCTGGGCAGGCCTCTCTGAACTGTGTCGACCTGGGCAGGCCTCTCTGGACCTGGGCAGGCGTCTCTGAACTGCAGGCTGCGCCGACCTGGGCAGGCCTCTCTGAACTGTGTCGACCTGGGCAGGCCTCTCTGGACCTGGGCAGGCCGCTCAGAACTGCGTCGACCTGGGCAGGCCACTCTGAACTGTGTCGACCTGGGGAGGCCTCTCTGGACCTGGGCAGGCCTCTCTGAACTGCAGGCTGCGCCGACCTGGGCAGGCCTCTCTGAACTGTGTCGACCTGGGCAGGCCTCTCTGGACCTGGGCAGGCCGCTCCGAACTGCGTCGACCTGGGCAGGCCTCTCCGAACTGCAGGCTGCGTCGACCTGGGCAGGCATCGACCTGGGCAGGCCTCTCTGAACTGCATCCACCTGGGCAGGCCTCTCTGAACTGCGCCGATCTGGACAGGCCTCTCTGGACCTGGGAGGCCTCTCTGGACCTGGGCAGGCCCTCTGAACTGCAGGCTGCGCCGACCTGGGCAGGCCTCTCTGAACTGCGTCGACCTGGGCAGGCCTCTCTGGACCTGGGCAGGCCTCTCTGAACTGGCGTCGACCTGGGCAGGCCTCTGGACCTGGGCAGGCCTCTCTGAACTGCAGGCTGCGCCGACCTGGGCAGGCCTCTCTGAACTGTGTTGACCTGGTCAGGCCTCTCTGAACTGTGTCGACCTGGGCAGGCCTCTCTGGACCTGGGCAGGCCTCTCTGAACTGTGTCGACCTGGGCAGGCCTCTCTGGACCTGGGCAGGCCGCTCCGAACTGCGTCGACCTGGGCAGGCCTCTCCGAACTGCAGGCTGCGTCGACCTGGGCAGGCATCGACCTGGGCAGGCCTCTCTGAACTGCGTCCACCTGGGCAGGCCTCTCTGAACTGCGCCGATCTGGACAGGCCTCTCTGGACCTGGGAGGCCTCTCTGGACCTGGGCAGGCCCTCTGAACTGCAGGCTGCGCCGACCTGGGCAGGCCTCTCTGAACTGCGTCGACCTGGGCAGGCCTCTCTGGACCTGGGCAGGCCTCTCTGAACTGCGTCGACCTGGGCAGGCCTCTCTGGACCTGGGCAGGCCTCTCTGAACTGCAGGCTGCGCCGACCTGGGCAGGCCTCTCTGAACTGTGTTGACCTGGTCAGGCCTCTCTGAACTGTGGCCTGGGCAGGCCTCTCTGGACCTGGGCAGGCCTCTCTGAACTGCAGGCTGACCAACCTGGGCAGGCCTCTCTGAACTGTGTCGACCTGGGCAGGCCTCTCTGGACCTGGGCAGGCCTCTCCGAACTGTGTCGACCTGGGCAGGCCTCTCTGAACTGCGTCGACCTGGGCAGGCATCGACCTGGGCAGGCCGCTCCGAACTGTGCCGACCTGGGCAGGCCTCTCTGAACTGTGTCGACCTGGGCAGGCCTCTCTGGACCTGGGCAGGCGTCTCTGAACTGCAGGCTGCTGACCTGGGCAGGCCTCTCTGAACTGTGTCGACCTGGGCAGGCCTCTCTGGACCTGGGCAGGCCGATCTGGACACCTGGGCAGGCCACTCTGAACTGTGTCGACCTGGGAGGCCTCTCTGGACCTGGGCAGGCCTCTCTGAACTGCAGGCTGCGCCGACCTGGGCAGGCCTCTCTGAACTGTGTTGACCTGGGCAGGCCTTTCTGGACCTGGGCAGGCCGCTCCGAACTGCGTCGACCTGGGCAGGCCTCTCTGAACTGCGTCCACCTGGGCAGGCCTCTCTGAACTGCGCCCGATCTGGACAGGCCTCTCTGGACCTGGGAGGCCTCTCTGGACCTGGGCAGGCCCTCTGAACTGCAGGCTGCGCCGACCTGGGCAGGCCTCTCTGAACTGTGACCTGGGCAGGCCTCTCTGGACCTGGGCAGGCCTCTCTGAACTGTGTCGACCTGGGCAGGCCTCTCTGGACCTGGGCAGGCCTCTCTGAACTGCAGGCTGCGCCAACCTGGGCAGGCCTCTCTGAACTGTGTTGACCTGGTCAGGCCTCTCTGAACTGTGTCGACCTGGGCAGGCCTCTCTGGACCTGGGAAGGCCTCTCTGAACTGTGTCGACCTGGGCAGGCCTCTCTGGACCTGGGCAGGCCTCCGAACTGCGTCGACCTGGGCAGGCCTCTCCGAACTGCAGGCTGCGTCGACCTGGGCAGGCATCGACCTGGGCAGGCCTCTCTGAACTGTCCACCTGGGCAGGCCTCTCTGAACTGCGCCCGATCTGGACAGGCCTCTCTGGACCTGGGAGGCCTCTCTGGACCTGGGCAGGCCCTCTGAACTGCAGGCTGCGCCGACCTGGGCAGGCCTCTCTGAACTGTGTTGACCTGGGCAGGCCTCTCTGGACCTGGGCAGGCCTCTCTGAACTGCGTCGACCTGGGCAGGCCTCTCTGGACCTGGGCAGGCCTCTCTGAACTGCAGGCTGCGCCGACCTGGGCAGGCCTCTCTGAACTGTGTTGACCTGGTCAGGCCTCTCTGAACTGTGTCGACCTGGGCAGGCCTCTCTGGACCTGGGCAGGCCGCTCCGAACTGCGTCGACCTGGGCAGGCCTCTCTGGACCTGGGCAGGCCTCTCTGAACTGTGTTGACCTGGTCAGGCCTCTCTGAACTGTGTCGACCTGGGCAGGCCTCTCTGGACCTGGGCAGGCCTCTCTGAACTGCAGGCTGCGCCAACCTGGGCAGGCCTCTCCGAACTGCGTCGACCTGGGCAGGCCTCTCCGAACTGCAGGCTGCGTCGACCTGGGCAGGCCGCTCCGAACTGCGTCGACCTGGGCAGGCCTCTCCGAACTGCAGGCTGCGTCGACCTGGGCAGGCATCGACCTGGGCAGGCTCTGAACTGCATCCACCTGGGCAGGCCTCTCTGAACTGCGCCGATCTGGACAGGCCTCTCTGGACCTGGGAGGCCTCTCTGGACCTGGGCAGGCCCTCTGAACTGCAGGCTGCGCCGACCTGGGCAGGCCTCTCTGAACTGCGTCGACCTGGGCAGGCCTCTCTGGACCTGGGCAGGCCTCTCTGAACTGCGCCGACCTGGGCAGGCCTCTCTGAACTGTGTGGACCTGGTCAGGCCTCTCTGAACTGTGTCGACCTGGGCAGGCCTCTCTGGACCTGGGCAGGCCTCTCTGAACTGTGTCGACCTGGGCAGGCCTCTCTGGACCTGGGCAGGCCGCTCCGAACTGCGTCGACCTGGGCAGGCCTCTCCGAACTGCAGGCTGCGTCGACCTGGGCAGGCATCGACCTGGGCAGGCCTCTCTGAACTGCGTCCACCTGGTCAGGCCTCTCTGAACTGCGCCGATCTGGACAGGCCTCTCTGGACCTGGGAGGCCTCTCTGGACCTGGGCAGGCCTCTCTGAACTGCAGGCTGCGCCGACCTGGGCAGGCCTCTCTGAACTGTGTTGACCTGGTCAGGCCTCTCTGAACTGTGTCGACCTGGGCAGGCCTCTCTGGACCTGGGCAGGCCTCTCTGAACTGCAGGCTGCGCCAACCTGGGCAGGCCTCTCTGAACTGTGTCGACCTGGGCAGGCCTCTCTGGACCTGGGCAGGCCGCTCCGAACTCGCGCGACCTGGGCAGGCCTCTCTGAACTGCACCCTGGGCAGGCATCGACCTGGGCAGGCCGCTCCGAACTGCCGACCTGGGCAGGCCTCTCTGAACTGTGTCGACCTGGGCAGGCCTCTCTGGACCTGGGCAGGCCTCTCTGAACTGCAGGCTGCGCTGACCTGGGCAGGCCTCTCTGAACTGTGCGACCTGGGGGAGGCCTCTCTGGACCTGGGCAGGCCGCTCAGAACTGGTCGACCTGGGCAGGCCACTCTGAACTGTGCAGACCTGGGAGGCCTCTCTGGACCTGGGCAGGCCTCTCTGAACTGCAGGCTGCGCCGACCTGGGCAGGCCTCTCTGAACTGTGTTGACCTGGGCAGGCCTCTCTGGACCTGGGCAGGCCGCTCCGAACTGCGTCGACCTGGGCAGGCCTCTCCAAACTGCAGGCTGCGTCGACCTGGGCAGGCATCGACCTGGGCAGGCCTCTCTGAACTGCGTCCACCTGGGCAGGCCTCTCTGAACTGCGCCGATCTGGACAGGCCTCTCTGGACCTGGGAGGCCTCTCTGGACCTGGGAAGGCCCTCTGAATTGCAGGCTGCGCCGACCTGGGCAGGCCTCTCTGAACTGCGTCGACCTGGGCAGCCCTCTCTGGACCTGGGCAGGCCTCTCTGAACTGCGTCAACCTGGGCAGGCCTCTCTGGACCTGGGCAGGCCTCTCTGAACTGCGTCGACCTTGGCAGGCCTCTCTGGACCTGGGCAGGCCTCTCTGAACTGCAGGCTGCGCCGACCTGGGCAGGCCTCTCTGAACTGCGTCGACCTGGGCAGGCCTCTGGACCTGGGCAGGCCTCTCTGAACTGCAGGCTGCGCCGACCTGGGCAGGCCTCTCTGAACTGTGACCTGGGCAGGCCTCTCTGGACCTGGGCAGGCCTCTCTGGACCTGGCAGGCCTCTCTGAACTGCAGGCTGCGCCGACCTGGGCAGGCCTCTCTGAACTGTGTCTGGGCAGGCCTCTCTGAACTGTGTCGACCTGGGCAGCCCTCTCTGGACCTGGGCAGGCCTCTCTTAACTGCGTCGACCTGGGCAGGCCTCTCTGGACCTGGGAGGCCTCTCTGGCCTGGGCAGGCCTCTCTGAACTGCAGGCTGCGCCGACCTGGGCAGGCCTCTCTGAACTGCGCGACCTGGGCAGGCCTCTCTGGACCTGGGCAGGCCTCTCTGTACCTAGGCAGGCCTCTCTGAACTGCAGGCTGCGCCGACCTGGGCAGGCCTCTCCGAACTATGTCGACCTGGGCAGGCCTCTCTGAACTGCGTCGACCTGGGCAGGCCTCTCTGGACCTGGGCAGGCCTCTCTGAACTGCAGGCTGCGCCGACCTGGGCAGGCCTCTCTGAACTGTGTCGACCTGGGCAGGCCTCTCTGGACCTGGGCAGGCCTCTCTTAACTGCGTCGACCTGGGCAGGCCTCTCTGGACCTGGGAGGCCTCTCTGACCTGGGCAGGCCTCTCTGAACTGCAGGCTGCGCCGACCTGGGCAGGCCTCTCTGAACTGTGTCGACCTGGGCAGCCCTCTGGACCTGGGCAGGCCTCTCTGAACTGCAGGCAACCTGGGCAGGCCTCTCTGGACCTGGGCAGGCCTCTCTGAACTGCGTCGACCTGGGCAGGCCTCTCTGGACCTGGGCAGGCCTCTCTGAACTGCAGGCTGCGCCGACCTGGGCAGGCCTCTCTGAACTGCGTCGACCTGGGCAGGCCTCTCTGGACCTGGGCAGGCCTCTCTGAACTGCAGGCTGCGCCGACCTGGGCAGGCCTCTCTGAACTGACCTGGGCAGGCCTCTCTGGACCTGGGCAGGCCTCTCTGAACTGCAGGCTGCGCCCGACCTGGGCAGGCCTCTCTGAACTGCGTCGACCTGGGCAGGCCTCTCTGGACCTGGGCAGGCCTCTCTGGACCTAGGCAGGCCTCTCTGAACTGCAGGCTGCGCCGACCTGGGCAGGCCTCTCTGAACTGTGTCGACCTGGGCAGGCCTCTCTGAACTGTGTCGACCTGGGCAGCCCTCTCGGGACCTGGGCAGGCCTCTCTTACCTGCGTTGACCTGGGCAGGCCTCTCTGGACCTGGGAGGCCTCTCTGGACCTGGGCAGGCCTCTCTGAACTGCAGGCTGCGCCGACCTGGGCAGGCCTCTCTGAACTGCGTCGACCTGGGCAGGCCTCTCTGGACCTGGGCAGGCCTCTCTGACCTGGGCAGGCCTCTCTGAACTGCAGGCTGCGCCCGGACCTGGGCAGGCCTCTCCGAACTATGTCGACCTGGGCAGGCCTCTCTGAACTGCGTCGACCTGGGCAGGCCTCTCTGGACCTGGGCAGGCCTCTCTGAACTGCAGGCTGCGCCGACCTGGGCAGGCCTCTCTGAACTGTGTCGACCTGGGCAGGCCTCTCTGGACCTGGGCAGGCCTCTCTTAACTGCGTCGACCTGGGCAGGCCTCTCTGGACCTGGGAGGCCTCTCTGGACCTGGGCAGGCCTCTCTGAACTGCAGGCTGCGCCGACCTGGGCAGGCCTCTCTGAACTGCGTCGACCTGGGCAGCCCTCTCTGGACCTGGGCAGGCCTCTCTGAACTGCGTCAACCTGGGCAGGCCTCTCTGGACCTGGGCAGGCCTCTCTGAACTGCGTCGACCTGGGCAGGCCTCTCTGGACCTGGGCAGGCCTCTCTGAACTGCAGGCTGCGCCGACCTGGGCAGGCCTCTCTGAACTGGTCGACCTGGGCAGGCCTCTCTGGACCTGGGCAGGCCTCTCTGAACTGCAGGCTGCGCCGACCTGGGCAGGCCTCTCTGAACTGCGTCGACCTGGGCAGGCCTCTCTGGACCTGGGCAGGCCTCTCTGAACTGCAGGCTGCGCCGACCTGGGCAGGCCTCTCTGAACTGCGTCGACCTGGGCAGGCCTCTCTGGACCTGGGCAGGCCTCTCTGGACCTAGGCAGGCCTCTCTGAACTGCAGGCTGCGCCGACCTGGGCAGGCCTCTCTGAACTGTGTCGACCTGGGCAGGCCTCTCTGAACTGTGTCGACCTGGGCACCCCTCTCTGGACCTGGGCAGGCCTCTCTTAACTGCGTCGACCTGGGCAGGCCTCTCTGGACCTGGGAGGCCTCTCTGGACCTGGGCAGGCCTCTCTGAACTGCAGGCTGCGCCGACCTGGGCAGGCCTCTCTGAACTCATCGACCTGGGCAGGCCTCTCTGGACCTGGGCAGGCCTCTCTGGACCCAGGCAGGCCTCTCTGAACTGCAGGCTGCGCCCGACCTGGGCAGGCCTCTCCGAACTATGTCACCTGGGCAGGCCTCTCTGAACTGCGTACCTGGGCAGGCCTCTCTGGACCTGGGCAGGCCTTTGAACTAAGGCATTTTTTAGCTGGGCATTTTAACTGTTAATCTGTGGGCAGGCCTCTTTAAATTATGTGTTGTCTTTAGGCCTTCCATCCATCCAGGCCTCTCTGAACTGCAGGCTAGGTGTGGGCAGGCCTCTCAACTCCCCCTGGGCAGGCCTCTCTGGACCAGGCCTCTGAACTGCAGGCTGGCCAACCTGGGCAGGCCTCTCCTAACAGAGACCTGGGCAGGCCTCTCTGTACTGCGTCGATTTGGGCAGGCCTCTCTGGACCTGGGCAGGCCTCTCTGAACTGCGTCGACCTGGGCAGGGCTCTCCGAACTGCAAAACAGGAACAATATTTTGCTCTCATCACATCGAACTCATAATAAAAAGTTTCAGTACATCAGACTGAAATACATGTTAAAAACTTATATTTGGATGTAATTTGCAATGAAGCTTTGAAAAATAATCATTTTTTTAGCTGAGCATTTTAAAAGTTAATCTGTATATTTAAATTATGTGTTGTCTTTATTTCCATCCATCCATGATCTCTGCTTATCCAATTTAGGTGTGTGGTGGCATCCCCCCTGGACAGGTCTCCAGTCTGTCTCAGGGCCAACACAGAGAGACATACAGAGACAGACAGCCATTCACGAATCAAACTCACATGAAAGCTTTGGACTGTGGGAGGAAACCCGAGAAAACCCACACAAGCACAGGCAGACTGTTTTGGTTTAATATGTGGACCCATCAACAGGCCACAGTGGCAAAAACCCTTATGCTTCCCGGCACTACGTATATAGCAGCCTGGCCTTAAGGTAACTGCAGTATTAAAAGGCTGCTTATATTATAATGTATTGATACACATCATTTAGGTAAGTGTGGGGCAGTGTGTAGGTAGAACTGAAAACTGCTGAACGTTTCTGTGAGAAAATATGAAACAATATGTTTTCTTACATGGGCACATGAAAAAAATGCAATAATAAAATAAAAATGGGCAAACTGTTCAACCTTTAGAGCAAAAATATGTGTAAAGAGTGAAGATTGAGGCCAAGTTATACAGCTAAAGAGGGGTTTGGGATAGATCTCTGTGACAAACAGTGTTGGAGCAGTTGGGTGCTGAGGAAAACACAATGTAGCAGTGAGACTTCCAGAGAAAACTGGAACGAGTTTGGCCTTCGTTGAAAGCCCAGGAAACGCAACACATTACTGTCATCAGAGTCTGGATATGGGCCCTCCATCACACTGTATGAAGCATGGCTCTTTTATGAGTTGATGAAATCAACGTATAACTGGAGTGAAGGCGGATTTTTCACTCATTACAAATGTGGAATTGGCTTCCTTATGCAAAGATGCAGTAGTGTGTCTTTCAAAGGTGAAAACTGACTGTAAGTGACTGACTGACTGATGACCTGGGTCAACCTGGGACACACAAAAGTGATGCAGGTGTTTGCCAAGTCAAGAACCCGGCATCTGCTTTCTTTTGCTGCCATCCTGTGGTTTAAATATTAAAACACAGCATGAAGGGACATTTTCAAATTCACTCGCTTACATGGAAAAGTTCACCTGAACAGTGGACACACTGATCATTAGGATAGTTAGACAATGTCCAATGGGATTCGGGTCTTAAACACTTCCGCATTAGAGATAAATGTAGGGCCAATAAAATGTGTGTGTTCACAGAGATGAGAAAAACCTCAGGTCAGACAGGACAAAGACGCCTGGATGAGTCCTGATAGTGGGGGCCTTCACAACCTGATCGTGGCTTTGGGGCTGGTCTTCAAATGTTTGCCATAAAATTGCAGAGAGCTGGAAGAGCTGTGATGAAACCTACTGCTAACAAACACACTGGTGTGTTTGCCAGCCTGCAGCCTCCTCTCTCACCACTAGGTGGCAGGAAAACCGTGAACATGACGCGAAGATTGTGTCCAGTGTGGCTGCTGGAGTGTGTTTGAATTCTGTGTGAGCGCACACGCAGGGTCACACGAGCACGTCTCATGAGCCGATCTGGAGGATCAGCTGAGCCTGCAGCTCTGCTAGGCTTTAGTTAAGGGTGTGTGTTCATCAGGTGAACACACACACGTCCTCTGTAAGTGCTGGGTGTGGGAAACCAACGTCAGCATGTCGACGTTCAAGCATCAGACTTACACAACATGGAAACCAGGGTTCTAGGCCTCTGTGCTGGCTGTGATCTGCATAGCTGCGCCTTACACAACGGCTGCAGTTACACCATCGCTCTTACACAAGTACACCAGCACGCTGCGTCCACACAGTTTCACACACATCTACTTCTTAATCGTGTCGGGCGGGCTCCAGTGTTTATGTCGACGCACACACACACACACACACACACACACCCCTCCTGTGATCCTCGGGGGAGCTCAGCCTCACATTCTTTAGCCCACACTTCATTGCAGCGGTGATTCAGAGCAGCTCATGGCCAAATAAGACGAAAACCTCCTCAGCTGGATCAGGCCTGCATCTGACACACACACACTGGTACATCTATACTTGTGAGGACACTCCTTGACATAATACAATTCCCAGCCCCTTCCCCTAACCAAAACCTAACTCTAACCCTGACCCTAAAACCCGGGCTTGACCCTCAAAAAGCCTTTTGAACTTGTTTAAAGTTGTGTCCTGACTAGGTAGTTTCTACAGGAGCACACACACACACACACACACACAGATGGATTTACGGACAACAACACCGGAGGAAAGTGTTAGGTGTAGCCCTGCAGTTTACCAGATGTTTCTTGTGTTGGACAACTTTTAGATGTGAGCGGTTACTGTTTTTTCTTGAGTTGGAGGGGAATTGACATAAGTTTGTGTTGGACAATGTTTTTTCCTGACATTGCTCTGTTGGAATGTCAGGGTCTTGGCTGAGGACATGTGTCATTCACCAAAGGAAACATGACACGTGAACTTGAGTTGACTTTCTTTGTGGGTTTTGTGACTTGGGACTCTCGTGGTGAGACTCCAGTGTACTTTAGCCTGGAATCTGAGTTTGACTTAGGGACGTCCTGTGGCGTTGAAGCTTTGCTCTGTTACTGTCACTTGTTGTTCCTGTATTTGACTTGGATGGTCTTGTCCTCCCTTTAGAACTCAAACTGGGATCTGTTGCTGGTATTTGGACTTTGTCATTTTGCTCTTGTAAAATTGGGACTTGGACACTGCCCCGTCTCATTGAACTTATTTGAGTCTTGTGGTCTCTGGAGACATATTGTGAGAAATGGCTTGTCTCACTACTGTCTTACTTGAACTGGTCCTCAGACTGTAACTGGTCCGTTTGTAGTGATGTTTATCCATCTGATGAGCATCGTCTGCTGAAACCTGATCCCCACCGGCCCCCACGTCCTCCAGGCCTACAGGCCTACAAGTCCTGACTGACTGAAGTGGACGTGGAAATTTCCAAACCCCAGTTCCTGTAAACTGGAAATCAGCACCTGGCAGTTTCTTTATGACCATGTAGGGCAACACAGTATTGTCGGTTTGTTGTAACGTCCTGTTATTATGGTGAAAGTCTGACGGACTAAATATGGGCAAACCACACGGACTGTTGTGTGCTGATGTCATCTGGCTGAGCAGCAGTTTGTTGCTTCTTTTTACCAGCTGCTGCAGGACAAACACTTTCTAATGCAAGTTCCATGTTTGAATCACAAACATACTGCAGCTTCTTGTGCACACGGACTTTCCACAGCTGATCATGACAGGATGATGGAGCAGACTGAACCCAGGCAGCTGTGAAACTGCACCAACGTAAAGCCCCCTCCCCTCCCCCTCCCCCCCCCCCCTCCCCTCCCCCCCCCCCCCCCCCCCCCCCCCCCCTCCCCCCCCTCCCCCCTCCCCTCCCCTCCCCCTCCCCAAATGTTCCTTGTTGGTGGCGACGCCTGTCTGTCTTGCAGCAGTGTGTGATGCGGCCGAATCAACTTCCTGTTGTGTCCTGGTGTGTCGACACAACCTGCTGTGACAGCACACAGCGTAGAGCAACCGGAACACCCTTCACAATAAAAGCACAGCCTGAAACAAAGGAAGTGAACTGAAGTCATATTATTTTTTTAAAAGTCAACCAGCTAATATGCTGAGATAATGTGTAAGAAAAAAAAAAGATATTTTAAATAGTCAAACAAAACTGACTTATTTTTCCCTCCTAAAGTTTGACCTCCATTAATCCATCCTCAGTTTCTACATGTGGGATGTAGTTTACATTTAGTCATTTAGTACAAGGAGCAAAAATGTTTTCTGAAGAATTTTTATTAAGTGCAAACGAACATGATGTTTATTGCTGTTTATTGAATATAATTGAAACTTCTCATCCCACTTTGTTGCAGGAACTTTGAGCCAACAATTCTCTCCTGCATAATAAAGATTTTGTCCCTTTATAATGAGGCTGAAGGAGAAATTTAAGCTTGTGTGGAAATCTGTGTCCCCAGGAACCCTGGACCAGCTCAGTCCTCCTGTCCTGCCTCTCGGTGAACAGCTCTGCCGCGGTGCTTTTGTTTTGAAACGACGCACCGGAAGCCGGTCCCGGACCGGGTTGGGGCCGAGCTGCGCTGGTTTCCTCACTCCTCCGTCCGGGTCCTGTTCCGCGCGTCTCTCCGCTTTTTGTCGGCTCAGACAGACCAGCGAACCGCCGGTGAGAACCGGGCCGAACCGGGATCCTGAGGGCGTCGGTTATGGAGGCCGGGCCCCGCTAGACAGAGTCAGGCTTCACCGAGTCCCGTCGCTCTTCGTCCGCCAGCGGCCATGGCAGCAGCACCGCCCGCTCTCCGTCTGCTCGCCCCGCTCTGCCTCCTCCTGTCCGGCTGCGGCTCCTTCAACCTGGACGTGGACAAACCGTCCGTGTTCTCCGGACCGGAGGGCAGCTACTTCGGCTTCTCCGTGGACTTCTTCAAGACCCCGGACAACCAGAGGTACGAGGGCGGGGTGTTCGAGCCGTTCGCCCGAGTTTGTGCTGGTTTGCGGAGGAAGCGTGTCTCCATTGTCCGGTCCGGTTCGGTTCTTCGGCGCAGTTCGGACGTTCACGTCCTTTCGATCATTTCTGGGGAAATACGACGTCATAACTGAAGAAGCGATGAGTTGGTTTTGTAGGAAGTGAACGAGCTCAACAAGTTTCAAATGTTTATCAGTGAAAGAACGAAGCTTTGATTTCACCGCGTCGTTGGCATAAGTTCAGTACATTTATCGTTTTGAATATGAAATGTTTCCCGTCCAACTTGTTACTTACACTTTGTGATCGCGTGTAGACACGACAGGAAACAGGAGAAGCCACAGAACTGGACCTAAAGATAAATATTGTCCATATTCCTGAGTGTCTCCTTCCATGAATAACTCGGCTTCACCCAAACCGAACTCAGCCTGAGCTGTAATTATTGCAGAAGCTTCATATTTCCTGTCTGAGGCTTCGTGGTCTGTTGTTGTTGTTGTTGTTGTTGTTTTATCATTTTTAACTCTCCCATGATACAGCCGCAGTTTTCCTGCTGGATCCACCAGTCTGCGTCTCTGATCCACGTTCACTTTTATTTACTGCTGCTCAACACTACATTCATAAAGTCCCGAGTACATCAGAATCAGAATCAGAATCAGAATCAGAACATGCTCTTATGTCCAGAAAAGTTCCTGACCAACAACAAATGACAGAACATAATGCTGCTGATGACATGAATGTCCAAGTCTAGTCCAGATTTGTAGCCCACGTGCCTCATTAATAAGGTTTCTGACAACGTCTGAAATGTTCAGCTTTTGTTAAAATTTTATTCAATTAGAGATTCGAGGAGAAAACTAGGGCTGGGCCAACACACCGGCGTGTCCCGCTGTCTCAGGGACAGTAAGAAGTTCGACCTGGGACACAAAGATTCGGGTTGTGGGACAATAACAACACAACAATACAACAATTTTATTTTTCACAATTCTTCTGCTAAATCATAGACCAAGAGTCCTGGTGAGTCCAAGTTGCGTATGGGGACGTAAACCGTCCATACACACGTACGATTGGTGCAAAATATGATCTTTACATAAACAGCATATTTCCATAAGTCACGTCAGTGTTTGTTGAACCGTTGATGGTGACTGTCTGTTGGATCCACCGATGAGCGAGCGAGAAAAACTCGACCACCATCATCGAAATGACTCGAGTCTTAGAAGCAGGGACCAAACAACATGGTGCTCTGTGAGCTCTGCTCATCGTTTTATTTCAATTTTTTATAAATGTAGAGCGCATCATTTTCCTTTCACTTGAATGAACAAAGTCTTGTTTGAAGGTCAAACACAGATCACCAGGTAAAACTGGACTAGTTTTTGTTTGGGGGTTAAAGTCCTTCGCTGCAGTCTGTCACATTTGTGTGAAAGAGAAGATGAGTGAAGAAAAAATGTAAATATTAACGATTTGTCAATGTTTACCGTATTTTTCGGACCATAAGCCGCTACTTTTTTCCGACGTTTTGAACCATGCGGCTTTTACAGAGATGCGGCTTTTCTATGAATTTTTCTGCAGCCCTCAGATGGGCTTGTAGATGGAAATCAGTGCAAACAAAAAAGCGCCAGTTTTTATTGTCGCATGCAACCCAAGACGCACAACAGCAAACATCAGCACTTTTAACAGGCACCATTCAGGTTCAGGTGTATGAATAAACATTTATGGTACAAAATCTTTTGTTGAAGCAACTCCTGCGTAATTCGTGAAGAATAAGAGACGTCTTCTCCTTTGGCTATGGAACAAGCCGTTTATTTATAACAAGGACGTTTTTGTCGGCTCTGTACATTCAGCCACACATACACGTAAACGTGCCGCTAAAACAGCGCACAGAACATCCTCATGCCTACTGTGAACAATGAGTAGGAGCGATACAACAGATATTATTTCTCAGCCTGGATATTAACGGCTTATAGTCCGATCGGTTTATATGTGACAAAATATATATTTCTTTTAAATTTTAAAATTTAGGTGCGCTCTATAGTCCAGAATTTACGGTAATATAAAAATTAATTCCATATATACAAGTTATATTAATTGAAAAATAAGAAGAGCTAACGGGAAAATAATCTATTAGTTTATTAATTGAAAAAATTAATAGACCAAAAAAAACTTACAAGCAGACCTAAAAAGAAGCACATTAGGTTTAGTGTGAACAATCATCAACATTCATTTCTCCTCTTCACTTAACTGTAGCCAATGACAATATCCGACGCACATCAAGCAAAAGTAAAATAGAAATTTCCCCCCAAAAAGTTAAAGAAAATGTAAATGTGTAAATAAGTGATGAGGCAGCACCGAGGAGGCCGAAGCGTTTCTCTGCTCCGCTCTAATCCCCTGAACGGATCTTTAGATTTGCAGCCAAGTCGGGGAAAGAGCTCCTGTCTCAGTCTAACCAAGCTGAACAAACATCACCCTGCAGACTCGCAGCTTCACACAACGCGCCCGCTACAGAGCAGCGGCGCCGTGTTCTGTGGCGTTTCCATGGTTACCGCCTCACCGATGCCACGCAGCTCGTTGCTGCGAGCAAACGTTCTTTGCCGGATCTTCTGCAGTGAAGCTGTGTCAGCACGTGAACCCGTCTCCTGCGTCCTCTCCTCAGGTCAGACGTTCTGATTGGGGCTCCTCGGGCCAACACTTCATTGTCCAGCAGCGTAGTGGAGAGAGGAGCGGTGTACAGCTGCCCCTGGACCGGCTCCGCATCCTGTCAGCAGCTGCAGTTCGACAACACAGGTACGACATCCGTCCTCAGATGATCCTGTTCACAACCCAGCGACCCTCCTTGTCACGCAGCGTGAAACACGTGCAGAGTGCTACGCGTTTAATGCATCCCTGGAAAAAACGGATCATTCACACGGCACCTCGGCTTTATGATACGCTTTGAAGCATATTTCTGCTAAAATAATGTGTTTTAACATCGATCTTTAAGTAGGAAAAGTGAGTATTGTTTATTGTGTTACTGCTTTGAGTCCGAGTGACGTCGCCGAGGACAGAAATCTGAATCTGCAGCTCTGTTAAATAATGAGCCACCACCAGCTGAGCAGGCCTCACTCTTCTCTGATTCCCTTCACGCTGATCCGGAACAAAACTGCACAGACCTACAGTCAGCGAAAGCCACTTGGCTGTTTTCATTGCTGTTAAGAGTTTTGGAAGGGGGGGGGTGTTCCCTTGTACTGTCATGAGCTGTGTGGACTTGCCCAGAGACTTCCAGGAAGGCGCAGTGCAAACACGCAGAGATCATAATGTGTAATTTATTGTTTCAGCTTCTAAGAAGACAAGAGGACTGTTTCGTCGTTGCTCGATCAAGATTCTGGCACAGTGACATTTACAGTTTCTGATGTTGCGTTATCCCCTCAGAGATGATGTGTCCAAACATTCTTCCTTTTATTGGCCTCGGCCAAACTGGAAACAAACAGTTTCCAAGAGTCGTGCTTAAATAAGTGCAGACAGTCCCAGACGGGATGAAATCGGCAGCTGGTGCTGTTTTCAGTGCAGTTAAAGGTGCTGATCGCTAAAGGCCCAAGGCGACGTCTCCATTTCAGGCCATGTTCTTTATTGCTAATTGACCATTTATTGTAATACATTCATGTAGTTTAAGAGAATCGACTGCAGTGTGATTTGTGTTTGAAATGGACGGCTTGTCCCTACAACTCGACGTGAGGAAGTGAGTTTGTCTGCACGTGCACGCTGCAGCTCATGTGGACGTGCAACTGTGTCACTGTCACAGCTTTTAGATCCTGTCACTATTAAATCTGTGCACGGTTGGAAAATAAAGAAGTACAGTATAAATAGGCGGTGGTGGATTAGGAGTAACCGACCAGAAAAAACTCAATGCACACAGACTAATTTATGATGTTTATCAATTTATGATGCGTTATCAGGTGAAAGTGGAGCTCATTTTAATCAAAGACTTCACATACTCCATACCTCATCATCATTTATTGGGTTACAGCTGTCACATCCGTATAGAGAACAAAATATCCCACTGAATATGGAAACCTCGGATGTAGGATGAAACGCCTGAACGAAACCTGATGATGTTTTCGTCAGCATCTTTACTGTCAGCAGGAGACGGCCCATCAGCTGAACAGCCAGTGACATGTTGTATTTCTGTGTGCTATTTACCGATAGTCGCTGACCGTTGAGCCTGTTTCCTGTTTCCTGTTTGATGAGACACAACAGCCTGAGTTACTGCTGGCTTCTTAGTGAAGATGGAAATGAAAATCCAGCAGGGTGTGTATGATAACACACACTGGCAGCTGCTTGAAACACTGGATTCCTTGTTCTTAAACGGGGTCGTGATCAGATCGAGGAAAACCGTAAAAATAACACTGATGCGGTGCGTTGGTGGCTGTGTACTTGAGATAAAAACCACGTTCTGTCTCTTCTGACACTGTAAATTTCAGGCAGTATTTCAAATCATAAACCTACAAAAGAACTTCAGACACACGTGTCTTTGTTCTACTCAGTGACGCAGCCGGAGGAAAATGTCTGTTTGCGTCCGCTCCGTAACAAAGCGCCAGTTAAACGTGACGGACATGTGACATTAGTCTTTGTACCAGCAATATTTTTATCATTATTACTATAAATTGATTTGAACATTTATCCTGTTCGGGGTTGTGGAGGGCTGGAGCCCTGCACGAGAGACGCAGTCCACCCCGGACAGCTCTGTCTGTGGGCCAGCACAGAGAGACCTGCACAGACAACCACAGGCAATTTAGAGTAACCACCGAACCTAACAGGCATGTTTTAAGCAGGAGGGAACCTGCACGAGCACAGTGAGAACAGAAACGTCAGCAGGTGGATCCAACCTACGACCGCCTGACTGTGAGGCTCCTCTTGGTCTCCTTGAAACGGTTCTGTCTTTTATTTGAATTTTAATGCACATTAGCTTTGGGCCTCCGGTTCCAAGGGGTTGGTTTGAGGCTGGAGAGGGAGTTTGGTTTGGTTGATCCCTGTTTCAGCTGGTGCAGCGTTTATAATGTAAATCCAATGATGTACTTCCTGCTGAGGTCACATATAAAGGTGGAGGTCGCTGGGCTGCATTTTACTGAGCGGGTCACCGTATTGGAAAACACCTCGTCCTCCGAGCTAAAACACCAGCGCTACCGCGTGAACCCTGAGCACAGGAGCTGGTGGAGGTGTAGCAGCGTCTCAGTCGCCGGGCGTAGACGGCATTTCTTCACATCAAGACTTAAAGGTGCAGTGACTCACAGCTTTCATAACTCATAACTCATGCGTGATCCTGTTTGCTGCCAGCAGTGATTTCGACGGCCCGTGTTGTGAAATCACACATGAAGCACAAACAAATCAGGTAATTGATAGCAGGTGATTAAGGTCACATGATGAAACAGAAACATTTGCCTTTTGGGGCAAGTCCGTTCATGTAGCTGCAACAGTTTGAAGCTGCAGTAACTCTCCCCCACAGGGACATAAAAGATCCTAACGTGTTCAGACTGGTTCGGATTCAGAAACTGCACCATTATCCATGTGAAGGGGTAACAAAGATAAGGCAACTAGCAGTGACTCATGCATCCAAACACAACAGCGTTGTTGTAATTCCTGCAGCTCAGAGAGATGTCTTCTGACTTTCTGACCAACCACAACCTAAAGATGACCAGTTTTCTGTGGCCACAAAACCAATAGAGCCTGAAACAAACAAGTCTTAAAAGACTATTTGATTGATTATTTGATAACGGCCTGTGTTGGGTGTGAACGCAGGCACATTTCCGACTCCGATCTCGGTCTGATGTGGTTATCTGCTCTCGTAGTTTCTACAGACCTGGTCCTGACTGGCTCAGAGCCTTCCTGGTCTCACGGTGGCTGAAATCCTGCAGCATGAACACAACCGTGAACAGAAACCTGCAACAGCCAAGTCACAGTAACAACTCAAGGGGCTTCGTCAGCAGAACAATGAATGTTTATTATGAAATCCAGTGTCGCATAATGTCAAGGTTAACGCGAAGGTCGTCAGACTGTCCAGACTTTGGTCTGATTCTGTTTTCTTGTGTGAAGCGGCATTTACACAGGAGATAAGTGGCCTTGTTATCAGAGAGCGGTGGAGTGAAGGAGCGGTGACGCAAATGCTGTGTTTCTCATGTGGCCTTCAGAGCAGCACCTACTCTGACAGTGCAGGTTAGACAGTATGTGCTGTGAACTAACACTGGCTGAATACCTGCTCAGTAATAAGCCTGTTGTGTCCTGGCGTCTGGCACTGGCAGGACCCAACACTGGGCCCTCGGGCTGCAACGCTGGTAGTGACTGGCCTAGTTTTGGGTGTGTGTGTGTGTGTGTTCCACAATAGAGGGCTTTGTTGGTGGTTGCTTCTGGGCAAAGCTTCACCAGAATTGACTGGAATTCTACTGTGTGTGTCTCTGTTTGTGTGTCTGTGTGTTGTTTGTTAGCTAGTTGGAGGCAAATAGTTTCTTTCTAACTGAGTTAGCACAGTTGGACTTTTTGAAGGTGGGTCTGAGGGTTGGATTTAGGGAATGAAAACCGTTCCAATGAAAGAATTTCAGCTGCTCCTGCAGTTCCCCATCCACCGTCACTGGTAGCTGCTACGAAAACACTTACATCGAGACTGTTGGTGTGTCCAAACTGGGGTTGGGACAACGCAAATGAAAAATACGATATTTATGAAGACATAAAAGTCAGCCGCAGCCATATCTGAAGACGTCGCGTGTACGTCAATGCGTTGATGCGTCGTGGCAAAAACATTGAAATATTTTGGATTGATGTGAATGTTTACATTTTTAGTTAATTGCTCTATAAATTAAAAAATAAAAAAGAACTTAATGGGGAAATAAAATCTAGATTAAACGAAACAATAACCGATAATTACATTTTTTTGGCAATTAATCTAAGTGCAGCCCTAGTTCCTGTGGTTCATTTATTGTAAGGACGTTTCTTTTGGTCCTCAACACATTGACAAGGGAATGAGGGTTCGTAGGTGTGTTGGGGGGTTAGACATTCATCTGTGACAGGACAATGATTGTGCTCAACACTGGACAGTAGGGAGACATTCGTGTGACTCAGTGTCACCACAAGCTTTTGTTCCTGTTTTCAGTCTTTGGCGTGAGTGTGAGTAAAGATTCAGTTGTCGTGTGGTTCGTTGCAGGACACGAGTGGAAAACAAAGATTTAAATATAAGTAGGTGTCAGGTCGAGCTGTGTAAACCACATGTTTTGTCTTCGTCCTCGTCCATTCTGCTAAAAAGGCTCTTCCCGTTCAGACTGGGATTAGTAGACCACTGGGCACTGAACCCAATGGCTGACGTGTCTGAAGATCATCTGCTTGTTTTGATATTTATGAGTAGAATGTTAATAAATCAAAGAAAATAAAATGGTTCAAGACAAGTTTAAATAGACATCTTGTAAATACTAACACGCGGTAGATTAATAAAAACCTCAGCAGTGGATTATTTGTTTGCAGAACTCTGTTGGTCTTTGAGGATTTCTCTGATGTGAAATCGACCCATTTGAGTTCGGTTTGTTTTGGAGCTTTGACGCAGTTTGATGCTGATGGTTTTTTGGCAGTTTGTTTGACGGTGTGGACAAAGAGTAAGAGTGTCCAGTCCACAATTCACTATCTCTACAACTGGACTTTGTGCTGAGATCCATGATTCACATTTGAATGTGTCCAGTACTTTGGTTTCTGACCTTCCCATCAGCCTCGGCTGGGCTTCAGGTGCAGTTTACCACAGTAGGGTGGTAAAACAGAACATTTTTGAAATTACAGTGAATTTAGCTTTAATAGTGTGAATTCTACAGACTAAAGTAAAACTAATAAACTAACAAAACTAAAATCATGTTTCAAACCTCAGTAAAATTAAGCTTTTTGGACAGAAATGTCAGAAAGAGAATAAAAACTTTTTACTTGGGATTCATCAGTCCAGGCTGTTTATACCAAATTGCACCATGTGACCCGTCACGTGCTGTGGGACCGTACATGCCAATATGTGTAAAATGGACACATGCATTTAAAATACAGAAATCAAAGTTAGAACTAAAATAAAATTGGGTCATCTGTTTGTTACACACACCCTAATTCAGGTGCCGTGAGCCTCCATTGTCCATTCAATTCACCACCACTAGTAAATGTTAGGCTCACACTTTAACTTGGCTGACTGGGTTTCAGTCTGCCATCAGGGGGACAGTATCTGAAATCACGTGGCGTCTCGGCCAGTGCATTCACCGCCATAATTACAGAGTCATTACCGAAGGGGACCCTAATCCACAGTGTCTGTGCGATGGCATCACACTCCTCCAGCCATTTGTCATCGGGTGGCGTTTCCCACACAAGTTTAAATGTCTGCCAGCTTCCCATCGGTCAGAGGTTGAGGAACATCGAGCTCTGGAACACGTTATCCGCCCAAGGACTATTGGAACAAACTAGGTCGAGTCTTGTCCTCCACTCTGCGTCTGTGGACTGACTTAGAGACTGAAGACTATCACAACGATGGGGAGTCCTTTATAGACTCAGCTGTGTGTGTGTGTGTGGCTATATTCATGTTCAATTGATTTTAAGGCAGTTTATCACGCAGTGGGGCTTTTTTTTATTGGATCAGATGGATAAAAATGGTTTGTGCAAAATTGTTTACGTTGACCACTTTCAGCCATTTATTCATATCTCACATGTAATGCAGATTTTGACGTATTGTTTGATCATTACACTCCAGTGGCCCTGGACTTATCCTTAGACACTGAGCGGTTTGATAGAATCCAGTGGCTGTGCCATCATTTACAGGGTCACAGTTTCTCAGAACGGTGATGATTCTGCTGTGTGTTTATTATCCAGTGGAGTGCATCATAAGAAGAGCTGGTTCTATGTGTTAAGCCACCCTGTTTAGAATGAATGGGGTGACCATAATACCAGCCCGTAAAGCTCTCTGTTCTCTGATACACAATACCAAAAGACGGGCTTTTGTTTGTGTCTCCCTGTCCAGATGACAGGAAGGATCCTAAAGGAGCTCCGATGGAGTTCAAGTCCAAACAGTGGTTTGGTGCCTCGGTGCGATCGAATGGAGAACACATTCTGGTAAGAAACACACACACACACACACACACACATATTTGTCTTGCTAGAGTTCTTATCCTCCCATTTTAAACTTTTTATCCCCAAACTTACCCTTAACACTGAACTAAAGGTCAGTTCGTGCTTCTGCATCTCACAGAAAAAGCAAAGAGAATAAAACCGTGAAGCCCTGTGCATTAAACACCACATGTTCCATGCAGACGTACACTGAGAATCCACATGATATTGAGAGGTAGTGAAATTTATCCCGAGGTCCCTGAAAAAAAGTCCTGCTCCTCCAACAGTCCACCTGTGAGGACCACAGCACAATGCGATATTTCATGGTGTTACAGTGGAGCTCTCACGTTGGAGCTTCGTGTGCAGTTTGGAAATGGTTTACAAATCAAATCACATGTGAATTCAAACATCTGTGATTTGCAAAGTTGTGATGTGAAACCAAACCATCAAATGTAAAGCATGAACGACTCTGAGCGTTTGATGAGTCAGGGTGAAGTTTTACTTTTCTCGGTCAGTGTTTGTCGCTCATGTTACTGCAGATCAATAACAATCAAAACTGATTCCCCACCAGGCGTGTGCCCCCCTGTACCAGTGGTCGACCTTTGGCGTTTCTGAGCGAGAGCCGGTGGGAACGTGTTACCTGAAGAAAGGAGCCACGGTGGTGGAGTACTCGCCCTGCAGATCAAGTTTGTTCCTCTTCTCTTTCTGTCCTCTGAGTCAACAGGAAATGCATGTTCAATTAGAATGTTGCAGATGTTTAAATAGAAAATTCATACACACACACACAAACAGCCACTGTCCAAACCACAGACACAGTGAGAGAGCAGCCGGAGAATAAAGCAGGGCAGCAGATACCTCCCTCAGGAAGAAGACAGAGAAGCATTTGCCTTAAGCCTTTTTGTTTTCAGTGCAGCGGTTTTGTAAATTATTATGAGAAGTGATGTATTTTATCAACAGCATTTATGTCATGTGACTAATGTTGCTGCTTTCACTTTTTGTGCAGGTGCCAGCTCACCTGAAGGACAGGGCTTCTGTCAGGCCGGATTCAGTGCTGACTTTCTTAAGGTGGCTCACTATGACCTAATGTTCACATCTGCTTTAAGTCAACGTTCAGTTAACACGTAATGAGAAGCTTGAACAGTTTTTGCTTGACTTTTTTTACACGTGGGGAAGTGTCATGTATTGGTGTTTGGGCCAAGAAGTTTCCTTTTATGATAAAGAAATGTGTTATCAAAGAACAAATGTTGGCGACTTGACTGAAGAAAACAATTGTGTTCCTGCGGTTCTTTGGATAAATAACGGGGAATTTAGCCGTGCAGATATCCATCTTTAATAGTACGCACTGAAAGGAGCAGAATGTGCTGAATGATCTTTGTGTGTGTGGTTTCAGAAGAACAACAGGGTGGTGGTGGGAGGACCGGGCAGCTTCTACTGGCAGGGTGAGTGGTTTTATTTTATTTGGAGCAGGTGACTCAGACTGACGAGGAGCAGCCCCCTCACCTCAGTCTACTTTCACTTTCCAGTAGTTAAACATTGTAACGGGTTTTATCATATAAGGAAGAAGCAAACAAAAGGGTGCCGGTCAGCAGTAGGGCTGACAGAATATGAAATGGTAATTCCTCAGTAATGTTAACCCGTACAACAATAAAACAAAAAGGTTACTGAGTATACGAAAAACTGTCACAACCACAACTGGTTTTCACCACAATCCATTAGTTCATTCCACTTTCTTGCATTTACCCGTTTTCATAAGTATCCGGTCCGGGTTTTACCTCGGACCCTCCACAACCAAGACAGTTCCAAGACGAGAAAACAAGTGAACACCTAAACACAGAGTCTATGACCCAGTCAGAGTTTGGACCGGACACTTCCCAGAGTTACACTGTACTCACGGCACCGAGCGAGCCGAACAAGCACTTTTGGAGGTCGGCATCAGACTCCCTTAAAGTCGTCCTTAAACCAAATTTAGGGATCCAGAGAAGATATATAATCCAACAGGAATCGTGGTCCCTCCGAGGTCCACTCCCGTGCAGAGGAACTCACTGGATTATACCCGCAGACTTATCGACGCGACCGCAACCAAACAGCGTGTTCTCCATCTCTTTTTCCCGTTTCACCAACCTTCAGTCCACACAGAAATATACTTCCTGATCTGTTTTCACACTGTGCGGGGAAAGAAAAATTAGGTTGTGATTCGCTGGCTGACAGTCATGTGTGTTCACGTGTGTGTGACGTCACAGCGTGCTGGTCGCTACAACATGAACCTCTTCTCGGACGATGAGGGAGCACGTTTCCGTCCTCAGGGCTGAAAAATTGGAGATTGAATCTGGAGATTAGTTCCCTTCCCTTTCTTCACATTTTACTTTGCTTTGGGTTATTTTGGAATGGAAATTATTCCATTAGCCTAGACATTGTGATTCACTGAGAGAAAGTGTAAAAACGTGCTGAATTAAGGGTCTGGATACATGTGTGAATGTGAAATGTAACATTTTCATTTTAAGTTTTAAACAGTTTCATGAATGAACATGTTTTCACTTTGTCATTCTTCGATATAGTGAAGTCTGACATTTTAAATGTCCAATCTAATAACATGCCAAAAGTGAAGCTGTCTCAAAAAAGGTGAGTCGTGACTGTAGGTCACTTGTCTCAGCGGGTTAATGAGCAGGTAGAGTCCAGACAGGTGTGTGTGTGTGTGTGTGTGCGGTCGTCTGACTTCAGAGGGTGTGGCAGTGTGTATCCTGAGTCAGGCTGTGTGTTTGCCTGATTATGGTTTCCTGCTGAGTCCACACACCCACACACAGCCTGTTTCTGATTAGCTGCAAACACTGTGTGTTTCAGGCCGTAAACCTTCTTTTCTGACCTCATCTGTTCTTCCGGGTTTTCGTGTTTTCCCCTGTTCTTCTCTCAACGCTCCTGTGAGGGACTTCTCGTATAATAGGTTCTTTGTTTATCCATCATCTCCTTCCACATTATTCTCTTTCCTCTCGTGGCTCATGTTCTCTCCTCGTCCGGGCCGTTGTTCTGTTCTCGCTCTCTCCTGGGTTCTCCAAGCGTTCTCTGTTCGCTCTCTGACGTTCTCCTCTTTTCTCCACAGGTCAGCTGATCTCCGATGACATCTCAGACATTCTCACAAACACTAACCGAAACTTCATCACCCCCTACTCAAACACGCTCGCCACCAAGTCGGCCAGCGCCCAGTACGACGACAGTTACCTTGGTAACTACACACGCCTTTCGTGGATTAATAAAATCAGTCATTCAGTAAATGACGTTAATAGGAGATAATCACAGCAGTTGGAGGTGAAGGACGCTGTCGCTCTGTGTGCTGCAGTGTCCTTGTAAATACAAGCAGATGTTGGTAACTACACGTGTCACTGAACATGTTTGTACTCAATCGTTCTGTGTTTCTTCACCAGGTTATTCGGTGACAGTCGGAGACTTCAACAAAGATGGAAAAGAAGGTACGAGCAGAGACTCTTTGCACACAGTTTAGTGGTTTTAGGAAAACTTGACCTTTGTAAATTTGTCATTTTTTTTATACTGGAGGATAAAAACATGTTAAATGTGTAAAAATAATAGTTTTTTTTTCTATTTCGCCTTTTATTGCTGCGTGGATTTGGGTTATGTTTCAGACCCATCAGACCTGGAGCTGTGTGTCTGTTACGGGACTTTAGATTTTTGGCTGTTTGAAATATTTACAGGGTAAAAGTCCGTGTACTGCTTGTCGTCAGATGAAACGGAACATCTGATAATTGCAGCTCCTGAATGATGATGTGAAGTAGATTCATTGATCGTGCGAACACGTCTGTTCTCCACTCCACAGATTTTGTGACTGGAGTTCCTCGTGGGGAGAAGGCGCTGGGTTATGTAAGTGTCAGACATCGGGGTGACATGTCTTTGATGAGGAACATGCCACTGTGTAACGCTCTGCCGCTCTGATGTTTCAGGTGAACATCTTCAGTGGCATCAACATGGCGTCCATGGCCAACTTCACAGGAAAGCAGGTGAGACTGCAGCAGCTCTGAATCATTTCACAGATTTCACAAACCTCTGGTAGTGTTGGCATCAGCTGTGAACAAGCCGAAGAAATGACTACCGTCTGTTTCCGCTGCATCACTCGTGGTTTCTGTGGTTCGACTGTTGAGCAGTTTACTGCAGAAAAGTCCGAACCCCTTCTGACTGAGACAGACGTGATGGTCAGGAGTTTACTCGGTGTTTGCTCTTGGCTAATTTAGCTTCACTTCACTTCTGTGTTCGTTTTTTTCCAAGCTCCTCGGTCTGTGTGACATTTCTGAACCAGTTCGTCTCACTTTGTGTGTGGTTCATGATAATTCCCAAATGGAGAGCGGATGAGGTGGAGTGAAGGGCATCCAGTCTGTAGTACCACCAGTATCTGATACCACAGGACAACTTCAGTCTGTGCCAGAACTGGTTGGATTTGGTGGTTCTAATGTTGCGGCTACTTAATTAATATTAACTGTACTTTTGTATGTTTGAACAAAAAACTCAGAGACAAAATGGTGAATAATTACCTTTAGATTGGTTTGCTTGAAAAAAAATAAATAAATAAAATTGTGTTTGATTCTTTTTTTTACCTTTTGGTTTCTTGGACACATGGAAAAGGCGGGGAGAGGGATGAAGGTTTTTGTTGGGGGGAGGGGAGGAAAGACAGGCTGCCTGCATTAATGACTACGATAATGTTTCTTTCCTGTTTCCAGCCTGACCTCGTCTTCCTCTGAAGCTGTGTCTTATCTGTTTCCTGTTTATATCTCTTGCTACAGCCGCCGCTGTCCGTCTTTGTCTCATGTTAGTCTGATTAGCCTCTTTCGTTTTCTACGAGCTCACCGCAGCACATTATGGATCTTCTCTCTGCTCCAAAGCTTTTGCTGCTCCTCTTTATGACCACAGGGAGGTCAAAGGTCAGGCTGAGACGTACAGTAGTAAATGTCCACAGCAGCTGATGGCGCTGTCCACATTAAACACTCAGTATGACAGAACTCCATATTTCAGTGGGTGACATGATGAAACGGAGCCTGTGAACAGCTTCACTAAAGCTCGTCTTCCTCTTGCCGTGTTAACAGCCAGTAAAGCTTTGTGGTGAAACAAGCAACCAAACCAAAACTTCCCTGTTGATATCAGCAGTTTTCCTTCTAGAATGGCACAGACATCTGTGTCTTTTTGCTCGTTTAGGTTTCAGGATTTATTATTTAGTTCACTGTAATGTAGAAATGCAGCTTCACTGACCTCGGTTTCATCTCCTCTGTCCTGCAGATGGCTGCTTACTTTGGATACTCGGTAGCTGCCACTGATGTGAACAATGATGGGTATGTCTGTGCTGCTGGGAGATTCCTGTCACCTCCCCAGTCTGTGATGGCCTCTACCTGAGCTATCTGCTTCATATCATGTCTGTTTCCATCACATCTCATTGACAGTGCTGTAAGAGGGATTTGTCTTTGTTAGCATCAGTTCATCTGACAAAAAAAACTGCAGGATTTTACCATTGACCTTTTAAGTCATTGAAAAAAACAAAAAAGCAGTTGGAAACAGGGTTAGTGGAACATGAGAATCTGTTGATCCTGCTGTTAACCACAGAACTTTCTTCAGAGACTTTGGGATACTGGAACAGGATGTGCAAAAATGCTGTCTGATCCAGGGTTCAGGACTCCTTCCTACAGTACATGTGTAGGAATACTTGTGTGCCAATTAAAAACTGTGTGCCTGTTTTTCCTCAGAACAAATGTTAATGTGACCACGTTGTTTCCTCCTCAGTCTGTTGGACCTGCTGGTTGGAGCTCCCCTCTTCATGGACCGAGGCTCCGATGGAAAACTCCGGGAGCTTGGACAGGTGAGACGCTAACCCCCCACCCCATCGACTGCTCAAACACGTGCTGACTTTGTTACGTAGACCTGTTGTCATTAAAGAAGCACAGCTTCAGTGGAACACTAGGGTAACTAACGATTAGCAGAATCTGCAGCTCATCACATGTTCACTGTGTGGTCGCCCTGGCTGTTTACAAAGCCACAGTTCACAGCTTCCCTCACAGCAAGCAGCTGAAGAGCAGATGTTTCTGTCAGGAGGTGGTGGAGACCAAACACAGAGCTAAAAGACATCACCCCGATGTGTCTGTGTGTCCTCCAGGTGGCTGTGTACCTGAGCAGTGGTGGATTTTCCTTCCAGCCGCCCAAGATGCTCACAGGGTTTGAGCCTTATGGCAGATTCGGCTCTGCCATTGCAGCGCTGGGGGACCTGGACATGGACGGATACAACGGTAAGAGAAAGACCCCGCTCCTGTTTAGACACACCCGAAAATCCTCGGCCGCCACCCACCCCACCGCACGTCTCTGTTTTTAATTCCAGATGTGGCCATCTCTGCACCTTACGGAGGCCTCGACCGCAACGGCTTGGTCTACATTTATAATGGCCGCCCCCAGGGACCTGACCAGCCCCACTCTCAGGTGAATGTCACTAATGTCAAAAGCAGAGCTCGAGGAACCCTGCTGAACGTCTCTATAGTGCCACCATGAGGTTCAGCATAAACTCTGAAAACTCTGGTGATCGTCTCATTTCAGTTTTTTCATGTAGCTGATCACTGATGTCACTGCCTTGCCTTGTTTCAGAACTCTTAACCAATCGGTTCTTTCCTCCCTGACGTCAGCTGACACTGTGTGTTGCATGTTACACAAAAAGCAGGCGACATTTCTACAGATGTGTGCTGTGTCTCTTCTCTCAGGTCCTGAAAGGTACGTGGGCGTCCAGCTACATGCCCGCCAGCTTTGGATACTCCATGACTGGAAATATTGACATTGACCAGAATGGATATCCAGGTACACACACACACAAACACGTTTGTACCTCTATACTTGTGGGGACACTCACTGACATTATACAATCCCTGCCCCTTCCTCTGACCCCGATCATTATAACTTGAATGCTTAACCCTAACCACAACCAAAACCTGAATCTGACCTGGCCTCAAAAATCCATGTAAAGTTGTGAGGACTGTCCTCAGTCTGTTGGTAAAAAACCAAATCGGGTCCTCACTAAGTCGAGTCAACGGGAGCGCACACACTGTTCGTCTTCTGCTGCTGTTTAAAAAGTGCTGATGTGTTTCTGTCATTTGCAGATTTAATAGTGGGAGTGTTCGGTGCAGACAAAGCTGTTTTATACAGGTAACCAAAAACCAGTGTGTGTGTGTGTGTGTGTGTGTGTGTGTGTGTGTGTGTGTGTGCACCACTCCTGCTGTCGGTGAAGGAGTTTAACGAGCGTGGCCACCTCTGATATCAAAGAGCTGCTGCCTTCTTTCATGTTTCTCCTGCTGACTTTAAACATTTTGCGCCTCACCTGTCTCCTCCTCACACACTTTCATTTAAATCTTAAAAGTTTAGAAATATGTTACACCTGACTGTTTAAGACAAGTGAACTTCCCACTGTCTGTCATAGAAACTACAAACTGATGCTTTACTCTCTGACTACACCACAGGGGCGTGGCTGCACTCAAGACATGCATCTCTGAAGCCTAAAAATGTGTCTGTGCACATGTTCAGAGGGGTTAACGACGACAAAAAGATTTTCAATTATGAGATTATTGAGAAGCTTAACAAACAGGAGCAAGACCAGTTCTTCGTTTCTGTGTAAGCTCAATGTTGAGCTGCTGGTTACGTCACCCACAGTAAAGAGTGCTAACTTTCACTCATGACTGCACCAGTTGTTTCTCTCTAATCGCATCAGCAGTGTCGACGTACGTGGGTAAAGACAGTCTTCAACAAACGTGTCTCACTCTGTGTCTCAGAGCTCGTCCTGTGATCAGTGTCAACGCTACGTTAGACATGACGCCTCAGATCATCAACCCAGAGGAAAAGTCCTGCACGCTTCCTGGAACCAGCACATCTGTCTCCTGGTGAGTTATCACGTGTTCCAGCTGAAGCGGCGACATTCTGTCTGATCTGACGTGATCTAATCGGATTTCACCCGTTTCCCAGTTTTAAGGTGAAGTATTGTCTGAAGGCCAGCGGCCGCGGAGCTCCGGGCTCTCTCAGTAAGTCAGACGCCACCTGTTATCTGCGCGTGTGTCTCTGCAGCACTAATACATGCGTCTCTGTTTGGTCCAGCATTTCGTGTGGACTTGACATTGGACCGTCTAAAGCAGAAGGAGGCGACCAAACGTGTGCTCTTCCTGCACAGCCGCACATTCCACTACTCCAAGAACATGACTGTGAACAATGGAAAAATTCCGATGTGCGAGGAGCAGAGCGTCTTCCTAAGGGTAACGTGCAGGATGAGCATGTGAAATATAACGTTTAGCACCTTTTACCCAACGACAACAGCTTATTCTTACCTACAGTTTTGGACAACTCCACCAATTTCCTTCATTTGTAATGAACAATGAGTTGAACAGGTGAAGAACAAATCGATACAAGCTTGAAGGATATAAAAATATAAATGGTTTGGGAGCATAACAGAACTTTTAAGTCAGGATTCGAGCAAGAGCATAGATAGCTCATCGCTCTTTAGGTTGGAGGACAGAGTGGTGAACACAGTGGCTTGGCTCTGCGCCCTCAAGGGTTCGGCAGTGATACGTTTCTGTACAAGTTTGCAGGTGAGAGAGTGCAGGACGTTACTTCTCATCCTCGTGAAGTATATAGGTTCTACAGGTTTTGTGTACATCGTGTGCAGTCGGGATGGATGAAGTAGTGTAGATGAATCAGGAACATAAAAAACACAACAGTACGGCAGCAGGTACTCCAAAGGACGGAAGTCGACATGTTTGAACTAGATCTTTGATCTTCCAGGATGATCGTGAGTTTCGGGATAAGATCACTCCCATCTCCGTGGTGATGGAGTACAGTCTGGACTACCAGCAGGCTGCAGATCAGACCGGACTGCTGCCGATCCTCGACATGTCAGCCCCGTCAGAGGTCACCAAGCAGGTAACTGTGTGTTCACTTCCTGTCAGGGTTCTGGATGTCAGAAGATGTAGGGACTGGTATTTTCCATTTCCAAGATGTTGAATGCCCACACATAAGAATGAGACCAAGGGGGACAGTTGGGCTTGGGCCTTAGTCTAGAGTGGTGGCTGCCCACATTTAGGGTGAGGACAGTGGAAACAGAGTTCTGTTGTAGAAGAAGCTCGTGGACGTTACTATGCACTAATGTGTTCCTTCCTTTTTTCGTTCTTTTCTTCACTCCTCGTTGCTCTTTTTTCTTGGTTTATTACAGGCTCACATCCTGTTGGACTGTGGAGACGACAACATCTGCAAACCTGACCTCAGGCTGTCAGTGCAGAGGTGGGAAACTACAGTGTGTCTGCGATAAGTTTAGAAACGGCACATTGTTGTTTCAAATTTGAAACTTTGAAATGCAGCATTTTACTGACCGTCTTCCCGTGTTACAGCGACCGTGATCAGATCTACATCGGAGACGACAACGCTCTGACCCTGGAGATCACTGCTGAGAATCTGGGCGAGGGGGCGTACGAGGCCGAGCTCCAGGTCTTCCCCCCAGAACAGGCCGACTTCACCGGCGTCGTCCGCAGTCAGGTGACATGCCGTTTTTTAACATTACATACTGAGACTTTGGAAAATGTTAAAAATGTTAAAGGTTGGTTGGATACAAGGAGCTGCATCACCTAATCAATCCAATGTCCTTGTTTCTTCAGGCTGTTTATTCTCAGCTTGTCTGAAATCTGCAGGTGTCAAGTGTCTGACCACAAAATTAGTTTTTAATATAGGATGGTGCCGACAGTAAGTAGTTGTGTGGCTGCATTAAAGGCGTTTTCCCAGCTGCGTCATTTCGTCCAGTTCAAGAAGACTCTGGCCTGTCACTTAGATTTTTCAGGTCTGAACACAGCAGCTGACCTCGATCCAACTCAGATCAGAAGCTCTTGGGTAAATGACGGGTTGGCAGAACAGTTTGAGACATTCCTTGCAGTGCGTTGAGTGTCTTCTTCAAACTTGTCAACTGTGCTGTTGCACAACTGCGTTCACAATTCTTAAACTGAAGCTATAGAATCTTTGCCAGTTCTGAGGAGCATCATCTTTCTGTTTACATTTTTGTTCCTGACCTACTGAAGAATGAGCAGATTCCCAGGGTTTGTGGTTTAGAAAGATGAGTCTGGATTCATTTTTGACACCAATTCACTGAAACTAACGGTGGGTTTGACAACAGACTTGACGCTGTGCTGCTGGTCATACAGTTGTGATGATGTGTACAGGGTGCCATGTTTCAAATGTTAATAGAGAATTAAAAATCAGGAGCCTCAGTCTCCCGTCATAGTTGTCAGTAGACACACACACTATCATGTACCATCATGCTAAACAACATCCTGCAGGTTCCTGCAGGAATGTTTCCTGGAAAACTGGAACAGATTTGTTCATAAATTCCTAAAGATCTCAGTCCCTGTGTTTCTTGTGTTATTTAAGGTGTCAGAGGTAACGAGCTCCAGGTTTTGCTGGTTCTAAGGTTTTTTTTTGGTGGATTTTTGTGAGCAGATGATGAACTGGATTAATTACAGCAAATCTCACAGTGGCGGCAGCTCTCTGACCTTTAATCCTCAGAAATTAGTCATTATAATCAAACGGCAGTTGTGTTGTTCCCACAGGCCCTCAGCCGACTGTCCTGTGCCTACAAGAAAGAAAACCAGACCAAGATGGTGGTGTGTGACCTGGGGAACCCCATGAAGGGAGGAACCAAGGTCAGTGATCCCTGCAGTGCTCAGTACATGTTCGGTCATATTGACATTCTGGGTGATGGAGGAGCTGCTCTGACATGTCTGCGAGCAGCTGGAGCAACATTTACATTTATCGGTGCTGATGGAGCCTGTGGTGGTGCAGAAAGCTCCCTCACATGTTGAATCCTAACTTGTTGTTCTGTGCCCTCTTCTCCTGCTCTCGACTGGCCAGGTGCTGGCTGAGCTGAGGTTTAGTGTGCACCAGCTGTCGGAGGAGGACACATCCGTCAAGTTTGACTTGCAGATAGTCAGGTACGGTCCTGTGGAGTCTCTTTCAGCATTAAGGCTCAGCAAAACAACCTGACACTTCACTGGTTCTTATGGATCGTCACAGGCATGAACTGCAGGCAACAAACCTGCAACGTGCAGCATTAAGCTAACTGCTGCAGGACTGCACAGCCCCCGCCCTTCATCAGATCTGCTTCACTCTTTACACACCACGCTCACTATCAAATTAAATTAATATACAATAAAGTTACTCTAAAAGATATAACATTTACATTTCCAACATGGCCACACTCTACGTTGCTGTGCCTCACACCTGTGTTTTCAATGGGAGAGGACAGTGTCCTGTCAGGAAATGCATTTGAAGTTGTTGAAGTCACTTCTCATCTGATTTAACATTTAATACTGGACAGCTGATGTGTACATTTAAAAAAAAGATTTCATTTAAAACATCTGATTAAAGGCTAAATGAACCATTGTCCCAGTTCAGCCTCAGTGAGACATGAATGTGACTCTTTCAGCGCTGTAGTGTCTCAGCTGCACACAGTCGATGGATCACTGAGTGAGTGTGAGGTTTTTGAACGTGTCTGAAGATCCAGCAGGCTTTTCAGGCGTTAACTCAGCTTTCATTGAGGCAGAGCTGTTTGTGTCCTTGGCTCATTTACATGACAAAAACCCAGAAAGTGTGAAAGAAGCAGCTCCCAGTCAGTGTGCACATTCCTCTGAGTGTGAGTAGAGAGGGAGGTATGTTAATGACAGGTTTCAGATTGGACCGTCAACACATTGACACACACTGAATTCAACTTTTAGCATCTGTTCTTTCATTATTGTCAGTGGTGGATGAAGTGCTCACATCTTCAGGGTATAAATACTGAATTTCTGTAAACACTGATCCGTTCATTCTTCAGTATGTGACACTAAAGGAGAAAACCTCAGAGAGCCACAGAGGGAGAACGGCGAGAAAGTGTCCAGTGTTTCGTGTCAGGTCCGAGGCAGCAGCGCCACCCAGTGGCCTCACCTCTGCCTGTCTAAGTTTATTCTCTAAGGTTGTGACCGAGATCCTGCTCTGTGTTTTAGCTCCAACCAGTTCAACAACATGAGCCCTAGAGTGTCCAGCATCACCAAGCTGGCCGTCCTCGCCAAAGTTTCCATCAGAGGGTAACACACACCCACACACGCTCAAACAGGGGTTAGGGTTGTTTGCAGGGCAGAGGTGGAGGACTAACACCACACAGAAAATACTTATACGAGAATCAGAAAATGTACTTGGAGTACGAAAAGTACAGTGAGTATATGTCCGTGTCGTATGCAGTGGTATGACTGTAATGAATAATGAAAAGTGTTTCTATATATAAAAACATACACTTTGAACTATTTGTAATAATACTGAAGATCAGTGTGACATTTTAGGGGGAGAATCATAAAGACCAAAAATAAAAAGAATAGCAAAGGTGGAAAACGGCTTTATGTCGGTGCCACACCTTCTCCAGCTGTGTGTGTGTGTCTGCAGGTCGTCGTCACCTGGTCAGGTGCTGCTTCCCATTGCCAACTGGAAACCGAAACAGCCTCCTGTGGTGGGAGATGACATCGGGCCCCAAATTGTTCATGTCTATGAGGTAGAAACACGCACACGGGCATTCGTTGATTCTCTAAGCTCTGATGCTGCAGTCTGTCCTTCGCCGGTGGGCAGACCTGTCAGGACTGCACACAGCCAGACACTGTTACGCTGTAGGACAACTGACTGTAGTCAGTCTGTCTAAAGTCGGACACAGGCACACGTGTTTCCACTCACCTTAAGCTTTGACACACCTGCGAAGGACAGAAACTCCATCCGAAGCTGCTTTCACACGTGAAGCCTGAACGTAAACCGGGACATTAGCCTGAGTTGATCTGCTACTTCAGAGTTTGGGTAATGTGAGTTAGCCTGTGTGTGGATGGAACAGAGAAGGGTAAGAAGAATTTAAAGCCAAAGAGTGGGCGTGTCGACAAAGTTCCGATCGGGCGGCTGCCGCAGCATCGGCATGCTGCATATAAAACTCTGGGTTTCCTGCAGCGTTCTTTTCTATCATGTTGTTCCTCCTTCACGCACTGGCCACGTACCGCCCCTCACTGAAACTCTGGACAACGTCTCCAGTTCATGTGTGACCTTCACGACTGACCCGGGATCAAGTAGCTTCTAAGAAAACGCCCCGAGTTTGGCTGTGACAAAGTGGTTCTTCTGTTTCAGCTGCTCAACAGTGGGCCCAGCACCATCAGTAAGGCGGCGCTGCAGGTGGAGTGGCCCTACCACTTCAGGAACGGCTCTCTGCTCTACATCACCAGCTACGAGACAGAAGGTCCCATCAACTGCACCACCGATGTCGAGATCAACCCCCTCAATGTGTCGGTGAGAAACACGCCCCCACAGGCGATTCATCTTTGTTTTGTCAATGAAACATTGCACATGAACAGCAAGTAGCAGCCGTCCCAGTCCTGCCACAACCAAACCACATTCGTAATCAGATAACTTCACTATCAGGCTGATCTCACACAGTACTTATGTGATTAGAAAACTTCCTTGTAAACAACAGTGATGAGCCATTATTTGATATATTACTGCGTGTGTGCTTGTCAGAGCCCGTTGTCCCCGGCGAAGAACACCAGCGGGGCCCCTCCCAGAGAGCGAGAGGCGGAGGGACGAAACCGAAGCAAGAGAGACCTGGATTCCCAGAGAGAGACACAGAATGACCTGCAGGCGCTGGTACCCACAGCATCAAATGGACTAAACAGATGATTTTTCATTCTACTGCATATTTTTCGTAGGTTTTTCACTGAGCTGCAGCCGCCCTTCATAGGAAGCTAATTGACTGTGTGTGTGTGTAGGACTGCACTACAGCAGCGTGTCTCCAGTTCAGGTGTCAGGTGGGGCGTCTGGAGAGGGGGAAGAATGCCATCATCTTCATCTACTCCAGACTGGATGTCAACAACTTCCTCAGGGTAAAAACACACTTTAATTGTCTTTTAAAATCCATGATATAATCAGCCTGACAAAGTCCAATTAATGTCCATGTTTCTGTTCTCTTCAGCCCGAAAATCAGAATCGCTCCTACGTGGTTCGTTCTACAGCCTCCTTCACTGTCATCGAGATGCCGTACAAGAACCTGGTGTCAGAGCTCCCGTCCAACAGCACCACTGTAAGACACACACACACACACACACACCCCTGAGTTGTCAGCAAACGGTGGAAGCCTTACACGAAGCAGAGGGATCAGTAAACACAGGTCATTGTTGGTTCTAGTCTTTTTGCTGACAAGTAGGAAAGTACAGAAATCTCACTGGACGTCTCCTTTTGGCTCAGTCGTAGAGTAAAAATACGATTTCGTCCTCTGAGACCTGCGTATGTAGCCACAGTTGTTGGTGTTTTCTGATTACTGACACGGACGTGTTACCTGGTTTCAGGTGAGTGTGTCGGTGATGTGGGTGGCCGACACTGCTCAGCCAATCCCGGCCTGGGTGGTGGCTCTGGCTGTGCTGGCGGGTCTGCTGCTGCTGGCACTGCTCATCTTCATCATGTACAAGGTGAGAATCAAAGCAGGACTCCTGCTGAGTCCTTTAAGGAGGAAAACACGGTTCTGCAGCCATAAGCATCGTATTTTCAGCTCTCATTGCATTAACTTCTCCTCCTCCTCAGCTGGGTTTCTTTAAGAGGGTGCGCCCCCCCCAGGACAGCACTGAGAAGGAGCAGCTGCAGCCGGAGGAGAACGGCAACACTGACGCCTAGAGGTCAAAGGGCGTTAGTGCAGAAAGGACGTCCAGAACTTCAGGGTCTAAAGGCTGTTTGGAGGATCTCACTGTATCACTGCTGAACGGCAGATGATTTTTTTTTCTTTAATAAGATTCCGCTAATGTGTTTGTGCCGAGATAGAAGCTCCAGCTGCGAAACACTGGTCACAAACTGACCCCCCAGAGACTCCCCCTAAAAATACATTTCACACACAGTCAGCAGACGAAGAGAAGGCAGCAGAAACAACACATCATCACTAGTTATTATCAGAAATTTACAGAGAAAGCAAACGGTGGCAGATCAGCTTCTGTAAATTGTCACAGAAAAAGCCGAAGTCGGGTGAAGGTTAGTTAAACGACACACCGAGAGGAATGTGCAGCTACTTTTTACCCCAAACTCCTGCTAGTCAAGAGTCCACTTTTAATGCCAAAACCCTGCAGGAGATGTCACAATAGTAATAATAATAATGATAATGATAATAATAATAAATAATAATAGAGAATTCATGGAGTGCACAGGTGAACATGGGCATAGTGTGGAGTCTGTAAACTGGAGAATAGAGCACATTCGAAACAGAGGTCTGTTTGTAAGACAAGACCGAAGCCCCAACACAGAAGAATCCGCAAACGATTAGTTGTATTTCACTGCCGTACGTGATGAATTACAGTGACCGTCAGCAATAATGCAGCACACAAACACTGAGAACCGAAGAACGGACAATCAGCAATAAGTGCTTAATCAGCTGCATTCTCTATTTTTGGATAAAGATGATTTAGTTTGCTATGATGTATGGAGCGTTGCAGTAATATTTAGCTTTCTATATTCCTAACCTGTTAACGTTGTTTTTCCTTCTGGCTTCGTGTGCGTGGGGCAGCTGCTTTGAGCCTGTACGAGTCGTAGGTGTTTTTCTGTATTCATTCATTTCATTTAATCATTTCAGCACGATCAGGAAGAGCTGGAGGTGAGGAGTTTATAATTGAGCAGTCACCACCCACATGCGGACTGACACAGGCAGAGAGGATGATCTCGTTGGATGAGGCGTTGTGTTGGATTCGGGTGGTCTGGGTTGTTCGGGTGGTCGTAATGTTCTGTCCGGTTGGTGTAAACGACCGAACCTTCTAATACTTCAAGTCTCCGACTGGGCGGTGAAGCTGCTGTAGCACACAGATTTAAACGTGCTGCTCCTGCCCAGTTCGTAGAGCTCACGTCGTATCACTGCAGTCGCTACAGCATAAACACCAGCTAGAATTCAAACGCTGTCTTGTCTCCAAAGTATGAAAACATTGTTTAGGAAGTTAATACGATTTTAGGTGATAAATATGTTGCTGTTAGCATAAGCTGGCTCTCCGAGCAACAGAGTAACTAAGGGGCAGGTCTTAATAAATGATCACTGATACCATTTTTTTTGGCTCATACGAGGGATTTCTGGGAAAATCCCGTTGTTTGTCCTCAGATTTCAGAGCAGCGACTGGCAGAATGAAATGCAGCTTGTTTTTTATGTCTGTGTGAATGTTTTGTGTGGTTTAAAAAAAGACAAAAAAAAAAAAGCCATGAATTTACCCATATTGGGTGTCGTTCATGAATGCAATGAAATCACCAATCCAGTTAATCGCAGCACAGGCACGGGATTATTTTAGTTAGCACATGAGATACGTCGTTTTTTGGTTTCACTGCTTTGGTGTTTGTCGACGCTCTGACTCTCCTGCCTCATCCTTTAGCTTAAACTCTTGATTTCAGCGGAGGTTCAGGATGTACTAATACTACTGGTGGACACAGAAATCCTGCAGATACTAAAGCCTCGTTTGGATGGAGGGGCCCACATACAGAGCCTTTGAACGTCTTTAAAGACGAAACTAATGACCCTTCAAATAATCACGTATTACTTTTAGGTTAGTAGGTGTTTGTGCTTTTTCAAGCATTCTTTGTTTCAGTTGCTCAAACGGGAGGTTTTGTCTGTCATTTAACACTGTAAACCTGATATCTTTAGGTTTTAGAAGTTGTCAAACTTGTACTAGGGATTTTTTACTATAGATCTATTTATGGACTAAACGGTGAACCAATAAATAAACCTACAACTGGCTTTAGAGAAGGATGCTCATGCCTGGAGAGCAAATCCAAATGGCTGTAGCTTCATATTTGGTTTAGAAATCAAAGAATAATGTAATGGAGGCCGGGAGAAGATGGCACAGTGACAGACACACACACACACAGCTGTCTTAAACGTTAATGTGTTTTCTTTAGTTATCGATATTTAATGTAAAGTTTTCATTAAACCTTAAATAAATGCAGCGTGGGCCATATTGTCTAAATATTCATTTAAGGTTCAATGGACACTTGAGTTTATCTTTGTAATGTCGAGTATTCACATCTAAAGAAACGACAATTAAAGTTACACAACAGCTACGTGTGTATGTGTCGTCTTGCTGTCGGAGAAACTGGCGATCAGAATCCGGAAACCTGATCAGCAGTCTCACTCTGTAACCCTCAGAGCTCCTGACAATGTGAGGACACAGTAAAATGTAAGAAAAAAAATCATCTGACTGAAGTTAACGATTTCTTCTTAAGTGGTACGAGAGTTTGTGACCTTCACTTTCTCATTATTCAGTCTGAGGTGCAAACACTTGTCCTAAATGGTCCAGATGAGTCCAGAACAGACCGACTGTGACCTGGACCAGTTGTCCCAATGAAGCCTCACAGATGGTACGGAGCTTTTCGCCGGGTTAGTACGAGCTTCAGATAAAGTGCAGCCCCCCCTTGACGCATTCTGAGGCTAAAAGGCAACAAAAGTATCTGCAAACACTCAAAGGTTCAAGTCAGTCCTGCAGCCGTCTGTTGTATTCAGAGTTTGAAGTGTTTTCTATTTAATGCCACGAGAAAATATTGACCGTATTTGATGTATGTATTCGTTCACCTAGAGAATAAAACTTTAACTACTGCATTAAATGATTTACATTTGGAATGAAATAAACTGATCTGTTCACATTTCAGTCCCCGTTTTGTCTCCGTGTTGCTGCTTTAAGTCGGACGATGACGACAATGTTCCGAAGCTGTGAGGACCAGGTCTGAAACTAAACAGGACATACACGAGGGACTACGACGTTCGCGTTTTTATCAAATGACTTTTTTTGCCTAAATTTGAACTGAAAAGGACGTGAGACACTGGAAACGGAACGAGGCTCTATTGTTTTCAACAAAGGCGGAGTAAAAAAAAAAAAAATCTGATGATTTGGCTTCTTAGTGGAGGTTTAATAGATGTTCTATGTCGACACCTCAAGGTGTACCAGCTCCGGTCACTCCTGGAACACATCCAACAGTGCAGACGCCTTCAGCTCCTTCACTAAAAACGTGGCAGCCACCAGGTCTGATTTGTCTCCACCAGATGGAGACATCCTGCTCCTCACTGTCCTCTGACTCAGGGCGACACGTTCACCCTCCTCCTCCTCCTCCTCCGCTCTCCTTCACCTTGAGATCTTAAGACAACATTTGCACTAAATCACCTCCTTACAGTTTAATCAGTCAAACTTTATTTATACGGCACATTTACTACAGGATGATTCATTCAAAGAGTCGAGTGAAGAGCGTCTGTCTGAGGGGGCTAACGTGGCTACAAACGTGATGTTCCGGCCAGTGTTTACTCTGCTTTGAGCAGAACAATAATTTGTCTCCTCACAGCGACACGGGAAAGTGACTCCGGTGATTTCAGGTGGTTCTGGTTCAGTGGGACTCTGTCAGCAGGAAGCTCAGGTCACTGCCTGGATCATACTCCACTGTCGGCTTCCCCCTGCAACACACACAAACACACTCATCATGCAGGTCAACAGCCATACTGGTTTGCCTTTAGCATCCCAGGGCACTGACCTGGTAAATAGTCTGGCCTTGGTGGTTCCCAGTAGGGTGGCTTTGTTCCCCTCCACCAGCAGCATGGAGCCCTCCCTCAGACCCTGCACCACAAACCGCATCAGTTAAAAGGATTCCTTTACAATTCCGCTGTTCTGAGGCCTGCTCTCGAGCACACACTCAAATGGGAAAATTATCACTAGATGCAGCCCTAAGGTGAAGATCATTTATCCGTGTGAAGAGGAAAAGAGCCACGGTGAAATATCAGAGGGGCGAGGTCTCACAGCAGTCAATCTGCAACGAGGGCGGACTAAGAGCGAAGCCTAAAAACGGGTTCAGAATATGGTCGTCTTAATCAGTTATCGGCGTTTGCTCTCACCAGGACACGTGGAGTATCAGGCTCTTCGTGGTACTGGGTGATCCTCTGCTCTCTGGTCTCCTGCACAACAACAACAACAACACACGAGCACATTGTCACTCGTTCCACTACAGAGCAAACGTGGTCCTCGGGTTCCTGCCTCCGTTAGGGGCGGCTGAATTCGGATGTCCCTGAACTGTCCGTGTCTGGATACACATCGTTTGTGTTATAAGTGTGTGCGTGACTCACTGCTGCTTTCTACAAACGGACTTTTTGCTGACACGGTTTTATTTTGCTAACTAATGCCCTTTCACATGTTGCTTAACTTCCTCCTGCAGCTCTGACTTCACACACTGAGGATCTTCCAAAGTCGATGTTTCTGGGTCTCCAGGACTTTGGTTTATGACCTGACACCTGCTTCAGCTGCTGCGTCAGACGCCTGTTTCTAACTGTCCAGCTGCCTTTGTGCAGTTCAAGCACCGATAAAACCACTGGGACGTTGGTTATTGAGGAAGCTGCTAATAAACCGTCCAGACCAAAGTTCCTTCCTTCTCATCAATCCGACTGCAGTGTTTCACTGCGTCTCAACCCCAACACACTGAAACTAAAACAGAGTGTTTTAGGTGACTAAAGTGTAATTTACCCAAAACATGATGTTCTAGCGGTGATATGATCCCCTCCCCCCCCTCTCTCTCTGAGGGGAGGTTTTGGCTGTCGGTGACTCACCCCCATGTGGCGGCTGCCAGGGTCGGGGTCCAGGTAGTGAGGGTTGATGTTGAAAGGGACGAGGCCAATGGCGGAGAAGGACGGAGGGCAGACGATGGGCATGTCGTTGGTGGTGCTGATGCTGACGGTGGCTACGTTTGTGCCAGCACTGGAGCCCATGTAGGGGACGCCATCCTGGGAGGGGACAGCAGAGAGGAAAATGACTTCGCAGGCACGAGTGGACACTGATTTAAAACAAGCAACTTAACAGAACCGGGTGGTTTCCTGGTTTAGGGTTCAGGTCGAGGAACAGGGTCAAAGAACGCCTGTGCGTACGTCACCTCTAGCACTCTCCTCCTGATCTCTGTCAAGACCTTATTGTCGTAGAGAGTCTTCAGCAGGCGAAACGTGTTTCCTCCTCCTACAGAACACACTTCAGTTAATCTAAAGTGGTGAGGGGCGAACAGTGGAGCGAGGAACGAATGCTCACCTATAAAAATGGCCTCAGCCTTCCGGACAGCATCAACAGGGTCCGGGGCTTCGTGGATGCTTTCGACCTCGTAACCTGCAGGGAACAAACGTGTCATTTTGGTTTATTTCATGGAGCTTGATGTGCCTTTTAGACAAGCTGCAACATTTCTACTTCATCTTCTTCTTGATGCAGTACCACCGAAATGTACTAGCTGGAAACTTGCAGCCGTGATGGAAATGACGAGATCCACATGACTCCTGAACCCGTCACCTACCCAGAGTCTTGAACTTGTCCCTGGCGATTTTAGCGTAGGCGTCTCTGTCGTGCAGAGCGTAAGGAACGAACAGAATTTTCTTCACATCCCTGAAACATTACAAAGGTGTGGGAAGACTCGATTAGATAAAGAGAATCAGTTCTGTCAAATCAAATCTGTTTCATTTACATGTCAAACCATTTTTATGGTTATTTATGACTGACAGTAAAACCTGTGCAATATGACGGGACGGACAATCAAGCAGCTAACGTCCAATGTCCAGGGAGTGTTGTGCAACTGCAAAGTTCAGTTTCAAAAAGTCAGACGTGAAATTAGCGATTTACCAGCCACGATTATGTAGAATTACCTAAATATCAGTGTTATCTGCTTATGTATTTTCAAGCTTTTTTTAAAGTTTCACCTGAGACTGCCAAGCCCGACCACACGCTTCGCGAACTGAAGGTTGATAACTCATGAAATTAGTTACTCGAACAGGTTCTGAGGTTCCTCCACACTTCACAAAACAGAATCCAGACTCAACCAGAGGAGACACCGAGCGCTGGCAGTGTGTTGTTCATTACTAAATGAACCAAATTTAGAAACCAGATGACTTTGGGCTGGGAGTGTCACAAGTTGATCAAACTGCTTCCAGACTTTAAGAGGGTTTATTTCTGACATACGGATTGAATGAAAGAGGGACAACTGTGATGCAGTTAGAGAAAACCGCAGTAATGACACGGACACTGTGGTCACAGGTTGATCTGACTGTTGCAGTGTGAGAGAATCAGCTGGATGAAGGTGAAGGCGTCCAAAATCTTGTCGACGTGAATCAGACGCTGATGGTGTAGCGGGTTTGTCTGTTGACTTTAGTTCATTTTCTCATGATGTGAGACGGTCTCCAGTCCCGTAGAATTCTTTATAATTTTTTATGTTCAAAGTCCCACTGAATAACTTCATCTGGGACACGTTTACACAAACAGGCCCAAAGACAAATATAATAAAGTAGAGATTTAACATTTTATTAAAAACACACAAGCAGAGGCCTCCCTGCTCGGTCCTTCCGTATTTACGTGCCTGGTGCAAACTGCGTCCGGGTGTTGACGTCACCTTTACTCAAACAAAACAAGCCTCAACAGAACAATTACAACCAAGTTTATTAATAATGAAACGAACAATAACGGATAACGTGTTGTCCTCGTGCTTTCAACAGCTGCCGTAACTACGAGCAACAACCGACGCTTTCGGAAGTCGGTCACCAGCTGACGTGGTCACGGGTACATTTGAAACACCGGTCCTGGGTTTGGGGGGAAGCAACTTACTTGCCGAAGAAGAGCGAGACGTGCTGCTGACAGTGGTCCAGGTAGCCGCTGCCGTGCAGGGTGGAGTTGGACACCAGCAGGAGTCTCCTCGTCATCTCTGCACCTGCACACGCTCGAGTGTCCCGGGTCCACGGGTCCACGGGTCCGGGTCACAGTCCGGCTGCCGCGCTCGAGCTGATCGCTGGGAAAAAAAATAACTTTGTAACTTTATCCACAAAATGCGCCTCTTTAATGAATCCCAACAAAGATGGCGGCCCGGAGCCGAGACTAGTTCGGAAAATATGAAAGATCGTGTGTTTCTGAATGCGATCGATCCAGATTGCAGAGGTCAATCAAAGATTTGTCATAGAAAGTCGTTTTATTTTTTCCAGCGGCGGCGACAACTTTACGACATCCGGTCTGGTTGTGTCAGTGTAAAAGCATCTTTGTTCCTCAGTTTCTCACCACACGTGCCTGTGCGAGCTGTGACCGAACCTTCGAACCGTCCAAACTTGTCCAAACACGGGGGCCTGTCCGTGTCTCTGAGGATTTTGTCTGGTCCCCTTCTAGTTTTTAAACACTCTGACATATCTTTCAAACAAATTTCCTCTTTCACTGATGTTTCAGTCCACGTTTGTTCCATTTCCATCTCTCCACAGTTTGGAGCTCGTCTGGAAGCGGCTTCTCCGACATTTGAAGGTTTTTGTTCTTCTCGGGATCCAGTTTAACACACACGTCTTTAAAGATAATCAGAGGGACTTTGGTTCTTCTTGGCCATTTTTGTTACTTCTGCTGATGAAGAACATGTGTACTAACTGATTGTGTATTAAATATTTTGATGAAACGTTTGAGTAGATGCAATCTCACTCACAATGTATGGCTTGATATTGTGCTCTTATTTTGAAAAGACAGCTTTTGCTTTTACGTCGTAGTTTTTCAGCCCTTCAAAACAAGAGCGCAAAACTCGACAGTAAGGGTTTTGTTTGTATAATCAGTGTCGGGACCGTTATTTAAACGTGCATGTAGTTTTAGTCAAAGACAGAAAAAAACCCTCATTACCTTCAAGTCCAGACTCTACAAACGAGATCATGCATTTGAGAAGGTAAACACTTCAGCAGATTAATGTTAATAATGTCCGCAAAGAAAAAACGACTCACAAAAACTACTTCGTTTCGGGCTGTGATTGGCGCTGGTGGTAAAACGTATAAAACGTGAATGGAGTTTGGACTGAACAGCACCAGAGGAAAGTTAAAATAGAAACGTGCAGCGTGTGTGTGTGTGTGTGTGTGGTTTCGCTGTAACTGGACCAATGAGCTGGAATAAGGCCGGTACCCGCAGCCTCTCCCTGACGAAAGATAATGGATCAGTCAGAGAAAGTGACTGAATAACTGCGACAAGTGAACGCAGCAGAGTCGGTCCGCTCCTCGGTGCTGAAGAGCCAGCAGTGGAGGGCGGTGCTAAACCACATCTGGATGAAAAACATCTGGACTCTCCGGATACATGAGCGTCTCCGAGCTGATCCCGGGCCCGAGGACCGACCGACGGACGGACAGACTGAGCGGGCGCCTGCGTGTTTCTCCCACTCACTTCACTGGCCGGTGATGGCTCGGTGCCGGACGCTTTGGACCGGGCTCGTCGTCCTGCTGACGGCCGGTGAGTGCTGCCTGGTCTCCGGGCGTCTTCACTCTTTTCCTCGGAGCTGGTTGTGGGAGTTCGGAGGGCCGGACTGAGGGGATGTAGCGGGGGGAGAACTCGGATCCGTATTCAAGTAAAAGTGCCAGAGCAACTGTGTAAACGAACTGCAAAAGGAGCAGAACCCACCGCAGTAAAAGTACTGAAACTATCAGCAACACGAACACGCATCACTGGCTCCGTGCTGGAAAGAATTGAAACGCTTTGGAACAAGTTATGATTCTTTTACTGTGGGGAAGAAGGACTTCAGTGTTTTAGACGTGTAAAAATACTCAATTACTCATACAGTTCTGCATTATTATATCAGCCCAGTATTCAGGCAATAAGTTTGGAGGTGTCAACCATCACTAACTCCTACAGTCTGGCACGAATTACAACGGTCACAGTTTTTCTGGGAACATGACCTGCTACACTTAAAATTTGTCTCAAAGTTACTCAAAGGAGTTACTGGGAACCAGTGTGTCCCAGTTCAGAGTGCCAGTGGGGGGCCCGAAAGGTTCTGTCTCGGTGAACAGCTGACGGATCCCAGGAACGAGCAGAGTCAACCACAGGCCAACTCCACCTTCAACAGTCGCTTGGTTACAAAGAACTTTACTGCAGACGCTGAACCAGGTCCAAAAGATGTGAGCATGAAGAAGAACAGAGTGTTTTTCCTGTTCTGAGAAAAGAGCCTGAAGAGACGTATTCTGAAGTCCACAGTGTGTGTAAGCAGGCAGCTGATTATCTCACATCTAACAAAGAACGAGTGTGTCTCAGCACACACATCTTAAGATGCTGGAGAAGAGAGAGACTGGCACAGTTTGTCAAAGTGTCTTTGAGTGTGGGTTTTATTTGTGCTAATGAGGACAGCGAGGTGACGTGGTGATGGCCTGATGGCACACACACACACACACACAAAAACCAACATTGAACGACCGTGATCGTCTGTGCAAATCCACTGAATGCTGTAGTGGTTTGATGCAGTCCTCACAGGGATGGACACTGTCGTAATACTGTAAACTCCCTGCTGAGCCTCTGTCAGTGCAGCAGCATCTAATGGAACCTGTGGAATTATTTCTTTAAACTGATGGAGCAGCCTTAAATACACTGTGTGTGTGTGTGTGTGTAGGGGGTTAAATTTCCCTTGAGTCTTTGAGGGCGGAGCATCAGATGCTAACTTGGCTCTGGATGAAGTTCACTTCTGGCTTCAATTTACTGTTAAACACACACACACAGAGACACAGACACACACACTGTCACTGTCAGTTTCACACACACACACACACACTGAACTGTAACCTTGACCACTGACCCCAACCTAAACCAGTTTTTAACATGATGCCATGGAGGATGGGTTTCTGTCTGAAGGGGGCCTCTTAGATCCCCGGGCCTGTGTCCTGTACGCCTGTTCAGTGATCCATCCCCACCTGAGCCTCTAAAACCAGGTTGGAACATTCAAAGAGTTCTTTGAAGGTGCGAGGACCAGAAAATGTCCCCACAGTGATGATAGAAAAATCTAAGTCCTCACAAAGATAGACATCCAAGTTCACACACACGCAGCAGAAGTTGTTCCAGATGTTTCTTACAAACAGGGATGAAGACAAAAGAAGAAAGCAGCTGGAAATCCAACACGACCCACGTAAAAAAGCTGAAAACTGGGCAGCAACAAAAACCATAAAAACAGTTAATGTACAAATATTAAAATCTTTACTATCTGTTTATAGTTAGGTTTTACTTTGTCACAGTGAAACACATTTAAAATGGTAAATCACACGATTTTAGACAATGATCTGAAAAACAACAGGTAAAATACAGAGACGGCATCGGGTTTGGTAATAAAACCGAGGCGCAGTCACTGTACCTGCCAAACATGTTAAAAACAGTTTGAAAATACATCCGGTTTGATAAAACTAATCTCTTTACAGTGAAAAGTCAAGACTACAGCACATTAAATATCACAGTATTAGCAGTAAATCTCTTATCTGATATGTGGCCAACAAAATATTTCATATTGACATATCATGAAAGTTAAAACTCTAAACTAGTCTTACAGAGCCATTTCTTGTTTGTAGAGTGTGTCTTAAAGGTCCTCTGTTGTCTAAGGCTGACGGTTTGTCTCATGTCCATATTTTCCTCTCTGTCTTCACCGTGCAGTAAAAGCTACTTGTCTTGTTGTTTCGAAACCTTTGGAGAACACTCCTGGTCCAGAGTCAGTAAAGCCGGCCCAGATTTAACAAGGTCTGCCCCTGTTTTCTCCTGCAGGTCTACCTGCTGTTGTCCAGTCTTTGAGCCACCTGAACTACAACTTCTGTAAGTGGTGTGAGGTGTCCAGTCCATTGTGTAAGGACAATGTCTGCATCAGTAACTGCGGCCTCTCCTCCTTCTGCACTGTCATTGAGGAGATCTGCATTGCCATATGGTGAGTGGGCTTCCGGCTTCTTCTCTTAGACTTTTTTCTTTTTGTTTCTGTCCACTGAAAGACACTTGTGGAAACTTGTGGAAGCCAGAGCTGGATGTCATCCCAAACTAGAAAACAATAGAAAAGCATGTGGAAAACACAGGTCCTGTAAACCTGAAGGAAACACGAATTCAAGCCAAAGCAGCGTCTTTGTTCTAAACCTCACCATAACCAAGAAAACCAAACATGGCTGTTTAGCTTAGAGGTCGATCAGTCCATGATCCAGGTATCAAAACGTTGGTATCATGGGAGCACATGTGCACAGAGACAACCAAGTGGCATTTTGTGGCTTATTTTGTCTTTTTGTCCTTTTTCATTTTGGACTATAAGGTCATTCTGTCGATTACCTGATCTCTGTGACTTTCAAACAATATTAACATTCACGTGTTAATATTTGAATGTCCCACGACAATGTTGAAGTACTGATGTGCACTTCTTCAGCACCGTCCTGTGAGCAGAGGACGCAGCTAACCTACATCAGTATGTGTATCAGTGTCCTGAACAGACTTCTTCCAGCTCACTACTGTTTTTAGGAAGACCTACAGAAAACTGTTGGTGCTCTTTGGCTTTGCTCTGGTTGGACAGTTCACACAAAGAAAGCAGGACAGTCTCTGCAGCTTCAGACCGTAGTCGACTCCACTGCAGTCAATTTCTTCAGGGCTGGAAAGTTTCTGCTGATTCGTGCATTTGTTTGGATAACAGTGCTGCACTGGGATCAACCTCCCACCCTCCCCTTCGCTGCGCCCCACTCATTTCCTGTTCACGTCGACCCCGTCCCTCCCAGGTTTTCTGCAGTAAACTGATAATAAGACAGGAAATAAGAGAGGAGGGGGAACACTGGTTTATTCAGGTCCAAGTTGACAGGGTTCATCATGCTGTTCATACAGTCATCACAGGTTTATATTAACACAGGATCCTGAGGCTGAACTGTAGACCTGACTACAACAGGTCTCATGTCTGAATCAACAGCAGGGTCACTTTTACCTGAATATCCACATCTTGCTGTCAACACCACTGACACTGTCCTAATGCTTTGATTTGCCTCTTACGTTACATCTGTTACAAATGTCTTGCTCCACTCCTTCAGGAGGAAGACCAACAACACGATGACAGTGCAGACCATGTGTCATCATCCTAGCCTGTCTCTGGAGGGCGTGGACCCTGGCCTGCTCCTGAACTTCACCTCCAGAGAGTGTATCATGATCTCACAGCCTGCAGAGGACGGGGCCACGATGGTATGTGGCTGCCAGGGGGACCACGAGTGTAACGATAGACTCATTTTCAACAAGGGTGCCAATGGTGAGCTGAGGGGGGGAGCTTTAGCTGGATGGATGGAGGAACTATTTGATGGACAGATGACAGATGAATACATCTCTTGACTTTGTTGTCCCACAGGTTTCTCTAAACTGCAGAGTAAGGATGTGGTCCCAGTGGTGGTTGTCAGTTTGGTGCCTCCTGTTCTTGTGGCCGTAGTTGCCATTGTTGCTTTCTACTTCTACCGCACACACTGCTCTGATAAACCGGGTCCTCCTGCACGCCCAGACTGGTCTACCAAACACACCCCAGAGATATACCAGGCTTTGGACCTGCCTTGTGGGGGTCTGGGGGCTAGGGGGGAGGGTGTAGGAGCAGGTGGGATAGGTCCCATTTCTGAAATGAGGGAATCTAATGCAAACAGTGATGACATCTGGCAAGGGCAACTGGCTGAGCTGCTGCCCATTAAAATGGAGGTCCTGGTGGGGAAGGGGCGCTTTGCTGAGGTTTGGAGGGCACGTCTGCTGCAGGCCGACAAGGGTGGAGTCAACAGTTTTGAAACAGTGGCTGTGAAGGTGTTTCCAGCTGTGGAGTACGCCTCGTGGAGAAACGAGTGCTCCATCTTTTCCGACTCCAAACTGGAGCACGACAATGTGGTTCGATTCCTGGCTGCTGAAGAGAGGGGTCCGCCGGGACACACAAGAGAATACTGGCTGGTTCTGGACTATCACAGTCTTGGGAACCTGCAGGACTTCCTCACAACAAACATACTGAGCTGGGAGGAGCTGGTTGCTATGGCAGGCAGCGTTGCTAAAGGTTTAGCTCATCTTCATAGTGACACAACGCCCAATGGGGTACCAAAGGTAAGTCCAGCCATGAATAACCTCCATGTATTCCACTTATGATAAGCACCTAATTACCATGAGTCTTACATCTGGCTCCCAGATAAACAGAATTTTCCTCTTCCAGAATATCAGAATAGCAGAGGTCCATAGCAATGACCTCCAGCTTCACCACAACACACTTTTTGAATGTGACCCAATTAATGTCTAATCTGCTTTCTATCAACACACTGGGCCATTCACATGCTGAGTAAAATGCATAGCAATGCTTGACACATTGACAAGAGTTTTGGGCGAATGTGGTGCAGTAGGTAGATTGGTTGTCCTCCAGTTCTCGGTTCAACCCCTGCTGACCATTTACTATAGCTATGTCACTGTGCTGTTTGCCTTTGTGTTGCAGGTGCCGGTTGCTCATCGGGACCTGAAGAGCAGTAACATTGTGGTGAAGAGCAGGACAGAGTGCTCACTGTGTGACTTTGGTCTGGCGTTACGACTGGACCTCTCCCTTACTGTCGATGACTACGCCAACAGTGGACAGGTAAAAGGTTTTAGTGTAGTTGCTACTCATCTGTATTCTAAAGTACAGCTGGTCTCTTGACCCCTCTGTATCATCTCATACAGGTGGGGACAGCTCGCTACATGGCTCCTGAGGTATTGGAGTCCAGAGTGAACCTGGAAGACCCTGAGGCCTTTAAACAGATGGATGTTTATTCCATGGCTCTGGTTCTGTGGGAGATGGCATCCCGCTGCCACGCCATAGGAGGTTAGAGCTTTTCCTTTGGCTTTACCCGCCCGTTTGGTTGGTGAAAAATGTATTTTAGATTTTGCCCTGAAAAACATTTCTAGAATAACATAATGTCTGTGTGTTGGTGCAGAGGTGAAGAGCTATGAGCCAGCGTTTGGCTCCAAGGTTTGTGAACAGCCCTGTGTGGACAGTATGAGAGACCTAGTACTGAGGGACCGAGGAAGGCCTGACATCCCCTCAGCTTGGACACAGCATCAGGTCAGATACAGTCCCAAAGAAAAAAAGAGCTGTAGCCATAGTTCAGATTCTCCCCTAGAATTATGTAATAATCTCCACAGGGAAACAAATGCTTTGGTTTTAAGTTAATTAAACCAATCTTAAATCAAAAACGTGTTTTTGTTTGATAACTTTAGATGACTGACTCTAGGAAAAGTCCCAGTGGTTCACATTTTTAGGGCTACTGTGTTTTTCAGTTTTTGTATAAATATGCAAGTTTTTTAACATTGTGTTTTCAATTTATCATCATAGATTATTGTGTATAGTACTTTCTTTCCTAGTTATATTGTTTTAATTGGAGACATAAAACAAACCCTGACTGATTGTTCAGGATGAACAAAGTTATTTGAATTTATGTAATGCAACGTAAAACTAACAGAACCAGGATGGAGCCCTGTGGCACACTTTCACAGGTGGTACGAGGCCGTCACAGTTTTATTCACTCTGAGCCTCTGCTGGGACCTGTTAGTCTGTCTAATCCCAGGCTTCTGTCCAGCAGGGGATGAATGTCTTCTGCTTCACCATCACTGAATGCTGGGATCACGACCCTGAGGCAAGACTGACGGCTCACTGTGTGGTCGAGCGCCTCAGTGCCCTGCAGCAGCAGAAGCAGGAAGAGGAGGAACCAAGTCCTGAGAATGACAGAGAGGAGGAGGAACAGAGAGAAAAGGACCCACCAAACCACACTGGCTTCTTCTCCACTGCTGCTTCTTTATCCTCCTCCTCCCCAAAGGTTCCTCAGCTCAAGACAGGTGATACAGAGGCATCCTGTGACCCCCTGGTCCCCACAGGGGTTCTGTGGTGTGAGGGGTCAGCGTCATTATCCCACACATTAGTGTAACTGTGTTTATACTGCATGACAAGCGTTTTTTTTTTATGGGTGCGTCTCAGTTCAGCCATATTGTGACGAGTTTGGTGACGTGACCTCAATCCCATTTCAAGCTAAACATTTATCAGTGAACACCAACAGTCTGAATCTACTTCCTGTTGCAACAGACCTGGGCTTGTGAAGTAAACCAAAGAAGGAGACAGGAAGAGTACCATGATTAGGTTAGCAAACTGTTCAAGTGGGAAACCTGTTGCTCTCCACTCACCCTGACCAGTCAAGGCAGACTGCCGCCCACCCTGAGCCTGGGTTTGTTCCAGGATTTTACCAATGAAGGGAGTTTTTCTGTTGGATTCTCTCTTCTGTAAGCTCTTGACCTTACTTTGTACTTGATTTGTATATAACCCTAAATGAATACAACCGTATTCAAGAGGAGGCCAACTGTTTGTGATCCGCACATTTGTTTACGTATAGACATTTTTTTGACATTTTGAAGGACAAATGATGATAACAGACGAGATGGCCTCACAAGGTTTTACTTAGCAGAACCAGCGTGTCCCCTTTTTGACTAATCCATTACTTGATCGGTCAGCACAGTGCCTTGCAGGATGATGGTGTGTTGCAGGAAAAACGGGACCGATCAGATGACTGTCCTTTTACTAGGGCCCCTGTACAGTGAAGACAAGTCCCCACTGTAGTGAAAGGGGACAGCTATGTAAAACTCTGTGTGCAGGGGGGTCTTAAGACACATTTACCTTTGTCACAAATGGACGTTTTCATCAAGAGTGACTTACAAGTGAGGGACAAAGCAAATATCAAATTGAAAGTCAAGTGTTATAAGGAGGAATGTTTCATCGGATGTTCAGTCCCAAAAAGGAACTGATGGGATTAATGTTCCATTCGTCATCAACACTGATTTGAGCACTAGGCTGCGGAGTGTGCAGAGTTCGGCAGCTCGTTGAAGACCACTGAGCTACACAGCTTTTACTAAATGATACCAAGTAGTAGGGATGCCGCCAGGTATGACAAAGCTTATAGTTTTCACTTTGGACGTTGTGGATTTGTTAGCTGAAGACAAAAGGACTGACGTAACAAACGAGTGTGAGTTGGTGTCATGGAAACTGGCGTCACCTGAAATCTCCACCCAGTTGTGGTTCTGCTGGCAGAGACACTCGAGCTCTTTTTGTTGTATAAATGTTTGTTCTTCTTGGAGCTGGTCTCCATTTTGTTGTGGTTTTGATTATTGTTATTATAACCCATAAGAAAACAGGAGATTTCTGCCTTGTGGGAGTGAATAAAAAATTTAAGAAGTTGTAAAAAAAACAACCAAAACATACACAAAAATAAATGTCGTTTTTAAGATGCAAATGTTTTCCGTAGTTGATTAATGATTCTTCATTCCGCCTTTCCGTCAAAATTATGGTCCCGTGAGAAAATGTTTTCCCATGAGAAACACGTCCAACATTTCACTACACTCCCAGCCTCTGAATGTAAGCTTTCATTTTTCCTCAACTGCAATTAAAACTTGAACTTCCAACGTCATAGAGGAAGCAAATGAAAGAGACGATGAAAAGCACTAAAACCTCAGGACAATGTCTTTAAAGTTTCAGTTTTTGATTAAGAATGGGACGTGGGTTTTGGTGGTTAAGTACTTCTTGAAATGCCTAAGATTATGAGGGGTTATGGCGGACTTTTTTATTTAGATCTGAAAATGTGGGTGACCACAACACAGAAGAGGAACACCCAGTTCTGGTGATGGAAGAGTCCAGCTGCCGCTCTCAGCCAATCACCAACGCACGTTGTTGCATTGTTGCGGATTATCTGGTCACGAATCAGACTGAGCGACTGTGGTGTGGTCGTCCACCAATCCGACAGTTGTTGGTTCGATCCCTGGCTCCTGTGGTCGCACAAGAAACCGAACCCCCACTTAGTTGCTCCTGGTGAGTGTTGCCTCACAGTGCTTAACATTTGATATGTTGCCTTTGTACTTTTTTAAATTCAGAAATAGGTTTCGAGTGGTTTCGAATCATGACATTCTTTTTTTATTTAGCATGATTGCAAAGAGTCCAATAAAAGATACTAGTTGAACTTCCCATAAAAGTTTCCCAATGAATCATGTTTTTTCCAGAAGCCACACGTGTCATGTCCAAAACCTGAAGATACTAAAGACCTTTTCACATAGTCAGTAATTCTTCTCCGAGCAGGGCTTCAGTGAGGACACCCTGGAAACAGACTAATGGCTGGAAAGAAGCATTCATGTAATGAGACGGACACAGCAGCAGTCTTTTATTAGTTAGTCTCAGGCAATAGAGACAAGTCCCATTTCAACTGCCGTGTGTGTGTGTAGAGTTCTGTAAGATTGCGGGAACCAGCTTCGGACACATGTTGACAGACAGTGAACGTCCCCACAAACGAGGGAAGACAAAATGGCAGCCGGTGTGTTGACTGGGGGTGGGGTGACGCGTCAGTGTAATCGAAAAATTGATTCGCGGGTTGTGTGACGATGTCTCAAGCAGGGCTCCAAATTAATGGTGTCCTGTTGTCCTGGTGACAGTAAAACTTGCACCTGGGATACAGAGATTCACGATCTGGGACTAGTTTGGGACAAATCTTTGTGTTCTGACAATATTGGATATGAAATATTCGAAACACCACTGAGATTAGTGAATGAGAAATTAAACTTGTGATGCAGCTTCTGAGCGACAACTGAGCTCAGACAACTGTCCCTGTCTGCAGTGCAGAGGGAGCAGACAGCTCAGGTAAAGTCAAAGTTAGGGCTCGTTCAGGAAAAACCCTTCATAAATTACACATCTATAAGAGGAGATGATCCAAACACCATTTCAGCCGTCATGTGTTCACCCCAACAAACGTTCAACCCAGCTTGCTCAAAGAATATAGGATCCTTTTGTTTGTCACAAATGTTCTGAATTTCTGGTAGCTCTCAACATGATTGTATTATTAGAATAGATGTCAGATTTAAAGTCCCCAACTGTCTCTTTGACTCTCCCGTCCGTTCGTCCCTTAGGGTTCCAGGCTGCCGTTGATTCTGGATGGTCCACAGAGGCCATCCTGCCTGCAGCTGGAGGTCGTGGGGGTAGAATGTGGCCTGCTCCACTTTTTACCCACTAGTAAGTCTGACTTCAACCTGTGTCTCTGTGTCTTTTCACTGTTTCTTGTTTTATGTGTCTCACGGCTTTGAACGTGTGCTGCTCAAAGACTGTGGCTTCATTTTATTCTCCACAACAAATTATGTTATGGTGCGTGTCCAAACTGGGGGCGGGACGGCGCGTGGACGTAAAACCGACGCGTAAACCGACGTGGATTAGCTGGTATTTTGGTCGAACCTTTGATGCTTCCAAACAGCTCAGAAGTAAGATAATGTAGCGACCCGGCTGGTGGACCAGAGGCTGGGCCGCTAAGGACTATGGGAAATGTAGATAGTTGCTGTGTTTAGTGTGTTTTAGTGTATTGGTGTTAGTGATTGTGGCTGTGGGGAATGTGTTGATTGTGTGGGGAATGTCGGACGTCTTTGTGTGGTGTTTATGTGTACTAGAGTTGGCCGGCACCATGAGGAAGGGTGTTGTGTGTGAGAGTGACGCTCACGGTGACCGGCTCAAGTTGTTGTTGGCTTTTCTGCCTATGTTCATTTAAAGCTGGTTATTCCTGTGGAACAGCCAATCAAAAGACAGAACTGCTCTCCTTGTTCCTATGCAAGATCACTTGTAGTCGTGCGGTGTATGGGGCACAAGTGATCGCACAGCTAGGTTGGAAGTCTAGCTCCCTCTAAATAACCCACTGTAGCTGCCACACACAACCAGCTGGCGCTACAATAATATAAGTTACTGATGATTTCACAGTTGAATTTTTTGTAAATTAATTGTTATACTAATTGAAAAATAAAAAACCTAAGTGGGAAGATAATCTATAGATTAGTGGCTTAATTTTAAAAAAAATCCATAAATTAAGTTACAAAGGGTTGAAGATTTTGCAATTTCCTATTAGGTTCAGGGGTGACTGCTCTTCGTGTGTAGACGATCTTTGGAGTGCTGAGCGGACACCCCACAAGAAATCTCGGCCTGAGTAATACCTCTTTCATGGAGACGATCTCCGGAGCGCCGGCGCTCTGCTCCCAGCTGACGCCGAACCGCCGCAGCCGTCAGCCACGCACCGACCCGTGGTTCCGTGTCACTGACCCACCGCGACCATGTTCTGATTCCTCCTGCGAGCGATGAACGGCACGAGCGGCGACGGGACCGGGCCGGTGGAGGTTCTGATGACTTCGGGCTGTCGAGCCCCCGTCGGAGGATGGAGCCGAGGCTGAGCGGGGATGGCGAGCCGTCCGTGTCCTGGTTCCTCGGCCCTGCCCTCGTCCTCTCCCTCCTGGCTGTGCTGGCGAGCTGCCACGGGACGTGCACACACCGAGTCCCGGCTCCTGCCGAGGTGAGTCCGGCTCGGCTAAGTGCGGCCGGTCTTGGCGGTGCGGCGGGTTGTGACGTTAGCTCGCGTTAGCCTCATTCCGGCGGAATGTGACACAATTAGCTGGCGTTAGCTAACGGGCAGCTAAAGCTAACGGCACTTGCTACAATAACCGGAACGAACCGTGTGTTTGAAGCACATTCAAATTCACAATCGTTTTTTTTTTAATACTTGGGTATTTATTGATCCCCTTTAATCTTCATCTTGGCCCGTGTTCCCCTAGCAACAGCAGAACTAACACTTCCGGGGGCATTACTACAAAATAAAAGCATGATCGTCTCAATCATGAACTAGTCAGTCGTAATTAACATTAAACGGCACGTGCACAAAATACACAGTTCTGTAACTTAGGAACATCTGTTGGATGATGATGCACCTTGATTTTATTGGATATACGACACAAATAAGATTAAGTATAAGCAGCTCTGATTATTTTAACTATTAATACTAATAATAACTTCAACATGTTGTATTATACGTTTGTGGACATTAAGTATATACACACTGTTAGACTGTTACAGCGTAAACTGAAGTCCGCTTAAATAGATGAATCGAATATAAGTTTGTCGGAGTGTCTTTGTCACTGACCTGGGATCTGTTACTGTTTCCATTGTAGGTTGTTCATCATGTCTATTTGAAGCCCGAGCGATTGACTAAAAGAAGCTTCCCCGACGACCTTCAGCTCAAAATCAGGATCATCTACGACTTCAGTGTCGACCAGTAAGCACTGCAGCCGCTTGACTCCAAGCTTGTGCTCACCCTGACTGTGTGCGTGAAGTGATATATTGTCTCCAGCTGATGTGATTTTTCTCCACAGGCTTCCTGCAGACAAGAGGAGACTGGTGAAGGTGAGAAACCGCTGCACTTTGTTCTATTTTCAGAAAGTTCAAATGTTGATTAGATGTAGAGCTGCATCAGTTACCCAAGTAGAATAAAAGGATGTTCTTTTGCTAATTGAACAATGTTTTTAGACGTTTTTAAGCAAAATTGTGTAGCAGATTTTTAAGATTTGAGACTTTTCTTTGTCAAATAAAATATGATAACTGTGGAGACGAAACAAAACATTTGAAGACGAATCTCTGGCTGAGTTTACTCATCACCTGACCTCCCCTCTGCTTTAAAACTTTGTGCAGAAAATTATTTGTTAATAAATGGAGAAAAAAAAATTCTTAATAGCTTACGTATGATGGGAAGTCATAATCAGCGATCAACCTCCAAAATGGATGCTACGAAGTCCTTCTCCAAAAAAAATCCACACAACACTTTCAGGATGTTGAATAAAAGTGTTCTTGTGTATGTTTCTGCTCAGGATAAGCTGTTTCCTCAGGCCATCGACTACCTGCAGAGGGCCTTCAGTGTGAGGCGCAGAGTGGGGCCTGTGCTGCTCAGCAGGTCTGTGGGCCTCTGTGAGCCGTTTAGGGGCCACCACACTGTTTGCTTCATGCAAACACTAGACATATAAGCCGGTTTTTACTTGGTGTGTTGTTTAAGAGCTTCCTGTGTGTTTACTAGGTTTCATTGGTACAGACAGGCTTTGTTGAACAGACGAGGGAAACATCTGAATAGAATGAAAATAAAAGTTTCTCCTTCTAAGCATGTTGCAGAGTTAATTTAATATGAAGCTTTGTCTTTGTTGCCTCAGACAATGTGCAACCAATCAGTACCTGAGGAAGAGAGATGACCCTCATCGCTACTGCCAGGATGCCTGTGCAGACACCACACGGTGCGGCCCTGTTGTCGTGCCACAGCACCACCTGCAGGTCAGGAAGGCCCACACACCAACGTAATAAGGAAATGAATTGAGGTTGTACACGGGGGAAACATTCTCATGCCACCCGATGAAGGCACTTGATAAAGAGTCATCAGACTCTTACAGTTCATCTTAAGGGAAACGGAACTGCATCGAAATTCACCGAACAGCTTCCAAGTTGTAAGGAGAAACGATGGCTCAAATCGGACAAATTGTAAAGCACCTTAAGACCCATCTGACATTTGCGATGTTGGTCTCCATAAAAACTCTGAAGTGAACAGAGAGGACACATGCAGTGTAAACACACTGTAGCATATGGTTCTGAGTCCGTTTCATACGAACCAGAGAGCACACAGATATTGTAAAGTAACGCTCTAAGCCAGCGGTCCCCAACCTTCTTTGCGCCATGGACCGGTTTATGTCATTTTTAAGGACCAGCCTTTAACGGGTTATTTTACAAAATAAAACATCGTACAGAATCAGATAATAAATAAAATGGCCCAGGGGTGGGGGACCCTTTCTCTTAGCTACAACTTGCAGCTGCTGTTGTTGACTCTTGCTGTGGCATCTATTAATTAAATTATAAAAATGATAAAGTGAACTGAACAAGTGTGTTATGTCACGGTCACTGGAGGTCATGCGTCTGCCATGAATGCTGCAATAAATAAAGAATGCTACAGTTGAGATATTAACATTTGTATAGATTTTTTTATGGTCAGACCGGCAATTTTATCTTGTGACATCAGTGATTTTTAAAGAGTGAAAAGAAACGAGAACTCGATCCCCACTGGACATGGCACAATGATCTGCAGTTGGACAGCTAGTGGATGCTGACAATTGTAGCTTTGCTGATTACATGAACACTGGGGGCATGAGTCAGTTAATGAAGGAGAAGAGTAAAGAAATACAAGTATTAGGAGTCAGGTGGTGGCGATGGGCAAATGTGTAAGTTGGAAGGATGTTGTACATGAAGTTATGTTTCTTGTATTTCATGAAACCCACATTCTTAATCTCCTAGCAATGCAAGGTGTGCAGTGAATCAGGGAAGTCCTGTGGCCCCACGGGCCCCCCAGACGGCCCCGGAGTAGAGGGGTCCGACTTTGTGCTCTACGTCAGCGGCATCCCTACAGAGCGCTGCGGACAGGAGAACATAGTGGCTTATGCTGCTTACTGCCAGCTGGAGGCAGAGCTGGACAGGTGGGAGGAAAACGTGGACTCTGTGTTCTGTCACTTGTGACTAACTTTTTTTTATATATATTTTTTTTACATGTTCTTGAACAATGTGTAGCATGTTTATCTTAGTATACAGTGTATTGTGAAAATGAAACTCTCAAACTACGTTCAGAATAAGATAATAAGAGTGCAGGCATCCTGTCTTTGTTTGCAGGTAGCACGAACATGTTGTTACCCCAAAGATAAAGTGGACAAACCATTTTGTAACTTACCCACTGACACGGACTTGGATCAGCTCAGTGGAAATGTCGCAAGCTAACTGCATGGTTGTGTGTTTCAGACCTATAGCAGGCTATGCCAACCTGTGTCCTGCTATGATCTCCTCTCAGCCTCAGGAGTTTGAAGGGATGCTGTCTACTGTCAAACATGAAATCATCCATGCTCTGGTCAGTGCAACAGCCTTTCTACATTTAGTCCTCTCCTTGTTTCCTAAAGATGTAGTTACTGACGGTGGACCCGTTTCTCTTCTGTCCTCCAGGGCTTTTCAGCAGGTCTGTTTGCCTTCTATCACGATGACGAGGGCAAACCTCTGACTCCTCGCTTTGCCAGCGGCCTGCCTGGCTTCAACGAGAGGTGAAGACAGTTGGTGTGAATTTCTGTCAGATTAGAAGAAGGAAAGTGTTTGGTGTTTGGCTGTTTGATCTGTAGGAGGAAACATTTACATCGCCTCGCTCGAATTTAAGAACTGGCACGCTAACAAGTTGGCTAAGCTCACTACAAATTTGAGGTCTCAGCAAGAAAGTGAGTTGTTGTATTTCCCGAACAAAGTGTGTGTGTGTGTGTCTCAGCCTCGGTCTGTACCAGTGGAGCGAGGCAGTGATCCGGAGGGTTAACAGGCTGTGGGATATCCGAGGAGGGGAGATGGTCCGGCACCAAGTCCACATCCTTGTCACGCCTCGTGTTGTGGTAAGAATCAGCTTTTAGGGGTCGTTGTATTTTCTTTTTACCTTTTTCTGTGGAGAAATGGGCATTACTTGCTAGTTGTAGCCTGTATTTACAGATTGTGTGTCACCTTTGGTTGCAGGAGGAGGCGCGGAGACATTTCAACTGTCCCATCTTGGAGGGAATGGAGCTGGAAAACCAGGGAGGGACAGGAACTGAGCTCAACCACTGGGAGAAGAGACTGCTGGAGGTGAACACGTGTTCTACTTATGACCGTTTGTTCACCGAAACACTGTATTTGTGTGTTTTTAATAGTTCCTTTTCTCGGTCAGAACGAGGCAATGACAGGCTCCCACACCCAGAACCGGGTGTTTTCTCGGCTCACACTGGCCATCATGGAGGACAGCGGCTGGTACCGAGCCAACTACAGTCTGGCTCAGAGGCTGGACTGGGGCCGTGGCCTCGGCTGTGACTTCGTCATGAAGAGCTGCAAGTTCTGGATGGACAGACAGAGACAGAGGTGACTACCATGCACAAAGCATATCTGCTGTCATCTTACACTTTTATTGTTTGATGATGCTCACATGAAGCTATTTCCCGGGACTTTAGTGAAAGTTACAGTAAAATTGTTCTAAAGGTGACAATATGTGACAAATATGGATGGATGTGAAAATAGTAGGTTGGCGTGTATAAAGAGACCTCACCTCTCGTGTTTGTGTTGTGCAGACGCCACGCTGTGACTCCGTACTGCGACACCGTGCGGGCCTCCCCTCTACAGCTCACCTGCAGACAGGACCAGCTGGCCGTGGCTGTCTGCAACCTGCAGAAGTACCCACAGGAGCTGCCGCTGGAGTACCAGGTACACGCCTGCAGCACACAGTGTGTGTCAACCTGAAACAACTGTCATAATCTTGTCAGGAGTCAGCGTCAGTGTGTTTCTGCATGTAATGATTGCTTCACTTTCACTAAACAGGCTGGTTGCTTGACATCGGAAGGCCCAGGTGCGAGGGATAAGGAGAACAGTGCCAGTTAAAGGCTGAAATATGTACAAACTTATAATTAGTGTGACATAAAGACAGATTAAGACCTATGATTTAAAGACTGCACTGTGCATTAGTGCAAGTCAGGTGATTGTCTCCACGTGTCGTCCATGGAGCCGTCCTATGGTCGGTGGACAGCAGCTTTGTAACATGTCAGAGAGAATGAATTCAGAACGTTTTGTAGAGGAAACTTTGCAGTAATTCTGTGTTGTGATGACGTCGGCAGCATTGTGGTACTGCTGGAATGTAGCACCTGTTCTTTCAGTGTTCTCATTCTCTGTGTGTGTCAGTATTTTGAGTGGATTCCAGATGTTCCTGCCAATCAGCTGGCGTTGTTTGGTGGTGCCGTGGAGATCGCAGACTACTGCCCCTTCAGCCAGGAGTTCAGCTGGCACCTGAGTGGAGAGTATCAGAGGAACTCGTACTGCAGAGTGTTGGAGAACCAGCCAGGTACTTCCCTTTTCACGAGGTCCTGTATTCCCAAACAGGAACAATGCTTTAGTTGGATTCTTGTTAGAAATGTGATTGTTGAGCAGATTTTAATTGGCTTTGACGGCTTATTTTTTTGGTGTTTGTACTGTTTTGGGGCCGGGGTGTGTGGGGAGAAAAGCACAAATGTGTTCTCACAGCGTCAGAAGTAAGAAACCCGAAGCAGTGTAAAAGTTTGAGTAAAATAAGAAAAATGACTGCTCAGACAAACTCATTAAAAAGTAAAGATTTTTGTACTAAGTAAATGTAAATTCAACATTATGTTGATCAAACAAATCTTGGTTTTATTATTTCTGCCATGAATGTGGATAGAAACGTTTGGATGATGCAGGAATTACAGCCGGACGTTAGCTCGGAGAAGCTGTTTGGTTCAGTCATTTTAATTGTCTGTGTTCAGACTGGTGGAGGAACTACGGAGCGGAGCACTATGGACCGGATTCTGTGTGTCTGTACCAGAAATCGCCCTTTGTCATGGAGCAGTGCACCAGGAAGATGACGTACCCTGACTGGGGCTCTGGCTGCTATAAGGTGATCCCACTGCTCCACGATGTCTCACCTCATCAGTCCACAACCAGGCCGTCCAATTTATCAATCAGTTTTTGACCCACATGAGCATTTTCTCGGGGGGTTGTATAGGGACTCTGAGCGCAGGGAATTTAGCTGCGCTGGCGTAACCTTGCATTCTGTTTCCTGGCAGCTCGACGTGTTTGTTTCTGGAAGAAATTTTGATTTCTCACCTTGAAACCCGGAAGTGTAGGACATATCTTACGTTAAGAAGTGGTGCGACGCGTCGATGCAATCAACATGTCTGATTGCTAAAATATGTCGATTTACACATCGATGCCTCACAAGCAGGGCTGCAAATCAATGGTGTCTCGATGTCCTGGGGACAGTAAAAATTGCCCAGGATCGGGAACAATAAAGAAAACAAGAAATACATTTTTGTGTTCTGACATTATGAGATATTAGCTTGCGGAGCAGCTTCAGCTATAGATCAGGGGTTGGTCCCCCAGCAGTCTGAGCCTGTAGTAGCAGGACTAGAACTAACTATAAGGTTTGGAGCCTAGTCTTCAAAGCAGAGAGGGTGTCTGCCTCCTGAATCTGGACTGGGAGCTGTCCCTGTCTACAGCAGAGAGGGAGCAGAGAGCTGAGGTAAAGACACACGAGGTTGGGATTGAACAAACGCTGAACTGTTCAGTTAACATCAGCATTTGAATTTCACCTGTGTGTGTGTGTGTGTGTGTCTGCAGGTGTCGTGCTCGACTCAGGGCCTCATCGTGTACGTTCAAGACCGCTCATTCCTGTGCGTCAGGAAAGGTCAGCAGCTGAGCGTCAGCGTCCGAGTGAGTGACTGGGTTTACAACGGCGTGCTGGTCTGTCCCGCCTGCACAGACTTCTGTAACGACTGTCCCCCTCCCCATCTGCTCCCGCCCACCAACGCCTCCCTGAGTAAAGCTATTGGTGAGTTTTTTTTCCATACAACCACTGTGAGGTGAGGTATCTCTCTCCTCTAATATCAAACACGAGGTTCAGAATAGTAGGAACCACTTATATTTCAGTGAAATGTTTTTTCCTTTTCGTCAGCGCTGCTGCGGTTTTTAATCACGTGTCTGTTGTCGAAATGCGTCGAGCAGAGTCAACATTGGTGATTACACAGACGCACATGATCTCTGGCTGAATGAAGACGTGTGTGTGTTTTTCAGACCCGTGCTCCAGCTCTCCAGGACTGGCCGTCACTCTGTGGCTCCTGATGCTCAACCTGCTGCCTCTAGCGGCTGGACTGCTGCTCTGCCACCTAAGCTGATACCACACGCACACACGTTTGTACCTCTATGACCCACGACCAAAACCTAATTTCCAACCGCAGTCTTGACCCTCAAAAGTCCCTTTAAAGTTGTTTAAATTTGTGAGGACAGGCTAAAATGTCCTCACTGTGCTGGTAAAAAACTAAATCTGGTCCTCACACACACACACACAGTGAGCTAACTGGACACTACACACTCCTCTCCGTCCTCCCTTCATGTACTTGTCCCTCAGGACCTCCGTCTATTCTTCCTCTTGTCTCTTGTCCAGTCTGTCTCTTGGTGTCTTAGCACTGTCAGGGATCAACCGTGAGTTGATAAATCTTCTGGAGCCTCTGATTTTTACCAACAAGTCGGTTTATTTGGACGGGACACATTCTGGCTCCTGGTGCATCGTGGCTCATCCTGCTGTATTTTCTTTTACACTGCTGTGACACTTTAAGATCGAGCATGTTCTTTCGTGTAGAGACTAAAGACCATGAGGATCGTCAGGTTTCCAAACAAGAAGTGGGGGAATGTTGAAGAGCCGTCACCTGGTGGTCAGTTTGTGGCAGCTTAGATTTGACTTTGTGATTTTTTTGTTTGGGGGAACAATTGTGGGCCTATACGGGTTTCTCGCTTGGACCCAGCTGTTTCATTTGAACACTCTTCTTCTGCACTGTGACGCCGTCCAGCAGTGTAGACGCAGAGTTCAAAGACACGCTCGCGGTTCCAGTGGACCAGGCTCTTTCAATGCCTGTCCCTACCAGAAGGAACCGTCTTCTTTCTGTGAATGACACTTCAGGATCTTTAAATACAGTTTTAATGAATAAACAAAGACTAATGGATTCGCGTTTTAAAGCTGGCTGTTTTCTATATTTTACCATTTAACACGGAGAAACTCATTTCACCAGAATGTGTCAGTCTGAAGTTTTCTCTGAGTCATTGTTTCAAACCTGCTGCAGGTTTGAAACCTTCGTGCCGTGTTTCTTCAGTGGGGCGTCTTTTACCAAAGCAGCTCCGCAGGTTTTACAGCTTCTGCAGTAAAAGTCTGGTCCTTCTCACCCTGTAAAACTACTAACAAGGTCACATCTTTCTCAGTGGAAATATAATTTTATCCTTTAATACAGACTGTTAACGTTCATCGCGAGGTTTCAGCACAGGCCTCGTTATACTTTGACTGAACGCCACAGGTTGGTGTGATTGTCCTTGTGCACTGGGCAGAGATGATGGTCCTGCAGATTATAAAGTATTTATTATGTACAGTAAGGACATTCCAGGAGCATTGTAATCCAAACAGAACATTCATTTAAGGGCATTGTTTTGTTCCTTCATAAAGGATAATCTGACTCTTCACTCTATACGGGTTTATAGTTTAAAGTGTGCTGCTTCATTTACGCTCAGTTATGCTGCTGGAGTGAATATGAGTGTGTGAGCAGCAGAGCCAATGTCCTGCTTTACATTTCTTTACATAAAGACGAGTTTTCGTTCCAAAACAGTCTCATCTCCTTCGCTCAAGAACCACCGTGAATCTGTGCTGCCAACACGAGGATTTATAGTTATTTGGGTGAAACTCTTGAACTTTACTGCAGTGCTGACTCCCGGTCAGCATGTAGGGTGAAGCTGCGGTTCGCAGAGGATGAATCCTAATGTTCTGGTTTGTCTCCTCACTGTCAAATCAACATGTCTTCATGGTGATGCAGGATGTCCCCCAAAGGGAGGCCAGGCTCACTCAGAGTAGAACTGATGAAGGATCCAGTTCTTTACAACAGCCTGTGGGTATGACTGAAGCGATCAGGGAGACATTCTTTAGAACACTGTTCCCCGACTTCACTCACTGTCCTACATCCGACCCCCCACCCCCCCTTTTATATGAACACTGAGAACCAGCTGATTAAAATGTTGTTGACTTGCTTCCTTTAAGCAGCAGCAGCGGTTGAGTGAGAAACTAAGAAGATGTGCTAATAAACCAAGTTTGTTGTTGTCCCTGAGACACAGTGGAGACCAGGGGGGACCCTGTGTCATGCCCCCAAACAGGATCAGTGGTTACAGATGGAAGAGAGATGTTTAAGTTTGTTTAATCTTAGATTAACATGTTCTTTAGATAAACCCAGGAAACTGTCCTGCAATGAAAACCTGAAAAGATGAACGATAGAATGAATAGAGTTTAGACAAAAGTGTTTCTGCTGCCCTGTGTTGTAACATGGAGGCAGACCGAAGGCTGTGACTGAGAGCACAGGAAGCGTGCTGATGTAGTGCTTGAAGAATTGCTTCAGTCACGTCTGTTTTGGAATGAAACTCGTGTGTCGTTCTGTGCTGTAGCTTGTGGTTTCCCGTTGAAGCTTGATGCTGATCACTCTCCTGACTGGCTGTTAATGCAAAGTGACTGACTCAATGTTCTTTTAAATGTTGTTTTCAAATGTGAGGAAGTTTGAGCGTCGAGCTAAGTCAACAGATTATTAAAAAAACAGTTTCTGTACTGTCCACACACATAGAATGTTAATGTGACCTCAAAACCCTTTGACTGTTTCAAAGGGGAATTTCACCTTCCCTGTGAGATTGTTTTGCTGGGAAGACATTTAACGTGACGACCGAAGCTTCACTGACATGTGGAAATGTGGTTTAGGAAATAAAATCAAAAAATCTGCTTCAGTTTAATTCTGTTGATTCAGCTTATCTGTCATTATTTCAGTTTTTAGAAAAAGGGCTTTTCCAGATGTTTGTCTATCTAAATAAAGCTGTCTGTACCCAGAGACTTTTTGCTTTTATTGATCAAAAATAGTAAAGCACAGTGACTAACTGGATGCAGTGCTGAACTGATGCGTCTGTGTGTAACATCATCTGAAGCTCCAACGCTTGTTTGAGTTTTCCCTTCAGAGACGTGGAAACCGAAGAAAACAAATGTAAGATTTCATAAAAGTGAAAGTTGTACTTGTAATGAAATATTTTGAAGGGTTACATCTGTCCGCGTGTTCAGCAAACGTTAAACGTGGCGTGATGTTAGATTTAGATGGTAAAAACAAACTGTGAGGACAAAGATTAGCAGTAGATTAAAACTTTATTTAAAACAGAAACGCAGGAGGGGTTTCTGCCCACTGCGCTGTAACAATGAGACCGATCCCTTCAGTGTGTCTTCTGTTTTGTTCTCCAGGATGTGAAAATGTTGAAGCTTGAATCCGAACAACCTGTCCTGGACGGTTTCGATAAAGCCACAGCAGCAGTCGTCCACCTGAGTGACTTCTCACAGTCACTTTCGCAGCAGCTGCTGATCTTAATTGGCCCGTCAAATAACATCCACTCAGCTGGAACCCGAACAGTGCAGTTAAAATGTATCTGACATTAGAGGCAATAAGCTTTTAAACTGTGGAACAGAAGAGACTAATTGTGCAACATGCTCTACAGATTTAAGCCCATCAGTCACCATGACAGGTTGGATTTAATATGACTAATCATAGTGTGATTAAACCTGCACTTATTAGTGGTTTAGTCTCCAGCCCGGAGGTGTAGCATATATGAGAGTAGATGGAATAATGAGATGTAACACAGATTAAAATATAAATGACCCAAATCAGCCTTGAAGATACAAGACAAAAAGAGAAGTGCTCTTAACTCTGTAGTGTTCCACGGTGGATCTACACCGGATCGGTCCCGGTCCACTTAGTAAAACGGCTGTTGGTGTCACTCATCCCTCCACAGCGGTTGGTGCACTTTCCCTCCAAACTGCTGCTCCGGTGTTTTGAAACCATAAAATATTGTGCGCTCATTTTCCTAGTATTACCATATGTGCATTTTCTAAAATCTGCAATAAGCAGGAGTACGGACAAGTCGTCTGTTTTTAATAGCTTAGCTTGACACCAGCTTAGTTTTCTGTTTAAATCGAAGTTCCTCCGCTAACCAACTATCTTTGACCAGCTTATTTGTGTAGTTCTACTTGAACCTGTTGGGAGATTTGTGGTGTGGCAAAATAAAAACTGTTCTTTGTCTCTGTCCATGGGGACCCTCCATTGTAGGAGGGTCTGGCCTCTGACCGGTCTACGTCCAGGGATCCATCAATGTGTGTCGCGTTTACCCTGTGTGCCGGTCTCGCCTGCCGGGCGTTGGACCTGTTCTCCTGGCTCTTTGATCCACAGGAAGCCCACCTGGGTGCCGAAGTTGGTTCCGTCTCTGACGTGCGAGAAGTAGTCTTCAGGGTGACAGGAGGTGCAGGGCGTCACGCAGGGCCGGTCCGTCACCGTGTCGTCGTGGATGTGCTCGGGCAGGACTCCGCCTTTTTGGAGGAGGATTCTACAGCGACAAAGGTTTGATGTGGTATCACACAGACTGCAGCTTTCTTATCCGTTAGAGCAGGGGTCAGCAACCTTTCCTGTCTGAAGACAAACTGTCCACACGGACTGTTTGAACCCTTTACACTGACCACAGCTTTTCCCTTCAAACATTTGTCCAACTTTCAGATTTATAGTTCGGTGTATAGATTGTGTATTTTAACAATTCAATAGCAGAACACTTATTGAGAGACGGTTTAGTAGTTCTTTCTATGAATGAGGTGGCCAAAACATTAGAACCACTAACATTCAGGAAAGCTCTACAACCCACTTGATCACTGACAATTTGACAAAATACATGGGAACTATTGTTCCAAGTTCTTACCCCCAGTTAACGTACAAAAAAATGAACAGGACCGACAAATCCACACGACTTATGTCCTGGACCTTGTAGGATCCACAGTTTCAGTCGTGGGAAAGCTTCGATAAAGAGCTGATGTAGTGTCATGCAGCGTCGTCAAAGTTTTCCACCGATTTTCAAATGACCGACGAGCAGTTTTTAAACGTACCTGTTGGCGAGCCGGATGTTGACATGTGGTTTGGCTGACTCTGGATCAGGGACACAGTCTGGATGGATGCTGACGAAGTCCAGCGCCAGCTCCCTCTCCAGGATGAAACAGCAAGGGCCCACCGAGGGTCCCACTATAACCACGATGTCAGTCACCTTACAACCAAATCCCGTCACCATGGCCTCCACCACTGCCATGGCAACACCCATCACAGTCCCTCTCCACCCTGAAGACAAAGGAGCGCTCCAGTCTGTGATTTCAGATGGTTGAATGGCACCTCTCACACATTTCAGGCGGTTTTTAACATTTACCTGCATGAGCGGCTCCGATGACCTTTAACACGGGATCTGCAAACAGGATCGGCATGCAGTCTGCTCCTGGAGCTGCTAAAACCAGCCCAGTCTGGTTGGTGACCATCCCATCGTAGCTCTCCGGCTCAGCTCCACCCATCACCCACACGTCACTGGCGTGGTTCACCTGCAGGAAGCAGGTCAGCACTTGTTCACACTTATCTGTAGCGTTAGCTCAGAGCTGCGGACGGTTCGCAAGAACGGACACGCACAGAGACACAACACAGCTGGAAACTTTGCAAAATAGACAAGAGCCACAAAACAGCCACGATGAGATGGAAGACAAGACGGCCACAGAGAGACACAACCGTCAGACAGACATAAAACAACTACCTTGACTAGACGTAGTGGTTTAGGGTAAAAACCGGCATGGAGGGCCAGTCTGCGTCTGTTCTCCATCACCACGGCCACGGGGTCCCTCCTCTTGCTGCTGCTGAACAGGTTCATGGAGGACAGGGTGGGGATGTAGGACACGCCGCCAGTACGTGTGCTGAAGCCGTGCCCGAAGCAGTCTGACGAGCAGAGACACGGAAGACAGAAACTGTTGCAGTCACACATCTGGAAATTTAACACTTCCTTCCTCATGGGGAAATGGAACTGAACACACACAGCACGTCCACAGACTGCAGGGACAAAAAACACGCTACAGGGCTGAGAGGTGTCTCACAATCAGCACCACCGCACGAGACGGTTTTATCTAAGTCAGGTCTGGGATCTTAAAAATGACCTGAAGACTAGATTCAGATTTTAGCAGACCAGATGCAGCATGGCTCTGATGTTCTCGTTAGTTTGGTGTGGAACCGACCTGGGATCAGGGATGACTTCAGCACCCGGGTTTGTCCTTTCAGTCCAGGCAGCTGCTGCAGGAAGCTGGATACCTCTTCTTCAGCAGGTATGTCTGTGTGGGCGGAGCCTGAGCAGCCGGGGCAGGTGGGCTTGTCCCATGACCGGTAATCAAATGCGTACACGGCCGTGAAAAGCTGCGCCTGGTACCGGAGCAGCACCTCTCGGCCCTGCGGGGTCGTGAGGACTGTGACAGTGCTCAGATCCAGCCGGTCCAGAGTCTGCTTGAATCCGTAGAGACACTCCGCGGTAGAGTCGGAGTCCAGGACCTGGACGCTTCTGCACGAGCCGCGAAACGCGTCCGCAAAGCCGTTTTTGTCCCGGTACCGTTTCCCGCACAGCAGAAAGACGTACGGGCCCGAGGCGGACTGATCCAGCAGAGACGGGCCGATGCAAGACGGACAGAAGCCGTAAATGAGATCCAGCAGCACGGCCTGAGGCATGGCGACGGGCAGCGAGTTCAGTTCTGACGAGCGATCCACGAGTCCCGCAGCGAGAACATGTTGGACCGCTGAAAGACCTCGGGAACTACAGCGGACTCTGAACTTCCTGCTTTGTGGCCCCGCAGCGACGCCCCGCCCACTTTGGAAACTCCTCGCGAGCTGCAAATTCTCCGCAGGAGCCGAGACGAGTCCGTGTGTAGGACGGAGGGTGGGAGTCAGCCGACTCCAGTCAGTCCTGGGTGAACAGTCTGTCCCTGTGTCCTGAATGAGAGTCCACTTACTGATGAGTGTGAATGAACTTTCCTTTTCAGATGTTGCTCCAGTCAAAGAATGAGACGATGATGGACGAACAGCAGAGACACGAGTGGACTCACCGTCCACAACAGTTTGGACAAGACCCGGATCCGTCACAGCAGTAAATCTGTGTTAAATTAGTGTTTTCATCGGTTAATTTATTGATTATTTTCTGGTTAAGATTTTTAAAAAAATGTTTCTATGGATTTATTCATTAACAACTGTAACTCATCAATCAATCAAATCAATAAAACTATTGGCAGAGTTAACAAAGCGCCGTGTTTGGTGTCTGGAGTCGGCTTTTTTCGTCCTCTTCCCACTTGTCGGCCAGCGTCAACACGTCGTCGAGTTACGTAGGCGGCCGACAGGGACACGTGGGCCAACGGTTCAGCTGAAATGATGTGAGGACACAAAAGTTGTCCTCACAGTTGTCCTCGAGTCAACGTGCTTTGGTAATCGATTACGAGGCCGCGTGGCTCCACCCCAGTCGTAGCACGTAGCACTCGAGCGTTGACCTGACCAGGACCTGAGCACATGACAGAACTGATGAATAAAGAGAGAAGTAAAAAGGTGAAGTGCATCTGTGCGCTCACACTGTGGGAACAGACGCTGCACTAACGTCATGATACACTCAGGCCCGTAAGTATTTGGACACCTTGTGTAGGGTCAGAAGGTCGAGAACGCCGGGGACTGAGCTCCTGAAGATGTTTTCGACTGAACAGACGTGGCTGCAAAATTGTTTTGTAAAAACAGTCAATTTTTCTGTTAGTTTCCATGTACTTTTGTTTGACCAAAGTTGCAAAAGCAGGATTTTTCCCAGTGGTGGAACCAGTTCTCAGAGTTTCCCCACAGTCCGTAGATCTGCCCAGAATCACTGCAGAGCTGCACAAAAATGCTGCATCACATGCGAAATCCCTTCACTTCCTGCTGAAGCACAAAAGTATGTGGTGAGAAATGTTGGACTGTGCAGAGTGTTGTAAAGAGGAAACCAGAACCAAGTAGAGCACCTGACTGACTCACCTGAGAAGCAGGAGGATGTAGGAGTTTCCCAGGTTGCCTGGTGTGTCTGCGTGACTGTAGGCCACAGAAGCCAAAACCACATCTGCTGGTGGAAGTAACGACAGAAGCTTCAGAACCATTTTGATGGCAGCCGGGTTTTAACTTTGAGTTTCTTTCTGTAAAACTTCACTCAGCCAAAGTCCGCGGGCCTGCGCCTGCAACCAGCTCACTGAACAGTGGCGATTGTTGCACAGATCAGGAGACCGTCTTTGCTGTGGACCACCAGCAGAGGGCGGCAGACCTCCGCGTGCGGATCCTCCCCCTGGACATGTGATGCTGGGTCTGTGCAGGAGCAGGACGCCTGTTTGACCTCACATGTGAAAGCAGCTCATGTGACGTGTGTCGGGTATGACGTCACACGGTATGGGGTGTTACGTCACCAGCAGGAAGTTGAATAACGATGCAAACTGCCCGATCATGTTTCATTTCACAGTGTAGACTTTGAATCCAGCACCGAGTCCACAGAGGCCCCCTGAACTTCATCACACCCGGTTTAACCCTGCGACCGTGACCGTGTCTCAGCACATGTGCTTTCAACAATGGAACTTTTACATAAGCACAGACCAGTTCCAAAGTCCGTCCACACATGAGCTGATTTCGTTCAGATCTGCTGTTCACACACGTAAAGTATGTGGATTATACAGCATCTCAACACCAGCTGACATCAGGCTTCAGAATCCATGTTCAGCCCGACCCCCCAACAATGAAAGAGAGTCAATGAGTCCGAACCAATCAGGTGACGCCACAATTCTCCTGTTCCAGCAGAATCCCGGTCCCTCACAGACTCAGACCAGCGGCTCTGCACATCTGATGACCCAGACTCTCTCCTCCGGGATCAGACCCGACCGTCGTGCACGGCGCAGCGTCGGCGACGCGCCTCCGGGTTCCGTCCTACCGGAGGCGGCGGCAGCAGCAGCGGCGGCGGCGGGTTTGTCTCCAGCTCCACCGACCGCGGGATCTATTTCGAGCCTGATCGTGGAGCTTCAGCCGGATCCTGCACCGTGTGAGTCGGTAAGAGAAGTCCGCTTTGCTGTAGTGTGGCCCCGTGCAGGCTGTCAGGATGCGCCGCAGCCGCATCCGGACGCACCGGGCTCAGCATCAGCATGTCGTCCTCCTCACGGTGTGTCGTGTGTCGGGGAGAAGTTGACCTGCACATAGTGTGTGTTGGGTTGTGATTTAGGGAGGAGGGTTCCGGGATCCGGATCCACCTTTTGTTGTAAAAGTGCAAACTGGAGACATGTGGACGCGATTCTCCGGAAGCCATTTGTATTAAAGCAAATACGGAAGGCGAGTGACTGGTGGTCGGAGGGGATTTGATGTGTCTCTGGATCAGCTTCTAAAAGTCTAAAAAAAGCCCCCCCCCTCCCTTTTTTAGACTTTTAAGAGCAGGATCCCCCCGATCCTGCTCTCTGCACCTGATGGAGCGTGATGGCTTCCAGGATCTGCTGTGTGTGTGTGTGTGTGTGTGTGTGTTTGAGGGTGGTGATGCACATCCTGGATGGACCTTTAGTTTCAACGCGTCCTCAGCTGATTCCGACTTCACGTCTGATCCTGATTTTTATCCTGTAAAACCTGAGCGTAGCGTGAAAATCCATGTTCAAATTCAAAAGTTGCAGCATGTGTCTGTTGAGCCTTTGAACCTAAAACCTGCAGCAACATACAGACTGTTGGTCCACCTGTCCACGCGCCTGGTGTGTCCATTATTGGACTGATCCAAACAAATGTTGGTGTCTCCCAAGACTCGGAGACATGTTTAGTTCTTGTTAAACTCCCCCACAAGGACTCTTACACAGCTGCTGTGAGACATGTCCACATGTGGCACCACCTCTCATGTATGTGTGGACTGTCCACGGGGTCTGTGTCCTGACGTGTTCGGGAAGAGTTTTCAACATTTATTTTACATTGACGTTGACGTGAAACTGCTTCGTCTCTTTGAATTGTCTGAAACATTGTTCAGACACGTCGTCGTCTTCTTCACATCGTGCTTCTGTGTTCGTGTCCATCAGAGGACAAACACCGTGTCTGAATGGATCTTAAATGTGTCTCTTTGTGATCAGTTCTTTCTGCTGTGTGTGTATTTTGTCTTTTCTGTGTTTGTCCTGGATCTGACACCAGTTTATTTTTCTTTTCGAGACTTTCTGCCTCTTGCTTGTTTCTACTTATTCATACCTTTGTTGAATTGACGTAGCAGTGAGACCCTGAACAGTGTTTGACCCTCCCTGCTCTGGAGCTGAGGACCACACACACACACACTGAGCTTACTGCTTTGATGCACTGTGAGCTGAGCGTAGACACGTCTCCTGGTGACGTGTCACCTGGGCGACGTCCTCGTCACCTGCAGCCTCCATCTGCAGGTGACGAGCAGTAAAACCAGAGCCTCAGTGAGACTGGCTTCTCTCAGTCCTGCACTGTGTACTTGGTGCAGTGTAGTAGTTTTCAGAGCATCGGTCGACTCCTGTCTTTGTCCTGTGTGTGTGTGTGTGTGTGTGTGTGTGTCTCGATGGTGAAGCCACTGCAGCACACTAACGCTGTGTGTTGGTGTCTCCTAGAATCTCCTCGGGCCTCCGAGGACGAGAAACACACACCCTGTCCTGGAGTGATTGTGTGTCATTGTGCGGCTGTTAGCTGCTGTAATGTGATTATCCGTCCTCCTCCTGGTGCCTGGTGCTGCCACGCCACCACGTTGCTGCTAATTGACCCCCACGCCGCCGCGCGCAGTGGGGGCGGCCGCCGCTAATTGTGGTGGCGTTTAAAGATACAGTGGGAGAATTAGGCTGCGCTCCACCGCCACCGGAGGAATTATTCCCCGGAGACGACGCCACGAGGGCCGACGTGTGACATCAGTGTGTTTCCATCGACTCAGCACAAAAACATGAAGCCACGTCAAGAAAATTAGAAACAGCACAACAAATAAAGAATTCAGCGAGCTTTGTAAAATCAGGTGAAGTCAGCGCTGTTTGTTCTCTGGGCCGTGTGGAAACACAACAATTTACTCTTTGCAGGTAGAGAAATTAAATTACAGAAGAGATTTTTTTATTAGGCAAATCGCACAAGAAAATAGTAAATCAATAAATTCTCTTATGGAAAGAACATGAAGAAATCCAAGAGTGATTCATCGTGAAAAACTCAACACGTTTCCTTTAGATATTCAAACACTTTTCCATGTACGTGGACAGTTTCACGACACATCGTTCGGCTTAATTTGTCAAACCAAACGCATCCTCTCGGTGCAAAACCGCCGTTAGAACTGTGGCTGCTGATACACAACGTCTGGGACTTTGAACATGTCTTGGAGGGAAACAGCCGCTAAGAGCAACCTGGATCTGCCGGAGCTGCTCCCCTGATTGTGGGTTTGAGCTTCCTGCTCCCACCTTTATGCCAGACTGGACTTAAACAGGACTGAAGAGTTCAGCAGTTGCTACGACCGGATCAGAGTGTTTTCCTGTGTTAGACTTCGTGTACCCAGTCCTGGTCCACGTTAAGGTTAAAAACTGATGTCTCTCTGTGTCTCTCTGTGTCTCCTCTGCTGCAGGTCCAACCTGCACGTCTGTGTCTTCACCTCCTCTCAGTCTTTTTGTAACCGTCATTCCGCTCCACTCGTCTCTGGGACGTCCTCACACGTGTCGTCTGTCGCTGGATTAGTTGATGCAGTCACAGAAACAGACTTTGTTTTGTGGGTGAAGCTTTAGATCGGTTGATTCCTGCTTCCTTCATTTACTCTGCGTTGTCTCACAGGAAGCTGGTTCTGTCCCGTGTGGACAGCTCTAGCTGCAGGACTGAGCGGGTCAGTCACACTTACAGAACCAGTTCAGCCCTGAAGATAATCAGCTGCTGACACGTTCACGCAGCTTCCAGCCCGGGTTCTGATGGAAAACCATTAATCCCCAGGCTGTCAGCACAAATCCATTGATTCATTTGTAAAATGTCAGGAAATTGTAGGAAATGTCTGTCACAGTTGGTCCAGCTGTCCAGAGACGTTTGCTTCAGAACCAAATGTAATAAAAACCTCAAAACCACATGATTAATTTTATCATTTCAGCTGTAATGAACCTAATTAGTATTTATCAGTGAACTGCTGAACTCACTGTTGGATGTTAAATTTACAACAAGATAAAACTGAAAAACATCTGAAGAAATGAAAACAGTAAAATATAAAAAAAGCGTCTCTCAGATTAATAATTTGATGTCGCAACACAGATTTACTGTGAGCGCGAAGACACAGTCACTTCATGTACATCAGAGTCTGGATTCAGTGATGAGCCTGAGGGCAGAGCTGTGTGTGTGTGTGTGTGTGTGCACGTCATCAGTAAATCTGGTTTGTGCTGAGGACAGCAACAGGAAACAGGATTTACTTCCTGGCACCAAATGATTCCCGGCTGCAGCTGACTATGATCATCAGCATCAATTAGTTTATTGTTGTCTCTGATTGTCGCAGGTTTGACCAACTGTTCAAACGAGTCACGGATTTGCTGCCGTTAAAGTAAACAACAACATTACAAATTGTAGCAGACATCAGGGGCGACTGTGGGGTTCAGTGTCCTGCCTGGGGACAGGACAAGCTGGGAATTGAACCACTGACCCTGCCACCGCCTCACAGTTGAGTTACAGTTTACACTCGTCTGTGCAGACTGATCTAATCAGTTCGTAAGTTGATGCTTGGCCAGATGCGAGGCCTCCTGCGTGGTGCCTGTTGATGGCAGTGGGACCAACAGGCTGATCTGTAGCACATAAACCTGATTTGATCCTTATCTAGATCTTGTTCAGATCTTGGTGTGTCCAGACGTCAGATGAGAATCCATTTACACTGAAACCGTTTCCCCCCTTATGAGGCAAGAAGATCTGCTGCAGTAATTAGCCAGCGGTCTGTCTCCAACAGGCCCTGTTTAAAGTCCCACTGCGTCCTGAGGTGGACGTGCTCTGTAGTTGAAGACCGGTGGTGGGCCGGTGTCCAAACTGTATGAGCTCCAGCTAACGATGCGTCCAGCAGCTCTGCAGCTTCTCACGCTCGTTGTGCTGTGAGACAGGTCTGCAGCTGTCAGAAGAGTCCTCTATGTCCATGTCCTCAATGAATGTAAAAATGTGTCGTAAAGGACTCTCAGCCCCCCTCCTCTACAGTAACCACCTCCTGCATGTCCCTGTCCCCTGGCACTGCGTCTTCGCACCGTTTCCCTGCAGCACCGGTGGCCCCGGTGTGACGGGACCATGGAGGACAGTGAGGGATGAGGTGTTGCTACAGAGCAGAATGCCGCGGACAAAGAAGACAAATCATTACACCATCCAACAGAGGGAAAAACAGAGGGAACAAGCTGCCAGAAGTCGGCGTAACTCCACCGACAGCAACACACACCCTCTGTGTGTAATGAACACACTGCAGCTGCCCCTCTGCTGACTCCCTGCCAGCCTCCGAGCTGACACAGCTCAGACCAGCCAGGCTGATGCAAGATCCTGGAAACAGAGACGTAGCGACAGCATCACTTCACAGAGAAAACACTGACTTTAAGATGCACAGATGATGAGAGTTAAGAAAAACCACATGTTCTCAGACCCTGAACCATCCATTCCTCTCAAACTGTAGCAGCTGACAGAATCAGGGTTTGTTCAACGTAAATCCAGACTCAAGACAAAGAGTCCGGAGAGTCCAGTTGTGTCTGAAGTCCCACAGCTGTGACCCTCACTGAGCAGCATGAGGACGGACAGCTAACAGACTAGGTCCCAGGCGTTGGTCTTCTGCTCTGGTGCATTTAATGGTGGACCCCACACTACAGCTTCCAGAATGCAGCAGAATGCAGAATGTCTCCCAGCACTCTTCATCACCATTTCCCAGGAAAGTGAAATGGTGATGAAGACCTGAAATTCCATGAAACCTGCAGCTCTTTAAACACTGCCTATAGACAAGGATTGCAGTGGGGGGGCCTCTCACGCTGTTTGTGTGCGGCACAGGAAGCGTCAGAGCTCATCGCTCAACCTTCCTTCGTGAGTAGGAACTGAGCTGCGGGCGACACAGGGAGAGAACACGCAGGTTAAATAGGCCATGTCTTCTGTCCTCCAGTCACAACCTTCTGTCTGTGGGATGTGGAGCGTGGGTAAGTCCAGCCGCTCTTTGTGTTTTACCGCAGACCGGTGCTGGGCAGGACCTTTCTACAGGTTCAGTATAAATCGAGGTCACGCTGCCTCCAGGAAGAAGCCACGTGCTGAACTTTAAAGGTTAATGCTTTCTGTCTGTGTGTCCCTGCTGGGGTCTGCATCAAGGCCACTTTATCACGTGCCCAAGTCCACAAAGGTGCAGACGGACTCCGTGTGGGTCCACACCAGATCACTTCCTGCTTCCTGTTGTGTTCATTCCCATGTTTGACGCTGTCAGAAGCTGATGTGATGATGTTATAATGTGCTCCGACGTGTCCAGGACGTCCCATTTCTGCTGTTGTACAGACTGGATCATTTGCGTCGTCCGTTACATGAAAACTTAAAAACCCTAAAACCAGCAGCCTCGTCAATAAAAACATCCAGACGTTCAATGTTGCTCCAAACCCATGTGAGTTCTGTGTAAGTAATATCAGTGTTACACGGGCAGCAGAATCTGAAGGCTTCACAGTTTTGAGGATGGTTAGAGTTCAGTGGTTCTGCTTCCCAAGAATCCTCCTCTCCCTCCCCCGCCCGCCAACATCAAGGTTTTCCACAGAACAGAGGAAAAAGCAGGAATGTGAAACCACAGATTCTCGAGCAGCGCTGAGGTTTGCAGTTGGTCCCATTTAGCAGATTGTGGTTCCAATTCTCCTGTTGAAGGTCACAGTGGTTCCCCAGGACGTGCTGCTTTTCTGACCGTCTTGCTTACCTAAGGAAGACGTTGCGTTTTTAAAAAGCTGTGTGTTTTAGTTGTCGCCTGTGAGTCACCGGGAGCTGTGCTGGATGTTCAAATGTAACTTGACGCTTTATTCACTGATTGGAGGTAGAGATTTTATCAACACACGTGTTTATTGATGCTGCCCCGACGTTAATGCATTCAGGGTTAATGCAAACGTCATGACTGAGCGGCTTCCTGAATGGATCCACTTATTAGTAAAAAGCAATTTAACTGATGTTTATGTTGCATATTGTCTGAATGTCACATCCAAATCTCTCATTTTCAGCAGAAGTAGAAAGTTCACTATTGTCTCACAATTACATTTCCCTCAGGTTTTCGGCGTGTATCAAAAGACCAGAACGTATCCGGACACTGGACATTATGGTGTCCTCCACGTGTTTCTCCCGTAATATTTGCTTTGGATAAAGTTTTTGATAAAGGACTAATTGAAAATATAATAAGCAGAAATGTAACAGTCAAACCATGTTCACCTTATCCCATGAGTCAGTGAGTTATTAGGTTGCTTAGCAACAAGAGAGGACGTGTGTGTGTGTGTGTGTGTGGGACATTTCATAATTACCTGATCCATCGTCCTTCACACATAGGACATTGTCCTGTAAATTTGGAGCAGAAATATCTGCATTCAAATGGATAATTATTAAGCAAAAATGTCGTCCATGCATGATTTAAAGTCATTTCAAAAATATTTTGTCCATTTAAAGACTCCTGTCCACTGTGTCTGTCTTTTATAAATCAGATGAACCCAGGTTGCTGCAGACGAGTCACACACACGTCAACTGCTTCGTTAGTTTTCCTTATAGTATTGACATTATGTACATTATTCCATAATTATTCCATATTCTGGGAACACGGTCTACAAAGTTAACGTGTAACATCACAACAGCACAGAGAAGCAGCAGGAGGGAACGTGAGCACCTGATTTGATCAAACACCTAACTTATGAACTTGTATCAAATTACCTATTGTGTGTTGTGTGTACCTGCCTGAGGAGCCGGGATGGAAATAAGCTATTAGCAAAATCTGCTGCTGGGATTAATGTTCCAGATAAATTGAAGAATAATAATAATTTAATACTGGTGTCAGCTCCATAATGCAACAAAGCAGCACTGTGTGATGCACCAAATCAAAAAGTGTGCACCAGTTTAATCTCTGCAGCTGAGCCGGTGAAACGTGGACATCGTCATCCTCAGGGGTTCCTTCAGGATGTGAAGCGTTGATCCAAGGACGTGAGCGGAGCCACAGAGCGTTTGGCTGCTGGAATTTAAGCAGAAATCAAAAACTTCCAAGGCCACTTAATACATTTATGAAGACTTATTATTGTTTGTTCTGAGTGCCAAAGGAATTTTCCAAAGGATTCTGGAACCATTTTAATGGAACTTTGGATGAAGTCACCATCACCACTTTTTATTGAATGAAAGACTTTCTGTGGTGAAAAGTGACAGATCAGGACTTGGTCCAGGTCACGTGTAGAATTGAAGCTTGAGCGCGTGTCCGTGAGCTTCGTGCATCGGTGTGTTTCAGTGGAGAATCAAACGGATCCAGCTGTTGGATTCAGATGTAGGTTTCACAAACCGACTGTGACTGTCTGACTGATGGAGGGAGAGTGGACACAAGGACACAACAGTCGGCGTTGTTAGTCGAAGCAGATAGTTAGTTAAATAACCTGATGGCTTCAGCGTGTTCGGCTCATCGGTTGATTGGTGCTCGCTGTGTCTGAGATGCCATGAGTGGGTCACACATGCTCCTGTTAGAGCTGCAAACATCACTGCGTACATTTATTAGCTGCCATCTCGACATTTTTGGAGCAAATACGAGCAGATCCTCTGGTGAGGTGTGAATATCCCCGACGACTGTTGTTATGAATGTTGGAGACCAATCACACACTGAGGTTAGTTTCAGGTGCGAACGTGTGTGAAAGAATGTGCGGCAGCAGCGCGGTCGCCTCCTGTCGAGGTGCTGCCTCCACATAAATATGGATTTCCTGCCTGCACCATCAGCTGGAAGCAAAATGTAGATTTAACATTCATCTCACCGCTTCCTCCTCCTCCCTATTTTAGGATCTTCTGTGTTCTTAGAGGTGTGTGTGTGTGTGTGTGTGTGTGTGTGTGTGCGCCTGCAGGGCCACAGAGGATAAAAACACATTTTCACTCACACTTCCTCTTATCTTCCTTTCTAATTTTCTCACACCCTCACACACACACGCGCTCTAATGCATGCAGAGCAGGACAGTGATATTCAGCTGAAAGGGGGATGGTTTAAATTTTAATGACTTGTGCAGGAGGAGGCCGTTATTTCATTGGAAACACTCGGGTGCACAGAGCAAAATCTATAATCCTCTTTATTGGAGGGAGTCTCCGTGCACATCCTGTGGGAATCCTGCCTGTGGACGTCTCCATGTTGTGTGTGTGTGGGTGGTGTTGGTGGTGCTGATGATGGAGCTGCTGTGAAATCTCTTTGTCCTCATTCGGGAATATTTCCACCGGAGCACACAGGGATAATCAGCTGTGTCTCACACGGAGTCAAAGGTGCACAATGGCTTATTTCACAAATCAATTTGAGCGGAGCATCTAAAGGTGAAATTTGTCTCTGCTGGTGATTATGTGTGTGTGCAAGAAAGAGACGCAGCAGTTGGACAAACGTCCCTCCTGCTGAGCTGATACAGGAAGTAAAGTCAAACGTGTTTGGCGAATGTGTAAAGGGCCGCACGGTGAAGTGTATGTTTGTTTCTTTGTCCTAAGGTGGACAGAAAGGCGGACGCCAGATTGATATTTGTGTTTCCAGCGCGGAGACGGTCGACTGCATGTTGAGTGCAGCTCGTCCTTAATGTCACAGAGTAAAACAGAGCTTTAAATGTCATCTTCCGAACAAACATTTAGTGTGAGGTCCCTTTTTATTAGAGAAAGTCTTCAAAAACAGTTTTCTGTGAAAGGACGTCTTTGGGTTTTTGAGTGTTGGTTGAACAAAAAAGTCACAGCAACTACACAACAAATACTCGAGCAAACAGGAATAAAAGGAGACGAAACCACTTTGAGTAAAACAATCGAATAATTATGTGGAGACAAAAACTACTAGTCAAAAATACTTCGGCTATGTTGAAAAAAAAAGGCCAAATAGTGACAAACGGACAAATCCACAGCGTGTCAGAAAGCCCTGAAGGAAACAGATCCTGCAGGTGTCAGAACTTGGTCCTGCTTGATTCCACTGAACTGGCTAGAGCACTGAGGACTGGGCGGGTTCTGCTTCCAAAAGTGGAGCAGCAGGCCGTGTGAGTTCCCACTTATCAAGCGAAACGTGCCCTCTTTGTCCATCACTTCGAATCACCCGGTCCGTCTGTCCTCATGGTGCTGCAGGTTTCTGCTGGTTCCCCAGACTTCATCAGGCCAGAGTGAAATGGACTGAGACCACTTTGTCTCCACAGTTTAACGGCTGCACTTTCACAGTCGGACAGGAGGCTCCAACAGACCTCAGATTTATTAAGGCCCGGTAGAACACCCAGCCCAGTCTGCAGAGTCCTGCAGCCGGTCCTCATGAAAACCTGCAGACAAACCTCTTCAGGACACATCTTGTCTGTGCAGAAACTCTCCTGAGCAGCTCAGAGCCGAATATTCAGTCGCCCCCGGTCTGCTTCCTCTCTCCTCATGTCATTACTGGTGATTTATACGAGGCCTCGCCGGAACACAAATGGTGCCAATAGGTGGGACGTGGGTACATCGCTCCAGCCGCTGACATCGCCCAGCCTCCCCCCTCAGCCCCACCCTGCCGCTCACCATGCCGGTGATTGATCAACACAAACACAAAGAGCAAACGCACAATTCGTGTTTCAGAGACAGTCGCTGCTGTGTGTGATAAATAGAGGCTCGTCTGCGGAGGACGGAGCTTTACTTTGAAAAGTCTGAAACGTGAGTGCAGCATTAACACTCGTGTTGTGTGTCTCTGTTGTGATGACAAAACGACCACGTGGGTCCCAGTACGATCCACGTCTCAATCAGGAGCTCAGAGCGTTGAACTTTGAGCCGTGGAATGAAGAGTGAGGCAGAAGGAGCGATGAAACCTGACGCTGGTTTTCTTAACACTTTTTGGTTAAAAGCCTGAATTGAAGGTCGAGAGATTTTCACATTTTATCCTACGACGTAAAGCAGTTATGATTGATTGAGTTTGTAACTCGCGGTCATTGACTTCGTCAGTCTTTTTCAGAAGAAGAGCTTATTATTTAAAACCAAGCTACAGTTTGGAGGGTTAGTGTCACGTGACCAGCCTAACTATAGTTTTACATCGGTGCCGGTTATGTTTAAGCTTCAAAGATCATTTTTGTTCATCCCTCCATCGTTCTGCTGAGTCTGGTGCAGATGAAAATCCACAGACACACGTTTAGGAAAGAGGTTGAGAATATAATTACTATATCATTAATGATATTCACATCATCGCTGACGTCATAACGGTTTGGCTCACGGATGGTTTTCGTTGAATCATTCCGTCTCAGTCCGGTTACGTTCGACCCTTTAGTTAATCTGAAGAGCTCCATGGTGCACGTAGTTTTCTTTTCTTCTCAGGATAAATTCAGTTTCTCTCTGGATGATTCTCAGATAAAATAACATGGTCCTAAGTGGCACGAGCTGTGAGACTGTGCAGCACAGAGCTGAGTGATATGCAGATGTCTGCAGCCATTTGCATAACAAATCAGTTTGCAGAGTGCACACACACACGAGGACGCACGAGAGACACAAGAGACAAGAAGTCGAAATAAAGGAAATAAAAGCAGTTTTAGAGAGAAAAAAGAGACAGAGAAGGAAAGTCAACAGCTCGCCTGCTGTTCAGCTGACTTCTCAGTAATTCTGCTAAACGGTGTCTCTCACACACACACAGCATTTATTTCCTGTGAGGAAGATCAGTCGAACTGAACGTTGTGCTTGTCTAAGGGGACAAAATGTCTGAGCTTATTTTATCGTAACCTTTGAAATATTTACTGACCTTACTGTTAATACTTAAAACTTTGGTCGTGTTTAGATTGTCGAGATGTAAAAAAACACCAAATAGAAGCTGAAACTTTGAATTTTCATCTCACCTGGATTTTAAACCCCAGTGTACTCAGGTCTACAGCATGCCCCCATGAATCTGCCTGTTCCAGTAGTTTTGGACGGAACCGCACCAGCATATTTTTCCTCTCAGCGGGTGAAAAACCGAGCTGAGTTCTTCCAGACTCTAAGAATCGCGTGATTTGTACCACTTCGAATGAGTGCTGATCCTACTGTACTGGTGCAGTGTGGGAGCAGACTGGGGCTGCTGGGAGCTGGACTAGTTTATTCCGGACTGAACCATATGGCCGCTCTGGCAGTCACACACTGTACTGTTCACTTGGCTGCACATTAAACACACTTCAGTGTGTGTCCACACGATGCTGCACAACCATCCTGTTAGCTACAGCTTCACACACACACTGTTTTATACGTCGTAAGTCTGAGAATCCATGCGTACCTTTACTTCTGATATTTTACCCCGAACATGGTGACCTGTGTGATGTCATTAGGAGTTGGCCCTGATTGGCTGATTGTCATGTATTGTTGAGGTGAACAGATGTTAGTCTTTGTGTTGTTTTACTGCTTTTGTTTCTCTGCGAGTTTCTGTCCTTCCCTTGTTGTTCAGATGTCAGCGCTGGTCTGTGTGTGAGGCTCAGGATGCTGTAAATCGGTTTTATGACCCCCAACACGTGGCTTCAGGGCGCAGACGATGTCGTGGCTCAAACCTGAACATTGACTACATTGGGGTTTGAAATCCTCTGAACGGGATCTGTGAGATCCCACAGGGACCACGGGACTTCAGCTGCTGCACTGTCACTGTAAGTCTGTCTTTACTGTCCTTGTCCCTGATGTGACCCTGAGTCCTGCTGAGGACAAACACAGTTGTGTTAGTTCTGATTCAAGTATTGCTTTTGTGCTAGTTCCAGGAAGTGTTCTTTTCTGAGTGTGACAACAGTCAGAAGAAAGCTAAACCTTTTCTCTGAAGCTCCTCTTCTCATGTATTCTGGACTTCAGTCGTCCACGTCAGGCTATCCTGTTTGGATAGGCAGGTTTTTAATAATGTTAAAAAGCATTTAAAAACTCACTGACCAAACTGATTTGACCAACCACTGCACCACCCTAAAAGTACTGCAGCCCAACCAGGGAGATTTCTTGATTAAAACTACATGTGGACTGCACAAATATAACTCAAAATTTTGATTTAAATCTATTGTTAAAATGTCTTAAAGAAAAACAATGCAAAATGTAACATATTTTAGCACAAACTTCTGCTGATGTGTATAAAGCAGGTAAAGAGATACTTGAGACGTTACTAATGAGCCATGTTCAGCGCTGCAGACCTCACGCAGATAGTTCCTGGACTTTCAGAAAGTACTACCCCACGACTGGGGCCTGAACTCAATTTAGAGCCTGAATCCTCCAGGGGAACAGACAGAGGAAACAAGTTTGTCAAAGGTCCCTGAGAAAAGTTCCTGTAGTGTGGAGATACCGACTCTGTTACATTCTGGTCACACAAGAGAAGAAAACACTGGTCGCCAGTGACACGCGTTTTGGTTCTTTAATCCGTTATGAAGCAGCAAACTACCCTGAGAAATGTTTCTGTGCCATCAGACTAAGTAAGTATATATTATTATAGGTATATTGGGAGTGAAGCTGTGGGCCGTGCAGATTTTGAGGGCTCGTTCCACCCTTGTGGGACCACTGAAGAGTTTTCCTTGGAATCAGTTGTTCCTGTGAGGTGATGGGACCAACTCAGTGGATACCAGTGTTTCAGGTTAGGCAGGAGCTGTTGAGCTGACTGGTCGGTAGCTGAGAGAGTCCGAGCTCTGAACCCGGTCTGAACAACGGTAAGACGTGTTTGACTTTGGACCACGTGTCTAATTATGTGACCAGTCTTCAGTACTGTTGAGCAACGTCGCTGCAGATCTGTTGAAGTCGCAGAAGCCAAGCTTCAGGCAGACTGTAAGAGGAGTTCACACGGGAGGATGTGTGTTTGCTGCAGACTGAGAGAAACTAATGAGGCTGGATTAGACTGGATTAACACCACCATTATCATCGTACACTCAGCTTTCTCCTCCTTCTACTCCTTTGCTTTTCTTCTCCTTCCTCCCTTGTCCTCCGTTTCTCTTTCGTTTTATCCTCTCTTCACCTCCCACTCGCGCTCCCTCCTCTTACTCTTTGTCCTCACGTTGGTTTCCCTCCCCCCTCCTCCATCCCTCCCCGCATGTCCTTGTTCCTCCACCCTCTCTGAGCAGACAGTGGTGGAACAGCGAGGCCAGAATTTACATCTTGATATATCAGTTTCCTGCAGCAGGGGAGGCGGTGATGGATGGCGTGTTGCTGGCGCCACGGCGCTGCCATGAGTTAGCGCGGTGATTACGGGCAGAGACGGCCGCTCACTGGCCACTTCATCACTGTGACTGGTGGTGGTGGTGGGGGGGACAGAGCAAGAGAAAAAGGAGAAAGATGCAGAAAAACACAAGGGGAGTAGGGTGGGGGCAGGGCGGAGGAAGAGACAGTAAAAGGAAGGAAAATAAGGTGTTGTGTCTTTAACACAATTTCAAACTGTTTAATTACAGACAGATAAATGTCAGCGGATGATGAGAAAAAGGGCCCCCGCGTCTCCAACGTCGGACGACTGAGAGACGTCAGCAGGCGTCGGTTCTCGTCTTTCTGATACTGTCTGCACAGTTTGATTTTTATCTGTTGTGGTTGTTTTTTCACGCCCTTTGTGACCATTCAGCACATTTTAACCGAGCCCCCACCCCCGCTCCCTCTGACCCCGCTTCAATCCATCCCTGGTCATTGTGTATATGCAGCTCCAGCTGTTACACCAACAAACATCCCCTGAGAGACATTTACTAACACAGCACAGACTAAAGGGGGCAAAGACCGGGGGCTTCGTCTGAGCGGGGGCCAGGGTTGGTGATGGAGGCTCTCAGACAATGACGTGTCTTTGCTGCAGTAACATTCACCTCCACTCTGTGTCAGATCCTGTGGTTGGTGAGTTCATGTCTAGACCAGCTGCTGCCTGCCATCCAGCTAAGGGAAAATCTGACATACACCGCTGTCATCCCCCTGCCGCCCCGCCCCCACCAGCCGCTCCATTAAAGCTGAGGAAAAACAGATCGATGCCGGGCAACTTTCTCATTTCGCTCCAGGCTTATTAGAATGGAAAGTTACAGGTTGTGGAGCGTGTCAGACCTGCACACTGTGAGACTTTCCTGCTCCACCAACGCTGGTGATCACGGAGCTGCTTATTAGCTGCTTTGCCTAAATGAGAAGAACTTTTTCACGTCTGTGTAAACGACGCGAAGTGGACGTGGTGATTAGTCTCCTTCTGAAACATGAAGTGTTTGACCCTCATAAATCTGTGTGAATGTGTGGTTTCATTGTACGGTGGATTGAAGATTGGGAGGCACATGTGTGAGAGGACGTGTCAACAAGATCCTTTATAGTGTGTCTACTAAAATAGTTTTTAAAAATGAATCATCATTTAACTCATGGCTTCGTGTAGACCTGGATTATTCCGGTGATCAGAACCTGATCGTGTTTTTTAAGTAAAATTAAACAACGTTCCACGCAGCGTCACATTAATTATTAATGAGCAGCGAACAAGAAGGCAGGTTGTTCATGCGGACATCGTGCAGAGAAGGTGCGTTGGCTTAACCTTGACGTGTCCTCTGTGGTCCAACATCATTTGTGCTGCTGCCTCGTACCCTCCCCCACATTCTCCTCTGTGTTCCCCTGGACTAGGGGGTTCTGGGGAGCAGATCTGTCCTGCGGCATGCTGAATACTTCATGGCAGCAGGAAGAGCCGACGGTGTCACATCCATCACTGTGGTGATGCAGACGAACGTCAGCCATGTTAGCAAACTGTCAGCCACTCCTTACATGTGTCTCGCCTTTGGGAAAATGTCTTTTATAGCAGAGACACTAAAGGTCTGCAGCAGCTTTTCATCCATTTTTAACTGCTCAGCTGCAGCAGATTTCACCTGCACCTAATGCTCTGTTGTCTCCAGTGTTTCCCTGTACATTTTCTGTGGCATGCCTCAATTCTTTCTGTCTAAATCTTTCAGATCTGTCTTGTCTGATTCCTGTCTTTACATGGTGCTGGACTAAAATGTTAAAGGTGTTGTTTTCAGATATTCTTCAAGTGGATTTATTTTATTCCTTCTGGGAAAACGGCAAATTTTTACATTTAAAGCAAATAAAACTGATCGGTTGCAGTTCGAGATAAAGCACGTCAGGTTAAGCAGCTGGGGTACAGCGTGATAACATCAGTACATCGGCAGCTTCTTTAAGCTTTAGCTCGGTGTTCAGTCTTCAGGCACAACTTACACAACCTAGCAGTCGGTGGAGACCAAACACAGAGCCAAAAGAGAGCGAACACTGCCAACAACTTCACATTAATCATCATGTTGTTGTGGAGCAGCTGGATGAGGAAATCAGACATATCAAGCCACTATACAGTGATGATGTGTCAGTGTTTAAGGCTTGTTGGATGGACAGTTTGATTTCCATACAAAAAGACAATTGACATAAATGCCACTAATACGTTGACAGTGGACGTATCACTAAAATGGCCCCAGACAACACCAGGGTTTTCACTGAGTGATGAGTCTGAGTCAGGAAAATATCTTTTAACATGAAAATGAATTCAGGCAATAAGACGCACTGCTTTGACTCAGACATGTGTAATATTATCATCAGCTTGTTGTTATACAGCGAGATGATCTGCAATCTTCTCTTTTTTCAGTCAAACGAAGCCTCTCCACCTCCCTGTGCTTTGATCAAGTGACTGTGACGGAGCTCAGGTGTGAATAGATGCACAATGTGACAATAGAGTCGAGCACCAGCAGCTCACAAAGGACCGATCTGCATGTAGGAGGAAAAGGAGGCTTACTGTGCACAAATCAAGCTTTATCGTCCCCCGAGTCGATGCTTCCGCCCCCTCCACGGGCATCTGGCCGCTCTTTAATTGCTGGTGTGAATCAGATGAGAAGTTGCTGTCTGCTCTTTTGAACAAGCTCCTCTATGCTACAGTGCTTCCATTAAAAATCACCAAAAACACATCCCTGAAGGCCTGGACTTGTGTTCCTGTTTTCCCCTCTATGTGATGAACCATTGATGCTTTAAGGCCTGTAGGGTGAGGACACTTTTTTCTGTGAGACACATCCCAGCTACATGTAAGGGTAAAACTGGTCACTGTTAAAAGTCCATATCATAGGGGTGTCTACATTCTCGGCCGCCAGGTTTCAGTCTGTCCTGTGGGGTCGGATCAGGCAGTAGTCTCCAAAAAAAAAAAGCATTGCTGTCTATCTGGGGTTGGGATCTTGGATCTCCCAATTCCGATTAAATTCTACTGTAAAAGTCAAAGTATCTTCTGTAAACTGGAGCTCAGAATAGCTTCAGTCACTGGTGCAACCACACAGCACCTTGTCCTGCGGAATAAACCGTATTGTTTCTCAGTGGCAGTATTACTGCATGCTCACGACTGAGACAGAAAAGTGTGTTGGTGGTGATAAATAAAATTCCCCTGCTGTGATTCTCTACACTCGCTCTTTTCTTCAGCAATAAAAGCAACTCCGTGATGAAGCACTAATCTGTTTTTCTTTCTCCGGTTTTCAGTTTATTCTTCCCTGCTTTTTGTTGCTGCAGAGAGAAACAGGAATCAGAAACTGAAATGCAGGGGGGCTGAGAACAACCATTAACCCTTTGGGACTTATCGCAAGCATTTATTTTTTTATTGTCGTGAAATGAGGCTTTTCCAGCACAGAACATATACCTGAAGTCAGCACATCCTCTTCTATGGAGTGATGTTGTAAAGACCACGACATGTCCTACAAACAGGACATTGGTTTAATCTTCTCCAAGCTGTTTAACTGATCAGGGATCAGATTAAAGCTGCAGCAGCTCATTCCATCTTCTTTATGATTGCATGTGTTGATCCCCGTGTGGACTAAACAGCCACATTTCAAACTCTCATTAGGGTTTCCTGGCTTTCTTCATAGCTGTTCACCGAGAAACAGGGACCATGATCTGCATCAAATTCATTGGTGCTAACCTGCAGTTGCCAGGTATCGGTGCACTGAAAAACATCCAGCATGACGTTAACATCGCCATAATGTCCATTCGCATCAGTGTTTTTTTAAACATACACAAAGATTCAAAAGCCTTGGCAGCTTTGGTAGCTGCCATTCAGTGCCCATGGAGAGATGGTTCTGGAGCCCAGTTCCCTCTGCAGAGCATGACAGCATCAAAAAGAGTCCAGCTTCACTCCAGAGGACAAATGAGAAAGGTTCTGACATCTGCAGAATTAGTGTCAGTTTACAACACCCAGCGTACAGGGATTAGGAACCAACGTAAATCGAGGAAAAGCTGACCCTGAAGGATCCAGGAGCACTGTGGATGGTTGGTACAGGTGTTTGTGAGAGGGCTGGGATGTGGCTGAATGATGGGTGCCTCCGTCTGACCTTATACCACGTTTGTAGAGAACCTGGTGGTACATCTACTGATTCTGGGTTAGGGTTTCATACGTAGCTTTGACAGAAAGAAAATGACCAGGTTTTATGAATGTTGTTGCAAGCTAGAGATATTTTTGAAAAGAAACACTCTGCAAAGGTTTTACCGATGTGTTCAGAATCTGTTTGCCAATTTGCAAATGTGATGTGGAAACATCCTCAAACTTGGAGGCAGGCTCGCCTTTGGATGCCACCTGGTTTAAAAGGAGATTCTGTTCTGAGATGTCTGAGCTGTGATATGCTTTTGATTGATAACCTATAGAGAAACGATCTCTGGCTCAGCACAGTGAAGGACTGATTGGAGAATGTGTGAAGAAGAGTGAGCTGACAGATTTATCGCAGCGTTTGCAGAGATCAGAGCTGAGAATTGTGGACTGATCCAGTGTGAAACTCAGAGTCTGGGCCGAGAGACACAGAGAAGATGCTCTCGGACTTAAATAGAGAAAATTAAGTGGAGATAGACGAATAAATCAGACTGATTTATGTGACACATCTTTTCTTCTTCTCTCATTCACTGAGGACTGTGTGTGTGTGTGTGTGTGTGTGTTACAGGCACAAAGAGATTTTTTCCATTTCTATAGTCTAACTGACCTGCGTCTTACGGGACACTGGGCTTGATACACACATACACACACTAAAATAAATGGAAACAACACATCTGGATCCCTCATCAGGTTTCTGGAAACTAGTCCATCCAAAATGCTCTGTGTGTGTGCTTATATCTTTCTGAGTTGTCTGTGTGGACAGGCTGTTGTTGTGAGGACAGTGGTTCTCACACCTTCAAGCATCTGATGTGGGATTAAGGTCCAGGTTAGAATCAGGTTTAGATTAGGGTTAAGGGTGGGTAGTTTGTGCGTTACACTTTCCAGAGTTGAACATGTGTAAAGAAACCACTGGGTCTAGAGTTAGGGTTTAACTGGTCTGCCCTGGTCAATGCCCCCCCACCAACAGCACGCCCTGGTGATGTTTGGCTGCGGGTCAAATGGCACGGTGAAGCCTCATGTAGCCCCGCAGCAGTTTAATTGGGTTAGAAGTGACCATCCTGAGGCAGATATGTCTGATTCGGAGACAGGCTGGCGTCTTCTGTCTGGATGCACAAACACCACTGTTGGTTTCCAGAGCCCCTTCATTCAGGTTCCACTCCACCCCGTCGGCTGCTCCCTCTCCCTTCTCGCTGCTGCATCTTGTCTGAAATCATCAGTGTCGTCTGGATCTTGTTTGTCTCACTGATTGTGTACACGATGTTAAAGCTGGATTTGATTCGCAGCGTCTTAACGTGACAGATGTCCTCGCTGTGGAGAGACCGATACGTCTCACGAAGCCAATAGTGAGCTTTAGCAGTGTATTAAACGTAAAAGATCAGCTTTGCAATTGTTACGTTTAATCAAGTAAATTAACTTGCACTCATGTCCTGGTTATGTTCGTTTCGAAAGACCAAAATTAGCCAAAAATGATGTAAGCACCTAATACGTTACACCCTCTTACCAGGCAAGAGGCTCAGGCGACACCGTCAGTTCACTTTAGTTTGTTAGAAATGTCACGAGTTATGCATTAAAAATGAATAATACTTTATAAGTACATACTTCAATGTTCCTGGCAGTAGAGTAGCATGAAGCTCACAGACTCAAGTACCTGGAGCACTCCCGGACTTTGGGACAGACATTTCTGAGCTGTCGTGTGGCATGAGGATGTGCTTTGTATCAGCATGGCTGCAGTTGTGAGTGTTCTGCCACTTTTTCTTTTTCTTGATTGTAATTAGACAAAATGGGAACAGATGGAGGTGCCTCAGCTTGCTGCTTCTGTCAATCAGTCTATTTAGTGGGGCTATTAGTGTCCACACACACAGAGTGCTGATTAGTTTTTAACATTTCTGTCCACGTTATGTCCCCCTCTTTCTTCATTTCTTGTTTGACCTGTTCATTCGCTCCATGACACCCTCAGTCATGTTCATGTATCAGCTGTAGACGGGATGACTCTGAGCACAGGGGGAAGTTAAGTTATCATGGAGCTACAAACTCTGCAGGACCTGTGGACTGGGGCGGATGGATCTGTCGACCAAACAAGCTGCTTTTACCACTCAGTACTTGTTAACGTTGTTTTATTTCAATGACACCAATCTGTCTCTGTTCGTAACGGCACAGAAACTAATGTTTTCTGTCTATTTGCACTTTAACTTGATCTTAGGAACCCAAACTTTTTCCACATTCAACAGTTCCCGAGCAATGTGATCTTTGTTCTCGGTTCATGTTGAGTCAGTCCAGTGTTCCTCTCTTTTAGCTCCATCTTTGGTCTCCACCACCTCCTCGGGGAAATCCCTGCTTCACCAACTGCACTAACTGTGTCTGTCTGCTGTTTTCAGTTGAGCAGGTGGTGGATAGTACATGTTAATATGAGTAGCAGTGTGGTGATGTTTTGTTGTTATGTTAATTATAAAAGGTAATAGCTCTGTAATAACAAGGTTATTATTGTTATTATTATATTATTATTATTAGAGTCATTGTGTTTATAATAAAATAAAGTGATATCCAAAGAAATACACAATAATACGTCATAACCAAGAGATGACTCCGGTGATACCTTGTTATTACAGAGCTGTTGTGTCTTTCGTATCCTGTGCCGTGTTTTAACCTTGTTCGACCCAATCACATGGGTAACCCTGAGAACCCTGAGGTGCTTTGTTGGTATTATCTCGTCTGACACATTCGTCTTGTCAGTCTAAACTCATAGCCAACAAAAACACTTCTAGTTCTCCATTGTTTAGCATGAAGGTTCCAAAAATGGAGGTTTTGTGGAACTGACAAAAAAATCCAGAATGGGTCTTTGTTTGGTACTAATCCTAAATTTGTGATGCGTTTATAGCGTACACGTACACCTGTTAGAATATTTGTTAAAGGATCTTAACCTACTGATGTGATGTTATTGCTGCGTTTCTGGATTGATGGTTGGATCGTTGTGGGTGGTCCTGGACTTTACAAATCTAACGATGGACTGTCTCTTACATACATCTCGTGCATGTACAGGAGATAATGCGCGGGTGTTTTTTAATTTCCTACGTTGTTGGATTATGAAAAAGAATCTGTACTAATCGTCTAATTGTCTCTGTTCGGATGCAGATGAAGCTCCTCCTGTAAAAACACAGAGAGTGAATGTTCAGTTCATGCTGCTTCTTTCTGTCAGCTCCATAAATTCTGCTCCTGCTCTGTTGTTGGATGTGTCCTTGGTGAGGACATGGGGAGGTTGGGGGGCGCCGGCACGTTAAAGCTGAAGCTGTCACAGCGAATAATTGTCAGCTCACCTACACAAGCAGTGAAGGTAGAGAGGAGTCCGAAGCCGTTCGCACGTGACTGAGAGGGGCAGCGTTTGGTTTCTTCTGTTCCTCATAAAAACTGTGAAAAATACTGATCACAGTGATGACAAGACAAGGCGACGAGGGCTCGTCTCAGAACAAACCAACAAAACAGGCTAATATTTGCTCTTCGTGCCTGAATGATGATGAAAACAGTTTGGCAGGAACAATTTGAAAGATTCAAACAGCCGCGTTTAGCTAGTGTTCTGCTCTGAGCATGAACCTGACTCCATATATTTCTCGTTGAGGTTGGGTCAGACCTAAATGGTCTCGCCTGGATTTGGTTTTCTGATCTGTGTGTGTGATGTTAATTGGCCCGTCCTGCAGTGGGGGGGTGCACAGTGAGCGACAGCAGGGAAGGTGTTTAAAATGCAGAGAGCAGTCACGGCTCGGAGAACGCTAGATACAAAACACTCCTCCCTCCCTCTTCCCTCGGATCCTCGTCTCTCTGACACCATCTGGTCGTCCTCCGTGACTCAGCGCTGTCGCCTGCTAGAGGCTCCGCCACACACACACACACACACACACACACACACTGACCTGTGACATTCACAGTCCGTCACGGTGGAGATGTGTGCGCGATACTGTGCAGTAATTCTCTACACTTCCTGTCAACGATTCCTCTGTATCTTGCTGTGAGCCCTTGTATTAATAATAATCTGTGTCAGTGTGCCTGAAGATTATATTTGGAAGGGACGTGATTACGATGCAAACTAAGAGCAAAACTTAAATGCGTTTGCATCAGTGTAACTATGCTTTAGTATCACGTGAAGCTCAACTCGATCTCCTGCTTCCAGACAGTCACACTGGACCCAGCACATGAAACCATCCAATCAGAGACTGGAGGAGGTTCATAGTGACTGGCTGTTTGTAGTCTCTGACCAAATGTTAAACTCACGATGAGCTAACGGCACTCGATAATGAACCACACGTACACTTTGTACAACCCACATTCTCTGGACCAACATACAACTTAATGAGATAAACCTGCATCTTTAATCTGGACCCAGACCTATGGAGAACGTTATGGTCTGGGTCCAAAGATGCAGGGTCAGCTTTAACCCCCCAGGCACAAACACACGCACGAGGACGACAACAGGGTGTTAGTTTCGTGCAGGTAGAGTGAGGCTGTCGGAGGTTTGGTTTGGGATCTGTCTAAATGCTGCTCTTCTATTTGTAGTGGGCACATCATGAGCGTTCGGAGAGTGAGGACATGTCCCCTTTGTTCTGATCAGTAGTCAGACACACTGCAGACTGCTCCTATTTCTCATGTAGTCTTTTTTTTCCAAAAATAAGACTGTTTTGAACCCCCACACCCCCCACCCCACCCCCACCCTCGCTGCCTCTCAGGCCCTAAGTGGATTAAATGGATTCGAAACACGAGCTGCAGCTGCACTAATAGCATTGCTTGAATTTTAAGCAATTCATGGTGGATTGATTCAGAGAGTAAAGAGCAGCAGCGTTGTAACTGAGATGCATGAAGCTCCGTGTACCACACCGACACACACCGAACATTAGCTTAGTCTGGATGTGAGATTCATCTAATGGGCTACTGAAGGATACTGCACACCATCTGTGCTGAAACTCACGGTGCACCCTGATGGTCTGTTCGGAACAGAAATGCAAGATGGTGGATGGAGGACCCCTCATGCTTCCTACTGTGCTTCAGCTGACTCAATCAGATGATGTAGATCCTGCCAATGGACCCTGATTGTCAGCATCTATTGCGAATCACGCTGTTTCTGAGACATTTGTTAGAAAGAGGTACAATTATTAGGACACATTACTGTCCTGGACACGACGAGCCAGACTGTAAACACACACGATGCCGCAGTCCCCACACAACGCACGGACAAAAAACATAATGAATGTTTTGTTGCGGCCTGTCCCCGACCTCCGGTCTGCAGAGCTGGTCTCTGTATCAGGCGTTAATTACTGCTTGTCCCTCGCTGATGCAGGCCTTTCACTGCTAATTTTAGACTGCAGCTAATTATGAGTCTTACTGCAGGGCAGTAACCTGATGAAGGGATAATGTGTGCAGAAGAAAAGGAGCGAGTGAAAACAGAAATACTGAAAACAAACACTGATGTCACCGACACTCACAGAGGTGCAGGTTTGCGATGGCTCAGAAATGTCAGAAAATGCTGAGAACTGACCGTAAATGATCCGATGAAAAGCAAAGCTTTATCTTTTAAACATTAGTGTTGTTTTTACTCAAGCTTCTATTACCCCACTTTGCCCCATTTTCCGTCACTATTGCAGCCAATAAAACACTTCAAAGACAGATGTTTGGCATTAAGAGCCTTCATCAAGGAGCTAATGGTGCCCTTTTCAAGTAGGCTTTTATTGTGAAATTTTAGCACTGCAGATTTTTATAGACCTTAGCAGTAACCACACGATGGCAGATTTATCCTTCATTTAACAAGTGAAACTCACCCAACACCTTTACTGAGGGAGGACGTCTTTGTTATTTGTATTAATCATTGAAGTTGTGGTTTATATAACAAGACTCTTTTTATATTCATTTATTGGTGTTAATATTATACGGACACCTGACAGATATAAAAGGAGATGTAACAGCAAATTAATATGTTAGTATCAAAAGTATATTGAGTTTAAAATATTGCGGATTCCACTGCAGTTTGTTCAGTCTGAAGACGGAAATGTTAATATCGAAGAACTAACTGCTCCATCGGCTCACGTTACCGTTTGTCTGGGCCAACAAGACACGTGAACATGACACAAAGACGAGAGCTGATGGACAGCAGGCATACCTGTTCTGTACCTGTAGTCAAGGGCATGACACTGGCCGACTGCAGTGTGAGAGCGGTAGGACTGAAATGAGGCCAAAGTAAAATATTTCCATTTTGCCCTTTTTCCTTGCTGAATGACTTGGTATTTGCTGCTTTTACAGTCACTGTACCAAATTGTTACAAAGAAGGAAACCTCTTCCTGAACGTTAATCCCTGGTGTTGATTTCTATGCTTTTATTGTGAAATAACTCTGGTGGAAGTGATGTTTTGTTGACAGTAATTTCCCTTTAATAGCAAAGGGAAGGCGGAGCAAAGTTTTGTATGAAACAAATCTTGGAACAGAGAATCAAACCACTTCCTGCAAGAATTTCAAACTAAAACAATCCTTGGAAAAGAAGCTGTTAACTGTTTCAGTTTGGCTTTTAGGTTTTTTATTAACAAGCCTTTGTGCTCTGAGTAGAAGGTAGAATTTGGCCTTTTTGCTAATGAAACATTTTATTGACTAATGGTCAATTTGTCAAAGTGATCTTCGATTTTTTCCTGTCAATCATGAGCAGAGATTTCCAGCACTATTCTGCTGCTTCTTCTATTCGGACCCGGGAGCAGAGATCGTCTGTGCTCTTTGAAGAGCTGCTTTGAATGTGACACGCTCCTTGTCTTTTACGTTCGTTGTGGGGTCTGTGCCGGCCTGTTTCTCTGGACTCTGATTTGATTAGAGCTGATTGCGTTTGCTGCCGTGGTCAGAGCCCGTCTCTCTCTCTCTGTGGTTAATGGTGCCTTTCTAAAGGCTTTATTAGAAGTAATTTGCTGCAGCGAGCGCTGACTGATATCTGGGCCGTGACCCTGTCTCTCAGTTGAAGGGTAAAGAGGGAGTCTCAGTCACAGCAGAAATGGCAGCTCTTTCTGAACACACCGAAGAGAGACAGAGTGGAAGCAGAAATGCTGATGTGGACTGACACACTATTGAAAGCTGAGAATGAACAGATGAGGTCTGTGTTTTCTGCACAGCAACCCGAGCTGTAAATTCTACCTCACGCTGTTCCTTAAGGACGGTAAGTAAAGAAACATCGTTGTACATTCTCCATGGACGTCAGTTTCAACTACGTCACATGCTGTGGCTGATATCTGCTGTCATCAGGACCACGGACATGGATGGACAGTGTCGGAGTGTTTTCAGTGCGGGACCTGGATGATGAGGACTTCCACCATTTGAGACTGGATGATGGCACAGTGTTTATCGGCTCACTTTCATGAGTGTTTCCATAGATACGTGGTGTGTCTCCTGAGGATGCTGCTACATTCAGTACAGTATGTGATGCATGTTCTTAATGAGCTATTAAATGGCCTGTACTCTGTGTTCACATGCTGTGTGGACAGGAAGCTTCAGACGCTGTGACGTTTACGATTCAGTGACAGCGGAACGAAGTGGTGACAGGTTTCTGGGGCCACACAAACTGCTTTAATCTACAGCCACAGACATCATGCTGCTGTTGTGAAAAGCTCGTAGCATGGCAGCTGTATTTTTAGGCCGCCGTCGATGTGACGTCACACGGGAACCCTTCATCTCCTCGCCGGTGTCATCACCCTCTGTGGACTCATTAATGTTGGACTCGTGAAACCAGATATTTAGAAAAAGAAAGAAAAAGTTTTGCAGGAATGTGTGCTGTGTCAGCCAGTCTGAGGGTCTGTAGTTATTCATCAGGGAGAAAATCAGCACTTTTAATGCACATGGAATGTGTCCCAGAACACATTAAAGAGCTGGAAAACTGTGAGCCTTAACCAAGCAGAGGATTCTGATGTTTTTATTCAGATTTATGGCTTCTTGTTAAAGGCCATTTGGGACTGATCAGGAACTCCAGCTGAACCCTCAGCTGCCGAGATTGCTCATCTGGACCCCTTCTCATACTTAGTGTGACATATAACACAGGAGTAAAGTCAGGTTAGCCATCTGACCTACACCCAAACGTCTGCACTTTGCAGTGGTCTTCAGAGAAAAAGGAAAATCCAGTTCTGGTAATGTAAGGTACAAAACATTTAATCAGAGAAATGAAAACACACTTAAAGCAAGATATCTGAAACCCTTAAAGTTTGTCAGAGCCGTAATCTGAACACATATTGTTTCCGTGCTCTGAGATACTCTGTTAGGATTTTATCTCGACTCTTTCCACACATGGTTCCTCTGCCGGAAGCTCCAACGTGACAAACACGAAGTGATGCGATAATCACCCGAGCTGTGTGTGTTTGTGGATATATAGTAAGTACAGGTCCCAGTGGGCATCCAGGACTGTGTGTGTTTCTGAGTGGGGGCAGTCGTCAGTATGCACGTATAATGTGTGAGTGTGTGACTGATTCAGAGAAGTCGAGTGAGCTCATCAATAATAAAGAGGACGTGCACTGGGCTGTGAATATTTCATGGTGTGTGAAAGTGAGCAGAGTTTGGCATCATCCACTCATGCATGTAGACAAAAAGACACTGGGATGACACCGAGGACAGGACAGTTTTAAAAACACTTCAAACCTGCACCAACGCCTCATTGAACTTACTTCACATGCAGCAGTTCCATCCAACTTATTGCGGAGCAGTGTTTTAGCTCCGTGTTGAGTCTCCACCACTTCCTGCTCTGTAGTTGCTCCAGATTCACCACAGAGAGAAGCTGTCAACAGTGCGAGCTGCTGCAGACAGAGAGAGAGCAGATCCCAGATAAGGCAGTATTCAAGTCTGTGATGGTACATTACACCCACAAAGACACACAGCACACAGTGCATTGAACAAAAACCACAAGATGCTACAGTAATCAGCAAAACAAAGACCGTTAATGCAGACCGTACACAGCTCGGGGTGTTTTCACCTGCCGTGGCCCATTAAACACGTGCTTCTTACCTGGATAAAGTGTGTGTGTCTGATGCTCTGCCGGGGGGGCTTACATAAACCCTGAATCCACCCGATTTCTGTGCAATGCAGGAACAAAAGGGAAGGAACCACAATCTGCCCATATTCAAGTCCTCACGTAAGACTGTGCTGTTCTTCAATGATCGGAATGAAATGATTGAAATCATTTTTTTCTTAGATCCAAACTAAATTCACTGTAGGTTCCCTGAATAGAATTCAGTCGACTTAACAATATAACAGTGAAACCCACCAAAATATGTTCCACTAATCAAATATCAGGAAATAAAAATTATTGTTTTAGACGAGCACAATAAATGACCAAAAACAAATGTTAGTTCAGAAAAATATTTTAGCATTTTACTAATACACAAAACACCATAAATGTTTTTATTTCAAGCTGGTTAAACTAAAAATGTATTTATTTATTTATTTATTTAATTTGCATTACCAAAAAGACTTTTAATGTAAAATAACGAGTTCACTCCACTAATTACATAAAGTCAGTTTTAAGAAATAGTGTGTTGGTAAGTCGAAGCTCTTCACGTCTTGTTCTTTTTCGTGGTGTAAAGAAGCAGCAGCTGGGAGCAGGCGCAGTCGGGTTTGCTGCAGAACTATGATTCTTGGTTTTAGTTTGAAGAATGAAATATTCTGAGGAGCTGGCATTTGTAAATTCAAATGTACATCATTCAAAAGTTTTCATAAAATACAATATTCACTCATGATTATGTTTAGTTTTCTTATACTAATTTAAACGTTTAAGTTCTGATCCACACTCTGAAGCAGACGGAGGCAGTAATTCTTCTTTAGCCTGTTTTTGCTCATGTTTTACAATGTGAAGTGATTAATTCGCTGTCAACAGCTTGTCTTTCTCGTGGCTGAAACTTTCACTGGACCAGCTTTCAGTGATTGTGTTTCAGTACATCACCTCATAATTATGAGATACTTTCTTCACAATCTTTTGTCTCTGTTATTTTCTAAATGCAATGCACGCAGATGTGAATATCTCAAACTATTGTCACGTCGATCCATCAAGCCGTTGTTCAGATATTTCATCCCAAACACTCATGTGATAAACGTTTCTTAAAATAAACTCTTGAATGTTGCTGCAGCCTCCTCATCTACAATCCTCCCTCCATATCATCGGGACTTAATTCTGCCTGCAGGATGTGTGTTCCTGGGCTCTTCTGTCTTTGTGAGGACCGCACAGACCTGACAGTGGGGACATTTGATCAGGTCTGACTTGGTCCTTTAAGGGTTTAAACCTAGAATTGGGGTCAGACCTGTATGTGTGCAGACCTTCCAACTTCTGACCAATCAGCACAATTAGGATTTCACGATTTCTGAACAGAAAATCACTAAAAGTCCTTGTCAACTACACAGTGTGCTGTGCAGTCACTGACGACAACGCGCCGATATGATTGTGTCTCAATTAAATCTGGATGTGATGTGGGGCTCAGCTGGTTTGCTTGTGTCAGATGTGAATAATGGTGATTACTGCAGAGCAGAGCTGACAGAGGGAGGGACGTGTCCAGCATACCAAACCCTCAGCACTACAGTCAGTCTGCTCCTGACGGGAGAAGACAACATGTAAGAATTCTCTGCTTCATTTTGATGTTGTGTCGCTTCCCTCCCTACCGTCATTGTTTGTATTAAGGAAACGAGGCTGTGGAATTGTCTCTGAGCCAGCTGGTGGACTCGACTCTTAAAATCAAACACTTGATGTTTTGCAGATGAACTCTGATTGTTGTCGATGGGCCCGTTGGTCCTAGGGAACCATAGCCAAACATTTTTTTTTCCACCTTTTTCTAAAACGCACTAGAAACGCACAAAATGTAAAAGCAAGACAAGCCGGGAAGCGTTCTTCTTCTACAGCAGCAGTGACACAGTGATTGTGGATCCTGTGCATTGACTTGAGTTGGTCTTAAGGTTTTTGGGCATGTGCATGGTAGGTTTGCAAATTAATATTTATTTATAGTGGAACATCTTTTTATCGAAGTCAGAGGATCACCAAAATCCCTGGAGTCCATCCTCTGGAAACCATCAATGTCTGTGTGACATAGAGATGAGACACATTTCAGAACAGTTTGGTGCATAAATTAGATGAAAATCAAGTAAATAATTGCCAAATCTGTACAGGAAGTAATCTCAGTGGATACAGAGTCTCCGCTCAGTATCAACAGTGACCCCTGTTAATGACTGACGTGCGTGTAGCTGAATTCTGGCCTGTCAGACAGAACTGAGGGAATTTTTCAGACGCTGTCAGTTTGATCATCTGATGTTTTCTATGTGGCTTCAACAGCTTGGCACCACACAGGGGTGGGGAAGTGGTAATGAGCAAGATGCCAGCCCACTAACAACACACATAAAGGGTCTGTGTGTGAGTGTGTGTGTGAGGAGTTGTGGTTTCAAAGAGTAAAAACTGCTGCAGAAGAGCTGTGTGTGAAGCAGCTCTCCCTGTTGGACGGTCAGCTGGGACTGTGTCTTTGCTTCCTAATTACCCAAAGATTTCTCAGGTTTTGCGTCAGCTCTTTGCTCGATGAATCATCACCGCTCTGGATTTTTCCACCATCCTAACTCAAACGTTTCCTTCTTATTTTCTTTCCGCAGCTGCTGTGTGACTGAATGACGGTTTCTCTCCATCCCCCATCAGCCAGAGGAAGGATCTGATGAGAGGACTGAAGAGAGAGGACAGAAGAGACCACCTGCTATGGCCAGTGGTACCCAACACAAGCATAATCCCACTGCTGCTGCGCTGGTCAAATTTAAAACACACCTGATGAAAAACAATAATATATAGTTAATCATAAGAAACGTGTCAATAAAAGCCTTTTATCTGACTGTTCGAGCTCATCATCTTGAACATCTGTAATTCTTTGACATATCAGAGATTCAAGTGTTTAAATTTATTCCAGTCGCAGGAATTTCGGAGGCAGTTAGAAACGATTGTTCTCTTACCACTTACATATCATTTTCCTGGTCTTGTATAACGTGTTCCCCACTATTTCAAACCCACTAACCAGTTACTCTTGCTTTCTGTCCATCTCCTCTTCTCTGCTGTAGCGGCTGATGGTGTTGGAACTCTGGGTGCAGAGCAGAACCACCTGAGCGTCCCCGTTACGGATCACGAAGCCTGGGCCACAGCCATGAACAACCTGGGCATCGTTCCCGTGGGCATCAGCGGGCAGCAGCTGGTTTCAGGTAGCAGAGCGTCAGGGTCTTATATGGTGTTTGATGTCTGCTCATAAATGAATGAGAAATGACTTTGAGCAACAGAAACACAGTGAGCTTGTGGTCCAGGGGAGGAGTTTTACATCACAATGTGTCTGTACGAGAGAGAGACCTGTATTTGTCCTCTGTCTCTGTCTCCTGAACACGCTAATGAACCAACAGTAGGGGGATATTTGTGTGGAAACTGATGTAAGGGAACGTACTACAGCACAAAGCCTGATGAAAGCTTGGCAAGAGAAGACACAGAGTGCCCCCGCCTCCCCCTCCGGGCTCCACTGAGCGCCGTTTTCTCCAGAGTGGAGCTGGAAATGGAGTCACAGAGCGTCTGTCTCAGCTCAGCTTTGGGGGGGAGGTGCAGCATCAGGCGTCGCCGCTTTCATGTCTTCTGCTGAATGTAAATTTGAAGCTGCTGCTGGTTTTCATTTCAGGAGAGCGGCTTTTTCAAACTAGGCACCTGTAATAAAGGGATCGACACATCATTTTTGAGCCACTTTTACCCACAAATTTCTACAGTGATCTTTATCAGGACCATCACACACACATTTTAAAAGGTAGAAAACGAAGGAATCTTTTGTAAATACATATGCAGCACAGAGGTTATTAATACACACAGTTAATGGATTTAAATCCATTTTTAATTCCATTGAACTATTTGAATTATGGGTGCAGGTTTGGGCTGAGACCAGTGCGGCTGTGGAAACAGCACTAAACTCTCCATTTCATTTTCTCAGGGCTTAATTTCACCTCACAATCTATTGATGAAATTGTTTTCCTGAGACATGAGGATTTGTCTGTTTAAAACTAGATCCATGCTGCAGTGTGGGGGTTTATTAAATGAGCACACAGGGAGATTTGTTGAGTTTTGTGTGTGTGTGTGTGTGTGTGTTTGTAGAGCTCAGAATAATTGAATGCATGGATTAAAGTGTTGTACAGAGACGGACAGCACCGGAGCAGCCTAATTCCACCGGACCGGAGTGGAAACATGACAACCAGGACGTGACGATGTGAAGCCGAGCGGACTCCAGCAGCTCTGCTCCCTCTGCACATTTGGGAACGGTCGCCTGAAACACGTGCTTCCACTTCTAAAGTCTAAAAGTCTACTAAAAGTCTTCAGTACTTAAGTACTAACAGCAATCGGTTCATATCGTCCTGCATTCAGGAATATTTAGTATGTGAACATTGTTGTCAGTCCAGCCACACACATGGAATTTACCTGTCCAGGTGTTTGTGTGTAAAACGCTTCACAGACAGCCACTAACCCTTACATCCTTCATCGAGTGAACACAGCTGATAGTGGGGCTGGACGACGTGACTAATAGATTAAGTCGTAATTTTATTTGTAAGTGTTCCGGATGATTGGTGATTCGAATTGTTTGATTGTTTTGTCTCCACATTAAGTAAAATCACATCACGACGCCAAATATCTTTATTAAAACAATGTGACGTTCCCCAGTAACTGAGCCGCACGCGCCGAATAATGAAAAACAGCCATCAGAGGGACGGTTCACATATTGTAAACATTGTGAAGTACGACACCAGCAGCTGTGCAGCAGCAGCTCAGCGCTCACGTACATGTAGTGTTTGCACGTCGGCCTCCGAAAGCTTCCAAAAAAACACTGATGAGTTACAACTTTTCACGGCCCACCACAATTCAGCATCACGCAGTGAAGGCTGGTGGCAGGTGGCTAATGCCATGGTTTCTATGGAGACACAGTGTTGTTTTTAAAAACGCGAGGGTCCCTCACATGCATCCAGGGGGTCTGTCCAACCAGGACTCCACACTGGAGAATCTGGAACCGCGAAATCAGTCAAACCGTGATCAGAGCGACTAATCCTTGAGTAGAACAGAGTGGCGTAAAAAGAAGACACTCAAAGTACAAATAGCTCAGATACATATTTGGTGCATTGCTTAGCTGTGATGTAGCTTCAGTCATAAGTAGTATTAGTTTGAGTCCCCACTGATGCACATGTGGGTGTAACCGGCCTCACCTTAAGAGGAGTCCCAGCCAGATGTCTCCTGTGTCATTGTGCTGAAAACCAGCCACACAATGATCATAATTAAAGCCATAGAAAGTCCTTTTTCCTTCTCTTGGCTCAGGTTTCCGTTCCTCTCCTCCCTGTGTGTGCGTTTTATTTTTTCCCTGTGTTTCTGTCTCTGGCAGACGCTGCCGAGCTCGGAGCCAGAGAAATGAACCTGGCTCCAGTCTTTTTGGCTCTGGGAAAAAAAGCTGCGAGCACAAGCAGCTCTGTGTGATTATGATGAATGTGTGGCACCGAGATGTGTAATTTACCTGTCAGGGTTATCGCAGACAACGCTTTAATGAGTTTTCCTAAGACCCGAGGATCCTTTGAATGCATCCTGGCTTCACGTGCTCAGATTTATGGAAGATCCCCTCTCCAGGAGTTTTATTTTTCCTTTTTTCTCTAACAGGGAGACTTTTTTGGCTTTTTGTTAGAAAACAGTTTATCGGCTCCTTAGCAACCTGTGGACTCTAATTGTAGGATTGTGCTGACCAACGAAAATCGGTTTGTTCTTCAATAACAGGTTTTTTTAGGACAATACCAGCTCAGACACTCAGGACAGACGGTGTTGAAGGTAAAAAGGCAAATTTACAGTCTTGACTTGTATAATTAACAGTGCAGCTCGACTGAACTCTGTGCTCCTGTCTCTATCGTCTGACGGTGCTCTGGAGGGCTAAAAACATCGAAAGGTCCACAAATCCGCAGGACAGGAGCGAATGTTCAGATCCATGCTGTTTGGGAGGTGAAGGACAAAATTCTTCATTATCAAAGTAAAGGTGATCACACTGATCTGTCATCTGTAGGGTCACTAGTCGGCATCGTACTGGAACTTCAGGGACAGCTGATGGCCTGGGTTACCGTGCTGAACAACTTGTGCTGATGTGGAGGTCATATCCAGATGTTACACCACAAGCTGGCGCTGCACTGACGAGGCAAGCGTCAGAAAGAAATAAGAAAATAATGTGGACAGAAAATAAAAGTGAGGTCTTTGTGAGGTCACTCGACATCTGCTTTGTCCATTGAAGGACATGGGTGATTTCACCAGTTGTCTCATGGGGACAGAGCCGTTGTTACCACTGTGAAACCGAGTTGTTGAGAAGTGGAACCTGACTTCATGACGTGTGCAGCAGAGGGATTAATAGGTTGAGTCTGATGAAGAACGATCGGCTGGTTATTAGTTCCTCTGAAACACAAAACCATCCTCACAGGCCCCACTGTGGATCACTGATGTGGTCCATCCGTCCTCACTGCCTGTCCCTGTGTGACAGCTTGACTTGTCTCTCGTCTGAACCACCTCATTGTTCCATCTGCTGTGTGTGTTTGCTGACGTTTGGTTCCTCCCCCTCCTTGTTTTTGCGGTGCTGAAGACGGGAACCACCACGCTAAGACAGCTGAAACATTGCTGCTGTCCTCTCACTGTTCGTCCCCCCTCCCTCTCCTTTTGCTTCTTGTTCTTCTCCTCTTTTATCGTCCTTCCCCTTCTCCTTGATTTGTTGCTTTCGGTACGTTTCTCTGACAAAGATGGAACATGCAGAGGAGGGAAAGTCGGCAGTAAATATGATCTTTTCAAGCAGCAACAGTTTAGTCCTGTGTAATGGGACCAAAAACCTGAAGTCTGTGCACATCTGAGTCCACCAGGTCACTTACAGCCACAGTCTACTAACTCTGTGCACACCCTGTACAAATGCTTAACTAGTAGGTCAGTTTTGCAGGAAGACAGGATTTAAAGGGTGTTCACCTGCTATGGCAGGAAACAACACTAAGGGTGGTTTCAAATGTGGTTTCATTAGTCCAGTTGATTTCCCTCTCGGGGGGTAGCAGTCTGCACTAAGACCCTTTAGTGGATGCGGTCTTTGCCTGGTCCTTAACAAACTGTGCAGGAGTTTGCCATGGGAATGTGATCTGACTTTGATCTGGCTCAGATCAGCAGGTCCCTGACGTTTATTTGGTCTCCGGCTCCAGAGTCACGTTGCTGTTTCACTCAGATAATGACTGTGGTTATGAACAAACTACAAAGTGTGCAGTTCTTCCTAGATGTATTATAAGAGCTGGATACAGCTCAAACCTTCAACGTAGAAGGTTTATGGCACGTGCCGTGTTCCCCAGTTTGCACTGATGTCACCAAAATAAGTTTTTCGGGCTGTGAGAAAGTTTCAGATGTTAAATTAACCAACAGTTTTACTGTCATATTTCTTCTCATGAGTTATTTACACACTGAGCAGACGCAAACCTTTTTATAAATCATAACGTGGAACAGTTCAAAAGCTGATCCACCTGTTCAGACCAAACTGTAGATTTTACAAACTGTAGGATTGAAGTTGTGAGAGTTCAGCCTGTGGGAAGCATGAATGCCTCCAGCCGGGGTAACTGTTGTGGTTCTGTCTGCAGACTCTCTGTGTATCCAGAGGTTCGACACTGGCCTGGGCCTCATCGCCCCCATAAACCCAATGATGGGGGGCATCAGCCTGGTTCCTCCCCCACCCATACCCCCTGACATGCCGGTCATCAAGGAGATTATCCACTGCAAGAGCTGCACTCTGTTCCCTCAGAACCCTAGTAAGAGCCCCCACCACCACCACAACCCCCACACTGTCATTAATATGTTGTTTAACACAACTTTAATGTAGTGTGCTTTGACTGAAATGCAGGTTTGGTTTTGGTACTGTTTTTCAGACCTGCCCCCTCCATCCACACGTGAGCGCCCCCCCGGCTGCAAGACAGTGTTTGTCGGAGGTTTGCCAGAGAATGCCACAGAGGAAATCATCAGGGAGGTGTTCGACCAGTGTGGGGAGATCACCGCCATCCGCAAGAGCAAGAAGAACTTCTGCCACATCCGCTTCAGTGAAGAGTTCATGGTGGACAAGGCCATTTACCTGTCAGGTGAGAGCTGACACTCATTATTCCGCTGAAAATTCATGGTTAACGGACAATTCAGCTACAGTCTGCCTGTGAAAAGACCCACCCATCTAACTCTGACACTGTCCTCTGTCCTTCCAGGCTACCGGATGCGTATCGGATCCAGCACTGACAAAAAGGACTCGGGGAGGATCCATGTGGACTTTGCCCAGGCCAGAGACGACCTGTATGAGTGGGAGTGTAAACAGCGGCTGCTGGCCCGAGAGGAGAGACATCGTCGCAAAGTCCACGAGGAGCGGCTGCGGCCGCTGTCTCCTCCTCCCATCGTGCACTACTCCGAACACGAGGCGGCGCTGTTAGCGGAGAAGCTGAAAGGTGAGGCAGCGCCAGGACAGGTTTCACTCAGGCTTCAATTGCTGAACTGTTTAAGGGAGAAACATTCGTCCCAGAAAAACAAAACTTCAGCCATCATTATTCGTCTCAAAACTCATCACAGTTGATGTTGCCTTGTGTGTCCAAAGTGATTCACAATTGAGGATCATCTGGGGTTCAGTGTCTCCCTTAATGACACCTGGGAATTGATGCGCCATCCCCGGGGTTCACTGCTCTGCCCCCTACGTCAGTTAAAGCTCCACTTTCAGCACGTCCAACAGTAAAATGCATCAGTATTAAAATCTAATTCATCACGTTAATAAACCACCACAACTCCTTGGTGTCGGTAATATTTTGTGTGGCGGAAACGTTTCTTTGTAGCAAGTAAAACATCTCAGCACTTCTCTCATTGCTGGTGTATTTATCTACAGTGAGCCCACCCTGACCCACGACGTGAAGGTGTCGCCATGGTTACAGCGGTTTAAAAATCCCCTGTCCGTCCCATTGGTCTGAAATCACGTCCGGCCTCTCACAGCTGATTCACAGATCACCTGCTGGCAGACATTTTCAGAACGTGCACAATTATTGATGCTGTTCGTCAGTGATACGCTCAGGATGATTTCACCAACACGTTGCTCTGATTGTCTCCATCCGCCGCTTTAAGACCAGAGACTTTTAATTACCGCACAATAGAGAGATGGGGAGGAGGAGGAGAGGGAGTGTGGGCGTGAACACGCAGAAATGTGAGTAAGTGTGAGGCCAGTCTGAAGGTCACTCCTCCTCCTCCTCCTCCTCCTCTGCTCTGCTGCAGCTGATTTTATCTCCACCACTGATAAAGCTCCAGTTTTTCTGTCTCTGTTCCTGGATAAAAAAGCAGGAGCTGGAATCCAACACACCACTGGTTTCTGTCAGGATGTCTCCGCAGAGTCAAACTCCAGCATCCTGTTGTTAATTTATGGTTCATATGAAACAAGTGCATAAGTAAATAAAACTACATTTTATATATGAAACTGTTAGTGTAGTACTTGATTTACTGCTACAGAAGACAGTAAATACCACAGTAGTTCTCAGTAACCTGTTGCTGGGCAACACGTCCCCAGTGACACTTCCACCAGAACGTGAGTGCAGCAGTTTGTTGTATGAGATTCCTACTACTAATAACAATAATAGTAATTTGAATACAATAGGAAAATAATATTCATAATGATTCGAATAATTTGTGGGTGTAAACGTCAGCTGCTCACACTCCTACTGAATTCAGTCCTTTCCCCGGTTCTCTCTCAGTTTCTGTCACATGGTTTCCCTGTGTGTCGTTCTACACGTCTAACCTGCAAACACAAAGGCATTTTTGTGGGAAGCTAAAAGCAACATGATAAAATGACCTGTTTGAAAGTAAGTTGATCCTCAACATATCAGTAAAATGATTTTATATGATGGATTGTTTCATCCAAACGTCTGATGCACCTTTAACTTTATATATATTCTATTAAATAATGTCACATTTCAATCATTATTATTCTTATTTCCCCAAGAAGAAAGGCGTCTGAGCACATACTGAGTCTCTTCATCACTCAGCAGTTTTCATCAAACCTGATGGTCCAGCTGGCCGCTGGTAGCTTGGCTTAGCATTGAGACTGGAAACAACCATCTGCTGTTGATGGGCTCCATTAGTCGTCTAAAGTTGTGACTGACCATCGAGCACTTCATGCAGACGCTGCCATCAATAAATCTGCAGTAACACACACAAGTGACATTCAGCATCACGTGTACTCATCAAGCATTTGATTAATAAATTCCTCAACAAGTCAATATAACACGGTGACATTAATGTTAGAATGATGATAATTAATATTGTCTTCTGTCTGCACCGACGGCAGCAGCTCGCTGCCTCCGGGCCTCAGCCTTCTCTAATCCCCAACATAAACAACATGTTTTCTCTCTCAATAACCTTTTGAATTCATTCTTCACCTCAAACAGCAGGGGAAATAAATTTCCATTATATCCTCAGTCGTCCCCGTTCAGCAGCACCTCATTGTGTTCACTGTAATGTGACTGTAATCTGCTGCTGTGTATGAATGGGGCTTTATCAGAGCGGGGAAAGTGTCTTCTTACAGGTTGTGTTGCGACGGGTATTGAGCTCATTAAATGCTCTCTAATTCACTCTGTTCTGCCGTCGTCCGCGCCCCGTGGCCCCGTTCAGTTATTATTCAAATGGAGGAGAACGCACTGAACGCGGGCCCTCGGAGACTATGACGGAGACCGAATGCAGCTTTTTGGTTGAAAAGTTGAAAATCAAAAATGCCTTTTGTGTTCAGTGGCTGTGACATGACGCAAAGAGCCGTGACGAGCGAGTGCCTCGAGAGGAGGATTTAAGTCCTCGCTGCCGCTCTGTTGTTTGTTTAGCTCGACTGGATGTTAAAGGTCCCATGAAACAGCTGAAAACTTCAGTCGCCATTTGCTGGAGACACAGGAGCACCTACAGTGAAATGAAGCACACTGAAGAAGCCCATCAGGTCTTTGAATGTAACTCCATTCCAAGAGCTGTCATCTTTTTTCAGGAACAAGCTTTAACCTTTGAATTTACAAAAGGAACTAGAAAGTTCTGTACTGATGAATCAGCCAGTTCTTTCTGTCACCAGTCCGACCCAGTGAGGATCAGAATGGACTCTCTACAGTTGGACATGTAGTCCAAATTGCTGGTACGATTGTCCGTGGGCCAGAAACTAGACGCTTTATCAGCGTCAGTCAAACACAGCGGAATAAAGAGCTCCCTTTTGTTTTGCTGTTGTTACAGTTTGAAGTTGCCATCATGTGTTGGAGGACAGATCAGACTAAATCAAAGTGACGTTTACAGTTCAGTTTATACAAAATGCTTCTTTTACCAATGCAACAAAAATATAAAACTGTTCCAACCGCTTCGCCTTCAGCTGTTCGCCTCTTTCCCACAGATGACCACAAGTTTAGCGAGGCCACAGCGGTGCTGTTCACCTGGATCGACCGCGGCGAAGTCAACCGACGGACTGCCAATCACTTCTACTCCATGATCCAGTCGGCCAACAGCCACGTCCGGCGGCTGATGAGCGAGAAAGCTCAGCACGACGAGGAGATGGAGCGTGCCAAAGAGGCCTTTAAGAACGCCCTGCTGGCCATTTTAACGCAGTGTAAGAAGACTTCATTATTTTACCATGTAGTTGCAGAAGTTCCCAGACAGACGTGGAAAAGCTTTACAGTTATAACCATTAATCAGGTAAGTTCATGAGTTCATGTTCAGCCAAACGTGTCCCATCTCTCACAACACTTCATCATTTTAGAAAGAAAATCGTTTACAGCTCAGTAGGAAACAAAAGACACGGGGCAAAGGAAAATATTTAAAATGTACAGTAACTGTACCTAATCTAACTAGCCACTTAACCAAAGGGAATTCAGTAATAATAATAATAATATTAATAATAATAATGCATTTGGTGCAGATAAAAAGCTGGACATTATCAGTCCAGTAGACAAGCTGTCTTATGTAGATGAAATATATTTCAGTAGAGAATGCAATGGTTCACTCTTCAGACCAATCAGATTTGATTTCTGCTCCGTGTCGTAGCAGTGCGCAGTGAAATTATGTTTTCTGTCCCGATTCCAAAAAGATTACATTTTAACTCAGAGACAGTAGACACATGAGCCCTCGTGTATTTTCAAATGTTGAAGTTTCACAGTTCCACACTCTGCTCTGCTTATGTCTGCAGAGATTTCTTCATTTGGACTTTATCTTGCTACTTCTAATAAAATGCCAACTCACAACTGGAAACGATTGGCCGAGGTTTAAGGGGAATTGCTGCTCTTAGTTAGGTGCACAGTTGGTTTTATTAGAGACACGTTGAGCATGATTTGTTAAATGTTTGCAGCTGAAGCTGGAGTGAACCATTTTTCAGCTCTATCAAAATCATTTCTGGGACAAATTTCAGGCCAGTTTCTCTAAACTGATGGGTTCTTTAGCTCATAGCTGATGAATAAATACCCAGTGTGATCTCGATATGTCCCCACACCATCAGTGAGTGCAGTCGTGCTTCAGGGCCTGCTGCAGATTAGTGAGGTGCAGGCCGTGAAGCCATTTTCTCCACATCCATTTTGAAGCCTGCCTCGACGCGAGTCATTTGCTCTGCGAGCATCTCGGCCCAGTCTCCATGACAACACTCCCCCATCCGTCTCACCATCAGCTCCGTTATCTTGAGCTCAGTGCGAGCTGGTGGTTAGGTCAGTGGCACAGAGTCAGCGGTGTGACGGCGCTCTGACCTTTTCACGTTGCCGCTGCTCTGCTTCGCCATCACCCGCTCACTGTCAAGTCCCACCGATCCTGAGTTTAAAGCTGCATTAAGTGATGGCTGAGCACACAGTATTACAGTGTCCTGGCCTTTCCGCATGTGAGTTTCCCTCTTTGCTTATCCAGGCTTCTCAAAACCAAGGCAGCCTCTCGATTTCTGACACCAGAATCCAAAAGCCAGCAGGTCTTACAGCTGCAGTCAAAGATAATTCTCAGTGACTGGTCACACGAAAAACATCACTTTATGCAGATTTAAGGAGGAAGTCCTTTCAGAACAAAGGCGGATCAGTTCTCTGCGCACATTAACATGAACACGTGTGCCGTGGAGCGGTGAGTAGCTTTGGTCTTTGTACTGTTTGACTTTATGTGTTGCTCTCTGTCACAGAAAGTCCTGAGCGTTGATGTTTGAAATGTTCGGGCTTGGTTCCTAAAGGCCAAGTCACTGCTGGAAATGTTTGAATGACTTCAGATCAGACAGGTGTCAGAGCGAAGCTTTGAAAGGCTGCATTTTTCAAGCAGAGCGGGTGGTTTCAGAGGGACTGTATTACTATTACAGCTTCTACTGACCTAAAACATGTAATACGACATGTGATAACACATCTACAAATCACCATCCGCTCTGGGGAAATGTGGCCTTTGTCAGTCGTGAAGGAAATGAAGCTGCAGGTGATGATTGGATGTAAGTACAGAGCACTGTCCAGGAGAGAGACCTGCTCGTCACATGACACAGTCCCGTCACGTCCACCGGCATTAAAGGGTTATATATTTCAGCCTGGTTCGTCTCACAGTAGCAGTGAGTGTAACTTTGAAAGACACACCGGACATTTGTGGTGTAGTAAACTTCACTGGCCGGTGGCACGAATTGAAACTCATGGTACTTTCAGGTACTCACCAGAGTAAAGAGCCTCACGCTGATAAATATCCTTATTTCTCTGAATCTGAAAATCAGAGTTTGCACATCTATGGAAGAGCCACCAGGTTGAAATAAGGTGTCATTTTCTTTCAGTCGACGTTTCATTTGTCCCCTAAAGTTTAGACAGATGATAAATGTTTCTCTAAACTATTTATCTTCACAATATTTTCTCATTTACCATTTTCCTCATTGACTACGTTTGAATTTGCACCCAGATCAAAGGAATTTGTGCTAAATTTGCTTCAGTTGTTGTGAAGACTTTGCCGTTGAACTCAGACAAGAGGCACTTCACTCTAGAAACGGTGTTTTTGTCATCGTCAGCTCAGTTTTTCAGGGCTCTGAACAGGACCAGCAGCAGCTCCTGCAGTTCTCAAATGTACGTTTTTCTGAAGCAGAAGTGAACAGAGTAAACTTCTCACAGGTTTCTCACGGTCAGTCTTCACAGTTCCAGTACGTCCCTGCCTCGCTGCCTGTTCCTTTCATGCAGCGGTGATGTAAGTAAAGCAGGTAAAGTCCACAGAGATGCCTCAATACAACACATGCACATAAAACGTGAAAAGAAAAATATTAAGAAATGAAACGCAGAAGCTGCGGCATCCTGTTTTCTATCTGCAGCTGTGTTTTTCCCCAAAAAGTGTTGACAGGGACCAGAGTGAAGCTGGGCAGACACTGCGGGACTTTATCAGCCCTGTCTGATCTGTACATACATTGTTGCATATGAAATGTGTTTTTCCCGTCTCATACAGGGTCAGAGTAGAGTTTGAGTGCTCATCCACATCAGCAGAAGAAGTGTTCTAGTTTTAATATGTCAATAACAAAGGCAAGAACAAAAGACTAAAGAGGACAGTTAAGACACAAAGTGAGTCTCTGCGGTGGGGGAAGTAGAACACTGTCCAGTCGTGCACCATTATTCTTAGCACATGGGCCATGTAGTGCATGTGGGTCACGTTCACCTTGGATAGCAAACCATGCTGTGATGGGGTTTGTCTAATAAAGTTTTAAAAGCTTCCACTGGATGTCTGCTGCATCCAAAACAATAGGTCTCATCAACATGTCCTGTGGTTGTCAACAGAAGGGTCAAATGATCGACCTGCATTAAAAAGACAACAAATCAAGGAGACACGAGGAAAGAGGTGGTTAAAAACCGTCCAAAGCTCGAGGGAAGAACCATCATCTTTGAAATGTGATTGGACGTCATGTAACCTGGTGAAATTAAAATGTAAAAAATCAAACAGTCCAACTCACAGCTTTGTTCAGTGTCTCCGGCTGAACATAAACAGAGATGATGTTATTATGGTTTGAAAAGAAAGAAGCATTGTTTGTAATAAATACAGACGTTAATTTTGATGATATGAGTCCTCCATGCAGACGACTTACCCAGGCTCCATTTAGTGCTCTTCAGGTGTAAGAAGATCTAAAATGATCTGTGTGAATATTCAACACTTCATGTTTTTATCAAGCTCTCTGCACAGTGTTTACGTCGTTTTAGTCTGTCTGCAGTATTGCCAGAACAGAAGGAAAACCAGCCTCGGAGAGTCTGTTCATTAAAGGCCTGCAGCCGTCTGAAGGTCTGAAGACAGCAGGATACACAGTCCATGAATCCACAGACTCTGATTTGCACCTTGTCAGGCTGTAGTCGTGTATTACACACAGCTGTGAGCTGGAACAGCCTGGTCCAGTACAAGAGTGGGCCACAGAACACAGGCTAGCTCCTAATTTAGCATGCTGCAAATCATCATTGTCCTTCTCAGCTGGTAAAGCCGCTTTACTGTGACTGATATAAACCAGAACATCAGCTCAAGTCAGTGCAGCCAAGAACAAACACTTTCAGTCCTTGTATTACCTGCATGTGTCCATATACTTTAGTCCTTGTAGTGTAAACCTGTTGGATCTCTGACTCTACGATCACATGCTTTGTGTGCGCTACGAGCTGTGTTTGGCTACTTCCTGGAGTCCGAGCTGAGCTGATGATGACACACTTTTCGTTTTTGGGTGAACTGCTCCTTTAATCTCACAGCGGCGCTGCAGCTGTGCTCGGTTTGTGTCCACGGTCTCTCGCCTGGCTGCTGTACGAGCCTCAGTTAGCGCTACAACGCTACATAAACGGCTTGTTTTGTCTTGATCCCCCCCTCCTTCTCCTCTTCCTCTTCCTCCTCTCCCTCCCTGTTCACCCAAAGTCGAGCAGATCACCGCCGTTTTCACCGCCGCCACCAGGCAAAAGGCATGGGACCATTTCTCAAAAGCACAGCGAAAGAACATAGACATTTGGCGCAAGCAGTGCGAGGTTGGTACACCTTTTTCTGTTGTCCCCCCCCCTCCCCACGACCAACTGCTTTCTTCTCTGCTGTCACTTGTGAGTCCCCAGGCTGACAGACAGCCCTGTACAATCTTCGTCCTCACACAGACAGACAGATGGGGGGCTCTGATCGTCTGAGCCTCTCCTTCTCCCCGCAGCCCAGATGGAAAGCAAAGATCTGACGCCTCCTGGAAAGTGTGAGGCGCTGCTATGGCAACAGTGATTTCCAGGGTTAAGTCTCTGATTCATTATTCATCCAAAATCGAATCTGGATACAGTAACATGGGACAGTGTGCGAGTGATGTGTATGAAGGCAGGGGATGTATCACAGTGCACTGATCTGTGGGGGACAAAATTTCCAGATAAAGACAAATAGGGCACTTTATAAGCGGTACAACATGTAATAAGTGGTTATTAGCACTAACTAGTAGCCGTAAATAGAACTAGTCTAAACACCAAGCAGACAAAAGCCCCTCCCCACGGTCAATTCATCCAGAGAATCCATGCATCAAAATCAAAATCAATGCACCTGCTTACAAACAAAGATGGCTGACAAGCAACCTCAGCAGGAAGCAGTGGCAGATAACTTGGCAGAAGATGGACACCGAGACAAATGTGGTTAATCAGTTAGACAGAGTGGTCCAAACAACAGGCCCCAGAAACATCCCAACCCCAAGACGAACTTATGGAAAAACAACAGGGTAAACGTCAAGCACTCTCTGATGTTCGTCTGCAGCCTGGATTCACAAATACCTACAGAATTTAGGTGATTGTGGTTCAAACAACTGTGGGTTTAGAAAAGAACAGGCTTTTTTAGGGTTCATCCACAGAGTTAGTACTGTGACGCAAATACAGGAAACACATGAGGCAAAGGGTGGGGCTAAGATGGTCCAGGAGACACGGTCAGACAGATGAAGTCATGTCCCGGTTCTTTATCTGTTACGATCATCTGCAAAGCACCTAACATGCCAGTGTTTGAAATGGGGGAACAGGTGCAGAGGACATAGTCAGGTGACGGGAAACGGAGGGAAGGTCTGGGGACATCTGGAGCTGGACAGGGAACAACTGGGGCCTGAGGAATTGATGGTGAGAGTCGAGGTAGAAACAAAACAAGTTTTAAAACAGGACCAGGATCTGGTTGTAGCTACAATATAGTCTATTATAAATGATCCGTCACATGTTTAATAATTATAAACCCCAAGACAGAAAACCTACAACAGGCGTTTGTCTGTGTTTCATTTCAAACTTATTCATATATCTTCCTGCCAAAATAAATAGAACATGATAAAAATCTGAGCCAACCCCATTATGAGCATATGTAATATTTTGGTGGTAATAAAGGGTCGTATATGCTGCAGCCCCTTTGTTTGAAGGCTCGTATCTGTGGTAAGTCTGCGTGTATGTGCACCCTGCTCTGAAACATGGCTGACAAATGAAACAACGTGATTATGACCGAGAGCGTGATGAGAGGCGAAGCAGCTTTTTGCCTCTTTGTCTCCTCACACAGAGACACACCTTCAGTTTGCAGGAGCTGATCCAGCAGATACATTCGAATGTGTGGATGTGACTTTCAGCTAAAAGTCGGTGCTGATGAAATGCATCCACTCCCTTGTTTGAGTGACGGAAAATTCATTGGCAGCTGTTGTGAAGATTTTTTAAACCAAAAGTTCCAAATTCTTGTCTTGTTATGATTCCCCCCTTGTGCAGATTTTCTCCGTGTCTCTGTTTGATATCAGCGTTAAATGATATCTGTGGTTATTGGCTGATGTTGAAAATGGTTTTCGGCTTTTTTCAACTAATTGATTCATCCTTAAAATAATACGTAAATAATCAATTATATGAGAACCTGTTTTTGAAGGAAGGTAAAAAAAAATGAGTGCGGTGTTAAGGAGCTTGTCTTGGTTGAGTGTGCTACAATGTGGGAGTTGACTGACGTGTTTCACAGCCATATGGTGATATTGGCTCATTCATTTCTACCATTATTAACTTATTTAGGCCAATATTTGGTCTAGGCTTGGTTACGGTTATTGGGAATGACCATGACATAATGAAACTGTACACTTTGAAAAACCCACTGCATCAGTTGTTTGGTGAAACATCTGGGCCACAATAAATACTTTGAAGACTCGACGTGTGGCTGTATCCATTGAACAAAGCTCTTTAGCTTCTGCCCTGGATTCTGTAAATTAAGTTTACGTGCATGAAAGCGTATTTATTCTTTAGATATGTGGGGCACAACGCAGTTCTATTTCAATTGGTCCAAATGTCATTTTTCTTTGAGGTGAAGAGGTTTGTTAAAGTTCTAGTGTTATTTCTTACGTTGTTGCACCTGTTGCCACTGCTCCCCAGATACATGGGTGGGTTTGATTTGTGGGTTTTGAGTAAAGTTTTATGTTTCGGCAGCACGGTGGTGGAGTGGTTAGAACTGTCGATGAAAACCTTTCTGTGTGGGGTTTGCGTGTTCTCCCTGAAGACATTTATGTCAGGTTAGTCAGTGACTCTCTCTAGTACAGAGGGTCCACCCTGGACAACTGCTTCTGTCCAGGAACCCTGAACAGGATAAGAGGTGACAGATAATGGATGGACGGTTTCATGTTTCCTGAAAGAGGAAAAACTAAGACACTAGAATATTAAACCATCTACAGGTTATTGAGGTTGTAAACAGTTAAAAGAGTATTCTGCACGTTGTTTCCCTGCCCGTCCCCCCAATCTACTTCAGCCCCATTAGGCAAATGTTTATAGAGGACATGCTGCTGCAGGTGTGCGGTGGAGTGGAGGACTGCTGTCACTGTGTGCGTCTGTTGGACTTGCAGGAGCTGAGGAACGCTCACAGCGAAGAGATCATGGGCATCAGAAGGGAGGAGGAGATGGAGATGTCGGATGATGACTCAGAGGAGAATCCCTGTAAGAAGATGCGAACTGAGGAAAATGGTACAATAATATTCCACAAGAACCTGAAGCAGCAGAACCAGAAAAATAAAGGACCTCAGTCCGAATCAGGTTTGTCAGTGTAAATAGGGATTTTTCTTTCACGTACTTCCTCTCCTATCTCCCCCTCCTGCAGGAACATGTGATCAGACCCAGGCCTCTTTAAGGGAGGAGAACGACTCCCTGCGCTGGCAGCTCGACGCCTACAGGAACGAAGTGGAGCTCCTGAGGAAGGAGCAGAGCAAATGCTGCCGTCCAGATGACGACCACACACACATCCAGACGCATGGTCCCGAGGCCCAGATCCAGCTGCTGCAGCAGAGCATGCGCAACATGCAGCAGGTAGCTTCCTGTTCATCAGGCTCTGTCACTTAACTTTTAGGACGAAGGACATCATTTCCCTGTTTTAGTTTGTGAAGCTTTACTTCACAAACTAAAGATGAATCGTTTTTCTTTTTTTGGCGGAATAACATAAGAATATAGTAGACAACTGATATGTTTACTGCATGAGTCATGGATAATTCCTTTTTTCGTATTTTCCTGTACAATTTATTTGTAAGACCTAGAATTCAAAGCTCCATCAATGACATGAAGCTGTTCAGCTCAGTGAATCAATGCTTAAGAAGAGACCCCAGCATTAACAACACCGTAATGATTCTGTAAATTGAAATGAGACGTATCCTCGAGTTGAAGTAGTCATAAACTGCCTGTGGTGAATGAAATTCTCTGCCTGAGGCATCCAAACTCTTTAGAAATCCTATATAAACTCTTTCCGGCGTCTAAAACATCTACAACTGTTTTTCTAAAGCCTAAAGATGTTAATTTACTGGAGCCATGACACGTTTCTACAGATTTTACACTTAAAAAGTGAAACCCCAGATCTTTCTTCCGGCAGGGCCTCCCAGACTTACACCTGAGTGTCATCACGTTGACTGTATGTTCAGTTCAGCAAAGCTTTGGCACTAATGTTAAGGAGATAACAGTTTTATTGCAGACATGTCACTTTCAGCTTGTGCAGCTTTGCCCTTTACGTAGAGCCCAAGGCCCAGCGTGGAGATTACTGAAGGCCAGAATCTGGAATCACCTGTGTACAGAAGCCACTGCTGCTGCAGCGCGTGGCTTCAGAAAGCTTTTTATCAGTGGAGAGCAGGCAGACGCCTTTACTTTACTTTCCCCGAGCAAACAAAGTACAGAACAGCCTCAGTGTTTTCAGCGCTGACTCAGAGCTCTCCCATAATCCCTCGCTTCAATGATTTCATAAAGCTTTGTTAGAGCGCCGAGCCGAGTTAGCCTGATTTGACTTGACTTGCTGTCTTTCTCGATCTAAAGTGACAGCGGTGATAGAACGAGGCACATTAGAGACACACACACACACACACACACACACACACACACTGTGCCTTGATGACTGGTTGTAAATGTGTTGCTTACTTGACTTTTAACAGAGAATGTCACGCTACTGTCGCTTCTCGTTTGTCACCTGCTGATGTTTTTGCTCCTCACCACAGACAAGATGCTGCCACTAACAAAATAAGTGTTAAACTCCAACAAATAATATCTCCTTTGACTTTATTTCACTGGAATGATGACATTACTAATACTGCACTTCATTCGTTGCCACGGACGACCTTGTGTTTACAAAGTAAATCACAGCCGCAGCATCGGGCCAACTCTCAGCATAACGTGACACAGGAGTGAATGTGGGTAAATGGAGTCACTAGAATAATTTGACATGAATGCAGCCACTATGAAATTGGTCACAATTTTTAGTGACAGCTGCAGCCTGCAGGCACAGTTCTGCTTCCTCCTCATCAATTAATACACGAGGCAGCGCAAAAACACTCGCTGCACCGGCTCACCGACGTGTTACTGTTCACACTGAAGCCGACACATCAGATCCCTGTGACACGATTTCTGGAGATCTGATAAGGACGGAAGGACTCACACTGTTGGACAATGATTTGTCTCCTATTAACACAGAGGACATGGTTGTGTGGCTCCATAATGCCTTTGTACCACAGACTGGGAACTGTTTCCAGAGCACTTCCCTTACTGGTCTCTTACACCTGGCCAATTCAAGTTCTGCCACAGTTTCCACCTCTTTATAAAGTAGGTGAATTAGTAAGAAAAGGGTGGAAGCAAGACTTGGGATTCAGGCAAAAAAAGTCAAAACACACTTTTCTTTGCTCAAGTCCACTAACAGTCAGTCAAAAAGCCCAAACAAACCAGTGAGGAACAGACTAAAACAAATGGTAAAGGCAGAGTTCAGGATCAGGTCAGCAAACTAAAGAACAGGCTGCAAATTAAATAAACGCAGATGAAGATAATCTGAGAAATGCCTCGAGGAACAGAGATGTACTGGAGTTTTAAGTCACAATCATCCTGTCTAAAGGACAAATGTGTGTCTCTGTTTGTTTTACAGCAACTTCTGAGCCTGCAGGAGAAGCTGACGAGTAAAGAAGCTGAGCTGGAGCAGGCCCGAGAGGAGCATCGCTATCTGGAGGGGGAGGTGCTCGCCCTTCGAGACAAGGTTTGTACCCCGGTCACAGCTGATTGGTTGTCCAGAAAACCCGGAAAGGTGTCTCTGTGTCTCTCTGTTCTGATTAAAAGACCCAATTGTTTGTCCATCAGTTCATTGTCCACCACAGACCTGAGGCTGGGTCGCAGTGGCAGCAGGTTCAGAAAGGTAGTGCTACATTTTCCAGCTCCTCCTGGGGCGGCCTTAGGTGCTCCCAGGCCAGACTTATGATCCCCTCAGAATGATCTAGTTCTACCCAGACGACCCCTGCCAGTTAGACGTTCCCAGAAGAGTCCTGGCCAAACTAAACCAAACCATCTCAAATGCCTTCTTCTGATCTGAAGAAGGTGGGGACATGGATTTTTGCCCAGTGGGCACAGGAGCACGACACACCTCTGAAGATATATTTCACATTTCCTGTTTCTATTTCCATTAACAATCAAAACCACATTTCTTCACCCACTTCGTTAGATGAATCCATTCAATCTGTTAAAGCCAGATACAGGTCTGACGGACTTAATATCCTGCCCAGTTGTGCTGAGTCAGAACCAGTTTCTCTTTGACATCTCCCTGACACAACAGATCCTCCACCTCAGGCTCTCTTTGCATTTGCTTCTTTTTACAAACCTTTTGTTGGTGATGTGTTCAGAGCACAAATAGAGACACTGAAGTCCCATTTTCCTCACACTGGTGTAAAATGTAGGTCACAGCCAACGGTAATCTGAGAGATCACAAGCTGCGGCTCCATCAGGGGAAGTTTCTTTGTCAGTCGCTGCTGTGGCTCCTTCGTGGAGCTTGAAAGGACAGGAGGGCTGCCATAGCAACAGTCCTGCCAGGATGCTTTACTGTATCCTCCTGGTGAGAGGTGAACAGTGTGACCTGAGACATGGGACTGTGCTCGTGGTTCACGCATACTCGGAGCACACCAACCTGAAGCCTGAGCTAAGCGTTCACCAGGACACGTTTGGCACTGGCCTGAAAAAACTGAGTGGCCACACCAGGGTCCACCTCCTGCCAGAGTGACAAGCTGGTAGGTCAGCATGAACAAATCTGAAGCTGACATCAGTCACTGTTAATCTAAATAAATACAGTTTTATTACAGCAGTTTGAGAGATTCCGAGATTATCTCCGCAAACTCTGCACCTCTTTATGAGTTGTTTAAAAAGGCAGATCAGTTACATATTTGACTTTTAAGACACTGTTACAAACACTCTTTGAACTTATTAATGTGCAGTTCAATGTGTCTTTTTTTTAATTTACTTGAAATCCTTTGTTACTGTTTAGCTCAGTGCCTGTTCAACACAATATTAAACTGCCTCCATGATAAATGTCCTGACATGCAAAAGTCTGTCTGTGAGTGCCTGCACCCATTTCTCCTACCGTGCTGAGAAATGTTTACTGATAAGTTTCTCAGGTTAAACCAGATACTTCTGGAAATTTACATCAATTTTCCCCCAGTTTGTGTCTATCGATTGTTTGAAAAAGCTCATACACTCTGCAACAGCTTTACATGAGGGAAAACACATGCAGGGCATGAATAAAATATGAGTTTGAGTTTTATTTTGGTTTGACATAATGCATCCGTCAATACACCTGCCTCCTGTTGGTGGAAGAGGGTAGAGGGGAGGACTGAGGAGGTTTGATTCAGTTCCTTACACAGCTCCTGTTTAAACAGATGAATCCAGGTTGGAAGCTGTGCATTTACACTTCATGTGTGTGAAGAGTTTGAAACACTTGAGGCCCAGTGCACAGAAATCATGGTGGTCCTCTCCCAGACTGGCTTCTCTGTTGTGTTTGTACTGTGAGTTTCACTGCCACTGATTACGTTGTCTTTCTCTGGGGCTCCGTAGCTGCTGAAGCATAATGGAGATATTGCAGATGGGAACAACGGGGAGCTGCATGAAAAGGTACAAACCTGAAAGGTTGAGTGGATGCAAGCAAAACAAACCTGCAAAAGTTTTGGTGATTGATGATCTGCTCTGGTTTTTAATACGGCTCTGTTTGAGTTTTGTCCTGTTGGGTGAATAAAACAAACCCTTTCACCAAATCACTTTAGCCTGTACATACTGTAAATATAGAAATGATATTATAATAATGATGCAAGTGATCTGCAGAGTTCTGGGCTAAGTTCACTTTTTACATGCATGCTAACCTGTGTATGTTTCCACAGGCGGTGAACAGGTGTATTCCTTCCCTGTACCTCAGCAGAGAGCGCAGGAGTGAGGCCGTCATGAGAGGAGGGGTGGCGTCAGAGAAAGAGGCTCTGCTCCTGGGTAAATATCCCTCCATCCTCAGGGCACAAGCTGAGACGTGATGTTCGCTTTTAGCCCTGTCCATCCCAGGACGGTGAAAGAACTGATTCAATTCAATTTTCAATTCAACTTTAATTATATGTCACCGATTCCCAACAAAGTCATCTCAAGGAATTTTACATAATAAAGTCCAGACTATACAGACATGTAGAGAAAACCCAACAAATCCTCCTTGAGCAGTTATAGGCAACAGTGGAGAGGAAAAACTCCCTTTACCGGAAGAAACCTCCAGCAGAACCAGGCTCAGGGTGGACGGCCATCTGCCTTGACCGGTTGGGCTGAGTGGAAAGTGGAGAGAGAAAAGAACAGAGCAACAAAAGCAGCAACAAAACATGGGGCAGGTTAGTAGGACCAGTAGCTCCAAAACTGGGGACAGACAGAGGGAGAAAGATGACTATGGTAGAACAGACACACAGAGTTAATGTCATACAGTGGTGACATATAAATGTGGCCTGAGAGGAGGAAAGTGTCTCAGTGCATTAGGGGTTGGTCCTCCAGCAGTCTGAGCCTATAGCAGCAGGACTAGAACTAACTATAAGGTTTTGAGCCTAGTCTTAAAAGTAGAGATGGTGTCTGCTTCCCAAATCTGGACTGGGAGCTGGTTCCACAGGAGAGGAGCTTGATAGCTAAAGGCTCTGCCTCCCATTCTACTTTTGGAAATTCTGGGAACCACAAGTAGGCCTGCATTTTGGGACCAAAGTGGTCTAGTAGGATGATATGGTACTAGGAGATCCAAAGAAGTAAAGTGAACTCTGAACCCCCACTTAGTTGCTCCTGGTGAATCTTGGCCAGCTGCATAGCAGCTCCCCCATCAGTGAGTGAATATGTGCATATTTGTAAATAAGAAGCATTGTAAAGTGGTCTGAGTACAAACAGGTAGAAAAGTGATGTATAAGTACAGACCAATTAGCTCCAGATTGATGGTGCACATGCTGAAATTTACTGAGGGCTGTGTCCAGTGCACAGCAGATAGTTCGGGCGCAAACACACACCGTCTGGTGTTGCTGGGGGTTCGGACGGAGTTCACGCAGAACAAGAGAAGCAGCTTTAAACCTCGCTCCTCGTACCAGACTGAAACACAAACTGCCTAAACTCTGCTGTCTCACTTTGCTTTTCCCACAACAGCAGCTGCAGCGAATTCACTTTGTTTCCCTCCGTCATATAAATCCTCCTGTTCCACAGCACAGGCAGCAGCCCCGAGAACAGCCCAGAGTGATCTGTATTTGTAGTGAAGCTGCTGCTCTGGCCGGAGCAGGAGAAACAGCAGCACATTTATCTCTATTAGTGGCACCAAGAAAATCCAGAGATGAAGAAGAGAGGAGCCTCGGCGCTCTCTCTTCTCCCTGCTGCTGATGCTGGGACATGAAAAACCACACATGACCTATTTTAGCTCGTAGTTAGACAGGGACAGGGATTAAAATATCTACGCTGAAGTATACACACTGATGTAATGCGGATTGTTGGTGCAGGATGCTGGTGTCTGTCTGGAAGGAAAACCTGCAGACACCAGTCAGAGCTTAAACAAGACAAGAAGCAGTCTGAGAATTCTCAGCATCACGTCTTCACCGTCCAAAACAAAAAAAAACTAAAATGAATGGAGAATTCTGTGTTTGAAGTGTGGAAACAGAAAGAGAATTTCTTTCCCTCCCCACCTGAAGATCAGGGGGTTGCCTAAACGTTCGTCTTTTGATGAGTACGTGTTCTGGATTCACTTTCAGTACTTGGACTATTTGTTGTATTGTTGCTTTTACTGAGTGAAGGATCAGGCTTGATGCAGCTTTCAGGGTGCAAGTTTGGAATTTAAACTCCCGTTGTAAGAGTGCACACACACACACACACACACAGAGCCCAGCTTCCCTCTGCTGCCACTGTTCCATGTGAGCAGGCCTGCTGGAAGGAATTGAATTAGGCCCGTCTGTAATTGCCAGCGTTTCGCCACATAAATCAGGGAAATAAATATTGGCTGTGCTGGGTCCTCCAGGGGACGCCACTCTATTTCCTTACCCCCACAGCCCCCCCACCCCTCCCTCTGCATGGCTGCCTACTTTTGCAGGACCTCTCAGAAGTAATCAAGTCAGGAGCGCTTTGTGCTCCGGCCAGCGTTTTTTATGGAGCAGCTCTGCCATTTGTTTATTGTGCTGCACTTCATGCGGACTGGCTGCTCTGCTGGAGCCTGAACCTTCACGTCTAATATCCATTCAGGCAGCTCGCTCTCTCTCTCTGCTGGCTCTGCGAGCTCCTAATTCAGCCACAAACACTGATAGAGAATGTAAAAGGGACACATTAGGAAGCAGATTAAAGGCTGGAGAGCGAAGATTTTATCACCCAAAGACAACGTGGGTGAAGTGCTGTTTTAACCCACGGTTGTGTGAATCTGAGTGGGTGATGGTGGACCGGATTCTGTGGAAGTTATGGTGACTAGAAGAGCTCCAGTCAAAGCCCAAACTATAGGAAGTCAACATGGTACATGTTCAATACGATTAAGTTGGGGTGACGATGGTTGGACCCAGTTGGTCCTGGTCAGTGTTAGTCCGGCCCAGTCGGCAGAGTCTGTGCTGCGTAACGATTCTGTTCTTCTTTAGTCTTAACACCCATTCACTTGGTGAATCTGACAGAGACTGTACACATTAGCCAATATTAATTTTAATGATGTCGCACCTACAGTGACTGCAGCTCTCAACCTCTTTGCTTCCTCTTTTCATAGGAAGTGCAAAAAATCTGATGATCATTATAAGGGAACACGGATTATAAAAATCCTCTGTGTGCTGTACATATCAGAGTCTCTACAGTACTACAATAAGCAGTGCAGTATCTTGGCTAGTATTCATGCCTCTCATGTGCTTCAGGCACATCAGCATTTGTTCCTCAAGTTTCTCTCCATTTTTAGGATTTTGTTTCATAGATCTGGAATTTTTTTACACCTTGGCTGATGCAGCAGGTTTCCTTTATTCCTGAAGGAGTGACCCGTTGGACCTGTCGTCTGTGCTAAACACATTCTGTCCTGAGGCCTGATGAGTCTTGTTCTTCTCTGCAGGCATCATATCGACCTTCCTCCATGTCCATCCATTTGGAGCCAATCTGGAGTATCTGTGGTCGTACATACAGAGACTGGACTCCAAGGTAAAGATCAGATAAGAAAAACCTTTATTCATCCCACAGTGGGGAAATTTCCATGTTACAGCAGCACAGAATCTGCAGAGTACGGCAAAAAAGGAATATCAGAATACAGAATATACAACCTAAACATAAAAGTATATCACACATGTGCACGATCATACAAGTATTTGCACCATGGGTCGTTCTCCACAACGGAGTCCAGGGGCATCCCCAAAAACCGAGCTGGCTCTCCTGACCCGACCCTCCTGCCTGCACCAGCAGACCGCTCCCTGGTGACTGGTGAACACCCAGGTATTTGTAAGAGTCCGCTCTAGACGGTCAAAGGCTGCCACAGGATAGTTTACATGGGAAAAAGTAAAATAAGCAGAAAAATATTCTTTAGATTCCCTCTGAATTAAATTTGTTTTACACAACCTGTTCTCAGAGCATGTCGATTGTTCTGCTGCAGAGTTTTTCTATCACCACCGTTAGGAGCAGATCTTCCTTTCAGAGGAATATTCAGCAGTTCAGTAGAGGATCCCTCTGAGAAAAGAAACTGGGTCAAAGGGAAGAGACATCAACATCAAAACTGATCCTGTGACTCAGACCAGAGCACATGAGCTTGGACCATTACAGCTAATATAATGTTTGCCTCAGTCTGATTGCCGTTCTTCTCTGTCAGGTGTCAGCCGGGGACCTGGAGCGGCTTATGGTCCGGCTGCCCGCCATGTTCAGGCAGGAGCTGAGTGGCGTCGGCGCTACTCTGGAGAAACGCTGGAAGTTCTGCGGGTTCGACAGCTTGAGTTCAGCATGACCCAGGGAGAACGCACACACACACACTGACGTGAACGGTTACACATAGCGCCTTAGAGCTTTTGTCTGTGCATGTGTGTACGTGTGTGCGTTCTTCCGACAGAATCACACACTGGAAACTGTAGGTTTGCAAGATGAACGATGTTCCTGCCTAAGAAAGGAGGAAGTCCTGTAACAGTTCACCTCCCGCTGCGTGAAACCGAACAGGACAGTCCGGCTCCTTCCAGCTCACTGCACATGTTTATCCCAACAGGACAGAACTGGTCACACCTGAAAACAGCTGTCTTTGCTTGGAACTGAAGCTTAGACATCAACACCTGGAGCCTGAAATCCCCAGCAGCCAATCAGCAGAGAGCAAGTCAAAAAACAAAAAACAAAAGTGATACCAAAGTTGGCATTTACATGTTTAAGTTTCATCCCAAATGTCATTTTATTTTACACACTGTTGATGGTCAGTGTGTAACTCTGCACAGCATCCGGCCGCGCTGCGGGAAACCATCTTCAGCTGCTCCATCTTTAACAAGCAGTAGCTAACACGATCCGAGATCAGTTAATAATCCAAGGCAGCAATATCTAGTTAGTCGGGTAAACGGAGTGTCTCATGATAGAAATCGAATCAAACGTGTAGGTCAGGGTGGAGCACCCAGCCTGGGATGCCGTGGTGCAATTTGATCAGTGCACTCGACAATAAGCGACGGGACCCATGACCGTCGCTGGAAAACCAGAAACAAAAAACGTTTTATTCAGACACGTGAAGAAATATTGCTGACAGCCGTGATGCAGCTGGATGTTGTGGACAGGATTTATTTTTGAGATGGAATCACTGCTCGTGACCTGCCAGTGTTGGCACATGATTTATTCCTTCTATATCTAGAGCCACTCATGTTTAATGAAGCTCATTGCACAGTTTCTCTCTCAGCTTGGAGGAACTTAGAGCAACTTTATTTCTTACTGCCACGTGTTGTTGGATGTAAACGATGGGGAGAGGCGCTCCAGTGACCAGCCAGGTGCAGAGATCATAGATGGAAGTGGAACAGGAAGAAACAGAGAATATACGTGTTTTGTAACAGATGATATGAGGGGGGGAGTAGACACGCCTCTTCTGCTTAATTTATGTCATTATACTGTGTTGGAATGTGTTCACTGACGGCAGCGGACTGAACTGTATTAAAATGTAAGGAAACGAAAACAGGCCAACAAACAGGCTCCTGAGTGACTGCTGTTGTTAAAGATATGCTGCGTCTGTTCACAGTGGAACAAAAAGGGAAGAAGATGATGGCAAGATGAAGACTGCAGGTGAGCAGAGGTCATGGTGCTGGACAAAATGATTTGTGTTTCTGGGCTTCCACAAACTGAGAAAGGGTTTTTATTCCTACGTGTTAGCTGAACACGGGTGAAGAACCGGTGAATCCAGTTCACAGCCAGGGAGTGTTTGATGTAACACACACCTGTTTACAGCGTACGGACACGGTGCTTGTCTTTCTCTGATTGTGTGGGAAATGCTTTGAAATGATGGAAAATTGAAGAAAGGTGCAACCAACAGAGATAATAAAGAATAAAATCACTCAAAACAGTTCTAATAATGCACAAAGAAACAAGAGTATTTAAAAGAAATAAAATATTAACGAAAGTGACACCAAATTAAAGCAATGAGACAAGATAGTGAGACCAATGCACAGGCATAAAATGAATTAAAAAATAATATAACACAATAAGGCAAGTTAAATGTAGGCAAACAGGTTGATAAAACACCTAAAAACAATGTAACTAAAAGGAAGATAAAATAAATTATATGTAAAAAAAAAAAAGTAATATTGGGGTTCAGCTGGGCAGGAGCCAATCAGGATCGTTCAGATTCCAGCAGAAGCCAAAACGAAGAGTGAGCTGATTCATTTTCAAACAACAGAGAGGACGGGCTCATCACTGCTCTGTGTGTGTGTGTGACACACTGTCATTCAAATGCTTCATTTTGATCCAAATGCTGAACTTTGTATAACTCTGCACCGCAGAGAGTTCCGCAGTAAATCCTCCTGATACAGGCAAAATAATTTTCAGTTTCTGTTCAAACTGTCGCAGAGAGTAGAGGTGTTTCTATTATTTTGTCCACAGCAGATTCTTTGCATCTAACAACAAACCAGCTCAGGCTCCCTTTAGTCTTGGATGTGTGTGTGACGCTGCCAGAACAGTCCGATCGGGAAGCGTGGAACCTGGACTGTCAGATTTGTGGAAACGGGTAGAATAAGGACCCAGGGTGGTGACGACGGCAGGGTGTGGGAAATAATCATTTATTTAATTAACAACACAAACAAAAACTCTCCCGAAAAAGGGAGGACAAGAACATACAAAAAAAAAAAACTAAACAATGAGGGGGCAAAAACAAAGAGACTACACTTAAACCAACAAACAAGAACCAAATAAGGAACAAACAAAGGGGACCAAACCTCAGACCAAGCGAAGACCAACAAGTACAACCGAACGAGCATACGGCAGACAAAGCGAGTGAGTGAGTGAGCGAGCGAGCGAGAGACGAACCAACAACAGTGAAGAGGGAACAGGGCTTAAATAACCAAGAAGACAGGTGAAACTAATTTGGACAAACGAGAAAAGTAAAACAAGCCAAAGAAACGAACAGGAAGCAAGAGGCAATACTACAAAATAAAATGCCACAACAGGAAATGAACAAAAACCCAAACTAACAAAAAGTCCAGAATCCTGACAGAACCCCCCCTCAAGGGCCGAATACTAGACGGCCCTTAACTAAAGTTCAGGGACAGACTGAGTAGGGCGGGTGGAGGGGGTTTGGAGGCGGGCTTGCCCCAGTCCATTCTTGGTAGCGCAGCAAGGCCACCAACCCCTCCAAAGAACCAACTGGAGGCCGGCGACGTCGGCTGAACCCCTCCGGGGAACGAAGTGGAGGCCGGCGACGTCGGCTGAACCCCTCCGGGAACGGTGGAGGCCGGCGACGTCGGCTGAACCCCTCCGGGAACGGTGGAGGCCGGCGACGCGGCTGAACCCCTCCGGGAACGGTGGATGAGCAGGCGCCGGGCGAGCACCTGACGACCTCTGCTCACGAACAGGAACTGGACCAACAGGAACTGGACCAACAGGAACTGGCGCCGGACGAGCTGCGGGGGACCTCGGCGCTGGAGCTGGCGCCGGACGAGCTGCAGGGGACCTCGGCGCTGGAGCTGGCGCCGGACCAGCTGCAGGGGACCTCGGCGCTGGAGCTGGCGCCGGACCAGCTGCAGGGGACCTCGGCGCTGGAGCTGGCGCCGGACCAGCTGCAGGGGACCTCGGCGCAGGAACTGGCGCCGCGACGATCGTCCCAGCCACCCGAACAGGAACTGGAACCGGCTGAGCATCGTCAAATCTCTGCTTCCGCCCACCCCAGACCCACATACAGGAACTGGAACCGGCTGGAAGTCGGCCGACCTCTGCTTCCTCATAGAAGCCTTACGAGTGACGGCCTCCCCAGCTTCACGAACAAAACCTGGAACTGGAACCAGCTGGGCGCTGGCCGACCTCTGCTTCCTAACAGGAGCCTTACGAAAGACGGCCGTCCCAGCCTCACGAACAAGTAGCTTGGTCTGAGGTTTGGGTTTCTCATTGCGACGGGAGCCCACACCCGGCGGGCAGATAGCTAGCCGAGTTCCAATAAAGCTCTCGTAATTAAAGCGCTCCATCATGGCTAGCTATCCTGTCGTCACCGGGTCCTAGTTTTGGTTGGTTCGTACTGTCAGATTTGTGGAAACGGGTAGAATAAGGACCCAGGGTGGTGACGACGGCAGGGTGTGGGAAATAATCATTTATTTAAGTAACAACACAAACAAAAACTCTGCCGAAAAAGGGAGGACAAGAACATACAAAAAAAAAAACCCTAAACAAACTAGACAAACAATGAGGGGGCAAAAACAAAGAGACTACACCAAATAAGGAACAAACAAAGGGGACCAAACCTCAGACCAAGCAAAGACCAACGAGTACAACCGAACGAGCATACGGCAGACAAAGCGAGTGAGTGAGCGAGCGAGTGAGAGACGAACCAACAACAGTGAAGAGGGAACAGGGCTTAAATAACCAAGAAGACAGGTGAAACTAATTTGGACAAACGAGAAAAGTAAAACAAGCCAAAGAAACGAACAGGAAGCAAGAGGCAATACTACAAAATAAAATGCCACAACAGGAAATGAACAAAAACCCAAACTAACAAAAAGTCCAGAATCCTGACATGGACACAGCGTAGTTATGGCAAATTAAGCTGCTGGTAACCACAGTAACCAGTTCACTGCCTTCTCTGGGGATTCCAGCTGTGCAGTTTTTGGGGACCGGTGGAAGGAATGGAATTTTGTTCCAAAATCTTATTCTTACAGAAATGTTGACGTTACCTGACTACTCCTGCTCACAGTATCCAACCAGCTCGGGGTGCAGGGGTCCTAGATTGTGGACGTTTCCCCAAGCTGCGGTCCAGTACTGTTTCATCCTCTTTATGACCGGGCAGAGCTGCACCGCTTCTGATGTAGCACATCAACAAGCTGCTCAGATCCCAGTGTCAGACCTTTCGACCTGCCTGGGGCTTCACCGACATTAGTGTGCAGTGGTGAAGTGCGTGCTCCACATTTCTCCAGACATGTGTCCGCATGTGTTTCAGTACAAAAATGATTATATGTCACAATTATCATGGCCAAAGGGCTGAAGCAGGAGGGCAGACGTTTCTGTGTTGTTTTTCCAAATCACAATGATTTTACTCATTTCAAATGACACTGTGTCATTTTTTTATTAACTGCCGTCAGTTTTAGGTAATGACCAATCCAATTCAAGACGTCACAAAGTGAAGTGAATGCATTTTTCTTATTAACCTTGATTAAAATCCTGACCCCGATTAAAATCTCATTCACCCTAAAGACTGTTTCTTCATTAGCACGTTTATGCGATGGTTTCGCAGGCTCCTGTCAGCAGTAATGAGCCACATTAGTTTGCATTATTGAATGACAGACGGGGACGTTTTGTCCGAGTGCTAACTACAACACGCCCAGTGCTGCTGTTTTCGAGTTGAAGCAGCAGGCTGAAAGATTTCTCACGGCTGCTTCGGTTTCCCGTGAGCTTGACAGGAGAGGAAAACCAATCTCACAATTTGGGGCAGTGCTTTACTATTTATACACCACGTCGGTACAGGGAACACGCATAATCTCAGCAGAAGCAGCTCAGGAGCTGCAGTTTTTATGTCTGGGGTTAGGCTGACTCTGTGGGCCCCTCACTGCTCCTCTTACCATTTGTCTCCACTCCCCAGCTCTCTGTGCTGCTGTACACTGTAGCATCACACAACAAAGCAAAAGATTTGGTAGAACTCGTTCGATCCAGGTCAGTGCTGGCTAAAATGTGGGTGTGTACTTCTTCTCACTCCTGCTTTCTGAATTCAGTTACTCAATTAAAGGCTTCTAGAAATCGGGGCGTCATCATTGATGACCAGCTGAGCTTTACTGACCAAACCTCTTTCTCCTTGGCAGCAAATGCACCTCGTACCACAATGTGCGACCAAACTTCTCACGCAGACATTGGTCACATCTCTGATGATCCCAAATGCAGCAGAACCAGGTTCCAAGCTTCTGTATCTGTAGAAGACCTCTTCAGTTCTGTGGTTCCATGAGATGGAACAAGCTGCCAAGCTCTGCACTCACGACAATGACTAAATGTAAATGTGCTTCTTTACTGCACTCTCATGTTCACAGAGTCTAAAAAAAGCTTGTCCTGGTTTAGCACTTGCGTTGTCGTCTATCTCCTCACGATCCCTCCCCTTCCATTTATCTCCTGTGCGTCTGTCTTTTTTTTAATAGTATAACTAATTGCAACGTGACACTGCAACTCCCGCGAGCACTACCTGCACACGGGCTCCGCTCATTGGTCCTTCATTAAGCCTCCTGCCGTGCACCTTCTTGGTAGTTACTGACAACACGTGCCACTGTAAACACAATGTCCCTGTGCAGCAGGGCACACAAAAGCTCAACGAAAACCTGGAAACGGGCCTGTCACAATAATTACATTGACTTATCGTATGTATGATGTAAGGACACAAGTTTTTATGGCCAAACGCTGTGTGAAAGATGCTAATGAGCAAATCGTCATACAGTTGATGGGCGAATTTAATGTGTCAGTTCAGGAAATCTGGTGACCATTAATGTAAAAAGTTACAAATTTAATTTCACCAATAAAATTACAGTTACTCTCTCCAAAACAACTCGTTACAATATACTAGTCGTTGCACCTGAATGTTACAATTAGCAACAGTAGAAGTAGAAAGGCAGCTGGAAGATAGAAATGTCCACAGTCAGACGCTAGCTGGAAATATTTCCCGAGATTCAATTTGTTGTGAAAATAAGGTGATAAGGTAAAAACTAATGATATGCACAGAGTATGTGCTAAAGTTCCCGTATTTTTGCAAATGAAGAAACAAGTCTGCATCACAGACAAATAAGTTCATTCAGGTTTCGATACCTGAGACATATTTGTTCATAAACATAACAAACACTGGCCTCATCTTTGAAAGACAGCTTCAGACAGGGAGTGTGCGACATGTTTGGTGTGTCATACTAACAGGGAAAATAAAACTGTTTAGCAGCCGACTTGCCTTCTGGCCCCTAAACAGTGTGTGTGTCTCTGGCCTATAAAAAATGTCTCCAGCAGCAGCAGCAGCAGCAGCAGCAGCAGCCCTCCATTAGTCGTGCTGCATCTCTAATGACGCCTGTTGACAGCAGATGTAATTATCCACAGCTCTTTGTGTTCTCTTTGTCGACTGCAGTGTTGAGACGTTTCTCATATCCCCCGCCACCGTCGGGACCCGTCACTAATGCCTGCCTGTCCTTACACCTGGCAGCCATTACTGTGACAAATCTTTTGTGTGACATTGTTTGTAGGTTATTGTGATGCTGCTGTAAATGGCCGTATTGGATGGCATCCAAAATTTTTTGCACCGAGCGGGGGTTTTAGGTGAAGCATATGCTCGATGGTTAACAGAGGTGGGGGTAATGAGATACTTCTACTCGAGTGTTCTTTCCACTGTTTTACTCACTCAACTGTTCTGAAAAACCTTTCAGATTTTGTGATCAAAGAGTAGAACAAACTATTACAACTACTTAAAGTACTACAAGTAAATGTAATCTACGCATTGTGAAAAATAGCCCATTTTAAAAAAATAATAATTATAGAGTTGGTAATTATCGATGCAGTAAAGTGTAAGTTTTTGAATGTGATTCTTCTGTGCGGCTTGTGAATTTCAACGCAAAGATTTATATTATGCTATAGTGATGCATCATCATATTAATATTATGAATAGCTTAGTGTGCGGGCAAGATTGTAAAAGGTTTCTGCCCTTGACATCAGGCACATGTGAGGACATACTAGGATCATACCATTATGTGAAAGAAGGAAGGGGCCATAAATTAAGAGCCATTTTGGAGCCATAAGGGGAGAATCGTTGAAATCGTTTTTCAATCAGTCTCAGGACAAGCAGCAAGCTCATCCCTTGATGGCTGGGTGGGGCCACACGTGCCAGGGTGGGATTCAGAGCCACAAACCTAATGCTCCACCACTGATGCACCGGGCAGCAACATTACCTCCGAAAGTAAATGTCTCGGTGTGTGTAGTTTTATCCTGTTTCCATTGGGTTCAGTGTCTAAAGTATGATGCTAATCACGATTAGCATCTTAACAAAGTCAGCATTCATTTAACCACGTTAGCTAGTGAGGCTTGATGTGAGTTAACGTAAGGCAAAAACGAGCTGTGAAAAAGCTTGAGAGCTTTAAATGAGCAAAGTAATTGAGGTGTCGTGTTTTTTTGGAACGTTTTACACTCTGGTTACGTCCTCTCTTGCGGCGCGCCACTGACTGCGTGAAGACTTTGTGAGTACTGACAAACACGTACGTGTCCGACACTTTACACACTGTTTATGTTGGATAAATTTTAGTGTTGCTTGTAACTTCTGTGGTGCCTTTCACAGTAAAAGCACACAGAACAAAGCTCACTGTGAACGAGATCACATGCTCAGTGTTAACACATTTCATAGAAGCAATTCGGTTTGACTAAACAGGTAAGTGATTCAAAAACAGAACATCGACATGCAGTCTTTGTGAATTTGCCCTTAGATCCACTTTAATTACACTCCCATGAGAATATACTGTGGCACAGAGCCTTCATCAGCTGGATCCAAGTACGATCAAATATCTATACTTTGTAAAAGATCAGAATTAGAAATAATTATTTATTGGGAGCTAGACACATCGCTGGGCAAACTCTAAAGCAGGTTCCTTTTGTGAAATTAAGAGTATTTTACAAAACGGGAACAATTCTGCAAATTTCCTGTGCTGTGGTAAAATGGATCCAAATGTGAGTTTTATGGCCGAAACCATTGGTTGCGACCGACCCAAATGAGCCACATTTTCCTGGTTAATAAAAAAGTTAAACGCTCAGTAACTATGCACTCGAGATGTGTTCTTCTTTTTCACAGATCACTCAATTAAAGATCTGAAAAAATAAGAGTTTTGTGTTGGCAAAGGCTAGAAAGCTCTCTCTAAAATAATCGGTGAACTTCTGCTTGTTGTACAGGGCCATCTCCTCGCTCCTCCGTAACAGTGCGGACACCTCATGGAGACGGGACTGATTTCCTATAAGTGTTTACTGCTAAAAGCAGTAGAGAAATGTGGCGTCATTGTGAGAACTATGGATCGGGATAAGGCCTTTATATGGGCTCTGGGTTCACAATCAAGCAGGTTCGGTTCCTAGATACAAGCTCACCTGAATGCTTAGACACACACACTTTCTGTGTCACAGGACATAGAACGTGTTGCTCTCTGTTTAACTGCTGTAAATATGTAATTCTTTTTACGTTTGTTTGAATATTATTTGTGTCCTTTTGTGTTTTTTTTTTTTATGTTTATTGCTGACCCAAAACAATGTTTATTTTGTGTTCTGCACGGACATTTTCGATTTTGCAAGTAAAGTATAGAAGGCATGTGGAACTAAAGTAGCTTACATCAAGCCAACAAAGGAATGTGTCTTACGTGGGGTTTTATTTTCTCAGCATAGACAAAAAATGCGAGGACACAACCAACAACCTTTTGGCGTTTCTCGTGCTATAGTCTTTCATGTTAGGACTTGAGAGCGGAGTTAGTGAATGGGTTCGGGACTGTTGATCTATATGCATGTAATTTCTTTATTTATTTGTTTAATTTAAATGTATTGTGTAATGTAACTCATTCCAAACGTTGTGTTGAGTGATACTGTAGCATAAAGAGGCTTATTTGTTAGCGTAGCATATGTGCATATACATTTATTAATCTGTGACCTGCTTAGGATGGTGTGACTACATGGGTTTTTAAAGCAATTCAATTGGAGATGATGAATGATTTACTACCGCAATATTTTTGCAGTCTCTGTTACCCTGTTGGTAGAAACTGGCCTTGCTCCAGACAGCAGACATGGGAAAAACTCTACAATGAGGTAAAGCTGGTAAAGGTTAAGGTAAAAGGTAAAGCAGAGATTATGCTTTTTCCTGCAGGATGCAGACTGATGGCAATACAACATGGGTTTGAAAGACTCTAATCACATTATTTTTAAGCCAAAAAAAAAAGACTTTCTTACTTTACTTGACTTCAAATGTCTTTTTCCATAGTAACAGACAGACTACTGGTAGTAGTACATCAGGGGAACGGACCTTAACAATTTACTGCTCTCACCTTCGGGATACTAAGTAAGAATATATGTTTAGTTTCAAAATGCCAGAGGTATGAATACACCTATGTGATTGTAAATGAATGATTGTAAGTGGATAAAGCAAATCAAATCCATTCATGGGATGTGTACTCTAAGCTTGTATAGAGAAATTTGATTATGCGATTAAGTAATGATGTGGATTCTTCACGGCCAGTTTCTAAATTTGACGGTTTAGGCAATGTAGTTTAGATTCTGCGCTAACCAAACTGCATTGGCATTGCCCCTGTAAACTCTTTTGTGCAAAATCCATTAGACAAAAATCCAAGTCACCAATCAAGCATAAGACTATGATCACCTCTGTGCAGCGTAATGCCACTAAATTTTACTTTGACAATGTTATCGTTTCTCAGCTGTTAGAAAGTTGATAATTCTGCTCTCCGTTTTTTTTTAGGTCAGAGTGATGGAGCCAAAACATTACAACCACCTCTTCATAAATATACATCTACAATTAAGCAGGATTGTGACAAAAAAAAGTGAAAGTGTCAGAAGTCAAATTGTCATTGAGGTCAGTCTCATGCTGCGAAACCTAATTTCTTGGCCTAGTAGACGGGCCAGCCACGGTCGAATAGCTTAGTGTCTACTACTGTTCTAAAATCCGTCGAATCATTTCTTGTTTTTAATGCAAATCTGACACGTTACAGCAACTGTCCTGCTGATTACTAGGAGATTCACCAGCATCACCACCACCAACACCTTCATTATCAGCACCACAAGCACTTTCACATGTTTATAATCATACAAATTAGTTACCAGTATTAATACCAGTGTGCACTGCATTGTTAAACTAAGGTGTTAGATGGTTTAGTAAATGAAAATCCAAGTTAAGGACAGATGGAGCTCGGATCGAAGCGATGGGATCGCACATCAGTGTCGAAAGTTGCTCCACAAGTGGAATTTACAGTTGTCAGTGTATCCTCTTCAAGACATTTGTGCTTTTTGTTCTAAAGAAGAAAATAGGGATGAGGTGGAAAATTGAAGAATGGCATTCAGTTATATCACTGATCGACATTCTTTATCAATTTATTTAAATTTTTTTAAGTGATTTATTCCAGCTTCCTGTTGTTGATCAGAGGGGAAATAGTTTCACTGCAGTTTTTGCCTGAGACTAAACTTATTTTAAGAGTTGCATGAGATCAATCATTTCTCAGTCTGTTATGAATTATAGGTGGACAATTATCTAAGCTGTTTGGGCTGTAGGCGGTGCTGGTGGTGCTCTCCGGACTGAGCTGAGTGGCCTGTTCATTCAGTGACCAGCCAGCATCAAAGTACTGCTTTAAATTACTTACACTAAAATACTCTACAATGCACAAATAATGCAGTATTAAAGCATAATCAGTCCACCTAATAAATGACATTAAGTATTAACTTAAACATAGAATAAGTAAGGACACTCTGTGGATACTACTATGGCCATTTCAACTGTGCACTTCAAATGTCAGCTAAACAATGTAACTGACAATGCTACTGTACCTTTTATTTAAAAAATAATAATCATTTCCTGTTGGCTGATATTTCGTAATGAGAATTGTTCAAAAGGGGACTTTGATTGTTTCCCATCTACGGAGGGATTGATTTCTTTAATTTTATTTTTATTAACGTTGCCCCTAGCTGGGCACCGCTGTGGGACAGGAACGGCTAATAAAGAGGTAAGTGTTGTAGAAACCTTCTTGGAACAACTCAGGACTAGACTTACACATCCATGTTATCAATGGTATCAAGCCTCATGACTTTTTAAAATACTTACAAATCAGTATTTGTAACTCAGTCGGATGAGAATTACCTTCTTAGTGCAGCATTTTTAGACTTAAAAAACATCTCACACCTTGAGTGAAGAATGTAAAGCGGGGTTCTTTTATTAGTAAAGTACTTGCAATTTTACGTGAGTATCAAGTTTTGTACCTCTGACAACTCTGACATGGTCCAAACCTGCCTCAACATCTTTCTGTTCTGTTCACTGCTCTGAGGCAGTTTAACAAAATGGTTTCACTGACACCCTGAGGACAAAGAAACTCACTGCACTTAGTCAAGCAGAAACTATTTTTATTGTTAGTATTCATGTGGTTGTGATCATGGTTGTTATAGGGCAGAATTCTCTTTTATACAGAAATTCAATTTAATATCACAGTTCCCAACTTTCCCATGAAATACAACGGTTACTTTTTTGTTACAGTAGTGTCCCTGTGGCATACGTACAAACATCTACCATCTACCAAGAACCGAACTTGGTAACAAGATGAAACGTTTGACTTTAAAATAATTATACTCGGCATTTTGGACTTAAGAGGTTTCTACATGTAAAACACCTGGTCAGTATATGATTAATACTAGAAAACGGTTTTGCAGTTGCACTGTGCAAAGATTGTGTTCCGGAAATTTTTGGTTAAAACTCTGGCTTTTCATGAATATTGTCTTTTTAAAAAAGTGAATATAACAAAATAGGTTAAAGACTTTTATGTTTATAACTTTGCTGTAAATGTATGAGGCCGACAAACTAGAACTTACTATAGATAGTCTGAAAAATCTGATTTAAACCTGAACATCCCATCAATATAATGTGTTTTGACTTATGTGTGAACTTAGACCTAACGTCACGGCTCTGCATTGTGAATGTTACCTGAATCCGGTTTCATGGCGTGTCCACGCACACATCTGTAGAGCAGAAATGTGCACTAGAGTTATTTGCCATTTGTGGGGGTCTCGATGACGTGGTGGGCCGCTGTGCTTATACCAATGTAGAGGAAACGCAAAGTTGTAAAAAATTATTTGCATCCAGTTACAGGTTGCACGCACGCATGCAGCTGCAGAGCAAAAAGGCCACGGTGGAGCCGAGAAGACAAATGTGTTCTTCAGTTGTGGTCGTACTAAGTCCTTCCTGCAGGGACGTGTGGAGCTGTGAGCAGGTTTGTGTTGTTGATTGTAACGGCTGTGGTGATTTCTCTGATTTTCTTTTTTCTTCTCTCTAACGCCAGCGGCTGTCTTTGCTCATTCGCCTGTTCTTACTTTGCCTGTTATTGATGGTGCTTCCTTTTACAGTGACCCTGAGTGACCTGAAAGGGGCTTTTAAATAAAATTATTATTACTCTGGAGAATTCACCATGAGTGAGTGGGGGTGTTTGTGATGTCCATATCCTGCAACAGCCGCCAAACCGGGCAGATACAAAAACCCCAAGGTAAAAAGTTTGTTAAGTTACTGAACATAACTGCATCTTGTAACCATCCTGTTTTTTTTTTCATCCAGGCTATGTGCCTTGCGATAACTTCATTTATATAATGTCAAATCACACAAACTCAATTGAACTGAACTGAAGTGATGTGAGTCTTTAGCCTAGTTGCCTGAAAGGACTTTGTTAGATCTCCTCACATAGCTTTCAAACAAAAGTGAATCTCTGAGTCATTTTTCTTGGTTCTGAAGACTCTTAGTGCGTCTATATTTCCTCCGTTTATGATTTTGGTTTATAGATTATGGTCTGGTGGGTACTGGTGTAACTAAATGCTTTGAAATAAATACGTATTTTTTCATTACTTGAAGTCTCACAGATAACAAGCTTTTATATCTGAGGCTTAAGTTTTTTTTCTCATTGTTGAAATTCAAGACTGTAAAGTCAGATTTTAGTTTTTTGACATTTCAGACCAAACAATATTTCTCCAACACAGGACATTGTTGAAAGTTCTTGAATGAAAGTAAATAATGCCTGAGACCCACATACTGTAGCCTGGTGTTGGGCTGCTCAGAACTGAAACTGACAGTTGAATGTACAAACATGCCTTTGACACCATGAGAACTTAATTTAACACAGTCTCTAACTCTTCTGTCTCTTCCTGCCTTTATATAAAGCACCTCCATTTTAAGAATCTGGCGCATCAATCAGTAACATTACTCAAATGTGCAGTGTGGATACAGGTCAGCAGCTCTGGATTATTCTGAAGTTAAGTAAAGTGTTAAATATTTCCACCAATGTCATGTGAAATGGCTTCAGACCCACTTAAGGCCTTATCACTAACTTTGAACATTGTGATGTTTCATTTGAAGTGTTGTTATTTTCAGTTTACTCTCCCCTCCATGACAGTTGTGAGTTTGATTTATTTGGCATCATATGAACAGGTTATATCCTAAAAAAAAGCGTTCCTACAATTTTAACAGGAATAACAGTCTGCAAGTGGGACAGAAGCTAATAACCACAACAAGTCTCATGCCAGCCTCATAAATATATAAAATAATAATTTTAGTAGATAGGACAGACTGAAAATATACATCTGAAATATCTGCAGCAGTGAATGTGCACATACACAAATCGTTGAAATATAGAGACACATTCAAACTATAATTCTACCACATCAAAACAGTATCCAGTTAGATTCCTGGTTGGCAAACCTTTTTTTATCCATAAAGGGGATCAAATTTCAGTCAGTTCACAGCCTCCGTTCACAGCATGTTGGTCTCACGGGAATCAGACCTCAGTATCCGAAGAGAGAAAATGAGTCTAACAGCTTCTCGAAACCACGGGTAGAAAAAGGCGTAAATCACCGGGTTCAGACAGGGGTTAACACACAACAGAAGGTAAGCGAAGGTTGTATATAAACCACCGACGGACGGATCTTGTACAAAAGAAAGAGAGTAATATGGACAGAAACAGATTAAAAACACAACTACAACAACACCCAGAGTCCTGGCTGCTTTCAGCTCCGATTTCTTAGTCGTTACAGTCCCTGAATGTTGGAGTGTGACGGCTGCAACGTGAGAGCGCATGGCACGAGCCTGAGACACAGCCACAACAAACACTCTCATGTACAGAATTATGATCACAGCCACTGGAGCAAGAGATGACAAAACGTTGTCAACAATCCCTAAAATTTTGTCAATGCCCCCCACACACTTTCCGTAACAGATCCTATAACTGTCTGGTTGAGTCAAAAAGTCCTTTAAAATCAGACCATTGTAGACAGCAGAACAGCTCCAACACATACAAATCCACATTTTAACTCTTGTCACAGTGACTCTGGTGGGGTAATGCAGAGGGTCACAAATAGCCACATAACGGTCGACTGATATGAGAATCAGGTTTCCTATGGAAATGCCCAGAACGGTCGAGCTCACATATACTCGAAGAGAACACACGATGTCACCAAGAAACCAGCAGGCTGTTTGACGGTGAGCTTCTACCGGTGTCACAAGCCCAAAGAGAAAGTCAGACACAGCCAGAGAGAGGATGAGGAGGTTGGTGGGTGTGTGCAGCTGCCTGCAGGGAGACAAAGACATTAACGTAATATGAGACATTCATGTGCAGTGATATGTCTTACATGTGGCACATCTGGACATTGAACATTCAAAAACACTGTCAGCAAAGCAAAAAATACGTCTGATGTCAAAATGTGAAGTTAATCACACCATAACATTGTCTTGTAAATCAGACTGTTCACACTTTTAAAAGTTGTAAGTTTTGCCGAGTTTATCTTTGCCTGAAGTGGGAGACTGAGATGATGACGAGCAGGTTGAGAGCCACAGAGAAAACAGAGGTGAAGAGCAGGAAACCCATTAGAGCAACTTTCGACTGACTGATCTTTGGTTTCCTGCAAGAGGCATTGAGAAATTGTGGAAAGCAGAGCTCTTCTCTTTCTTCGTCCACCATTCTCACAGAGAAAAGGAGAAGCTGCAGCCCTGGCAGCTACTCACTAGAACAACTGTCAACAACTGATATGTCAGCACCTGCTTAATCTTCACCTCTCTCTCTCTCTCTCACGAGTAAGGTGGTGTGTGTGTGAGGCTGCTTTGCTTTCGTAATATATATAATTAAATTGTGGAGATTGTTTTTTTATTGTTGTGATTCCAGATCTGTTGGGGTTCTGTGAAGTTCGGGTGTTATTCTTGGTGTGGCTATTCAGGCGGAAGATATACCATTCCTCTGACTCCTCTGACTTTCTTCTTGTTGAAGAATGAATAGGACTGTCTTAATCTTCATCAATCAAGAACATGACAGGGTTTCTCTCTTTAAAAGTGGTGTATTGATTATTGATTTATTTGTTCAGGTTTCTCCTCTGGTTGTCAGACAGAAACCATCCTGGACAATGATGTTTGCAGATGACATTGTGATTTGCAGTGAGAGTAGAGAGAAGGTGGAGGAACAGCTGGAGAGGTGGAGGTTTGCTCTGGAAAGAAGAGGCATGAAAGTCAGTCGTAGTAAGACAGAATACATGTGTGTAAACGAGAGGGATCCAGGTAGAAGCGTGAGGTTACAGGGGGCTGAGGTGAAGAAGGTGCAGGAGTTTAAGTACTTGGGGTCAACAGTTCAGTGTGATGAGAGTGTGGAAAAGAGGTGAAGAGGCAAGTGCAGGTGGGTTGGAATGGGTGGAGGAAAGTGTCAGGAGTGTTGTGTGACAGAAGAGTGTCAGCAAGACTCAAAGGAAAGGTGTACAGGACAGTGGTGAGACCAGGTCTGCTCTATGGGTTAGAGACAGTAGCAGTGAGAAAGAGACAAGAGGCAGAGATGGAAGCAGCAGAGATGAAGATGTTGAGGTTCTCCTTAGGAGTCACAAGGTTGGATAGAATAAGGAACGAGTTCATCAGAGGGACGGCTCACGTTGCCTGTGTTAGCAACAAAGTCAGAGAGGCCAGATTGAGATGGTCTGGACATGTGCAGAGGAGGGATAGTGAATATATTGGTAGAAGGATGTTGGAGATGGAGCTGCCAGGCAAGAGGGCGAGAGGACGACCAAGGAGGAGATATATGGATGTTCTAACAGAGGACATGAGGTTAGCTGGTGTCAGAGTGGAAGATGCCCAGGATAGAGTGAAGTGGAAATGGAGGATTCGCTGTGGCGACCCCTGATGGGAAAAGCGGAAAGAATAAGCCGTCACTGACAACTCCCATCCTGGCGACTCTCCACTGATTGCCTGTGCATTTTAGAGTTCATTTTAAAATTCTTTTATTTGTTTTTAAATCTTTACACGGTCTTGCCCCCACTTATCTTACCGAGCTACTTATCCCCTATGCTCCTTCCCGGTCTCTCAGGTCAGCTGACCAGCTTCTCCTGACAGTATCAAAGTCACGGCGCAAGCCTAGAGGGGATAGAGCTTTCGCCATAGCAGCACCCAAACTGTGGAATGCCCTACCACTGCACATTAGGCAGGCACCTTCATTGTCCATTTTTAAAACTCATTTGAAGACCCATTTTTATTCTCTGGCTTTTAATTCAGCATGAGGACTCTGTGTTTGTTCCTTTGTTTTATTCTCTTGTTTTATTGTCATTTTATTTACTAGTCACTGTTTTACGTATTGTCTTGTTTTCTGTAGCTGTGTACAGCACTTTGGTCAGCCAAAACTGTTTTAAAGGGCTTTATAAATAAAGTTGAGTTGAGTTGAGTAGAAGTAGTAGATTAGGACCTTATCAGGTGGGGCGTGTTTAGAGGACCCAAATAGAGGCAAGGACGAGCGACTGGAAGAAAATGATTTATTGTAACAAAAATGAATGAAGTGAATGACGTGATAGGCTTCGCCGATAGGAACACCCGGGATGGCTCACGGCAGGGGAGTAGTGGTAGGATCTGGAGGTGGGAAAAAGACAGGTGAGTAAGTAAATGACAATAGAGGGGAAACTTATGAATGAGTAGTGTCTTACGGAATCTATGGAGAGATGGCAGGATGACGGACGGGTTCTCTATGGTTGAGCAGAGTACGTGGCAAAACTAGGAGTAACCAAAATCGGCTGACAACGTCAGGGAGAAAACAGGCACAAAGTAACAACATAAAAAGAGGTACGTGGAAAAGTAACAAAACAACAAGACAAGAGCTCTGACAGAAACAAAGTAACAAATCACATACTCATGGGAGTTCTTGGCGTCGTCGTGGCAGTGGTGGAGAAGAAGCACAGATTAACAAGATGCGTGGTCCAAAACTAAGACGGGGAAAATTCTCTGTCAATGAAAAAACAGACTTGGCAAAAACTTGGCGTGGCATGGAGCGAGACATGAATGATAATCTGGCACTGGGGAAATGTGTAGGCATGGTTTAAATACGAGAGACACAGGTGAAACATATGGAACTAACGAGAGGGGAGGAGAGCAAGGCAGAGAGAGACAGGACCGTAACCAGGGCAACACAGATCAACCCCGAGATCGTGACAGACCTAGAATGTATATCTGTAGGGTCTTTTGCAATTTAATAAATTGACATCCCTCATACAACCACAAGAGCCTAGAAGACAAATTCAAGGAGCTGCTTTAGTACCTAATATTATCAATTCTACAACAGAAAAAAAGAGTGAGGAATTAAAGCATAACTTATTATTAATTTTAATAATACTTTTCTCAATTAATCACGTTGTCTAAAATCACCATGCAGATGCTAAAGCCAACAATCCACTATCTGACATATTTCTTTATTCGGAAACTGGTGACCTTTGTAGTTTTAACAAACATCACACCATATGATCTGATGTTCAACGTTTGGTTATTGTAGCCGGTGAGTTATGAATGCACAGACTTCAAAGAGTGTGGATAATATTTACAAAGGTCTTTTCGTATAGAAGAAACATGTCATTCAGTGGAGGGGTGTGTCTAGCTGATGGGTTATTGGGTTTAGCACAGAGGAGTAAATCAAGGCTACAAACGTGAGTAGAGAAGATTGTACATCATATAAATCATAAATCATTTTGTATATAAATGTATGATATCTATTTTTTTATTTTATATATAAAATTCATTTGTTACAGATGGGTGCTTTTATTAAAATTATAGGAATGTCTTTCATTCCCAGCTGTTTTCTGCTCTCAGACACTTTAACATAATGCTTACACTGACAACTTGAGGCCAAAGGAACAAACAGAATGTTATCAGGCAAACACTATAATTATTCTCATTATTATTATTCTTGTTAATCAAATTCTAAAGTAAAGGAAACCAGTCCCGCCTCTCCTCAGTTGACTAAACAACTAATACTGAGTTTCCTCCCTGTTGACCAACTGTCATGATTCAGTCCCTCAGCTCCACTTCCCCCCCGGAGTCTTATTTTGTCACCCGCTCTTCTCCACATCCTGTCCTGCTCCACAGTTACTCCGCCAACTTCATCACCCTCGTTTGTCAATTGGTTTCACCTGTTCCCCCTGTCCATTTATACCTGCCTTTCACCACAGCTGGCTGCCAGATTCTCGTCATTGTTCCCATGTCGTTGCTTCTGTGTCGGTGCTCCCATGGACTCTCTGTTATTTGGATTTCTGAACTTTCAACTTTTGGACTCATTGCCCGTTTTCCCTGTATACTGAGGTTTGGTTTCTGCCTTTTTGGTTTATTTGGTTTCTGGTTTTGGGGTTTTTGGTTTTTGGCCCTGGTGTGTTTGGGTTGACTTATTACAAATAAAGTTTCACGTTCTTTTACACTCCCTCTCGTTGTTGTCCTTCTGGGTCTTTTATTTCACCCATACCCGTGACACCAACACTAAACCATCCTGTCTGCTAACATCTGTCACTTCACTTAATTTTCTATCTTCAATATAATTCACATCTAAGAGTCTGTTGGAGTGTTTGTGCACATTTCAGGAAGAGACAGACAATAAAAATTGTAACACATTCATCACAATTGTCATTTTCAAAGTTTAATTCTTATTACTTCTTTCTAACAGTCCCTGCACAGTGTCTGTTTACAGCATGTTGGTCCCACGGGAGCCAGGCTGCAGGATCTGAAGAAACAAAATGAGTCTGATAGATTTTCTAAACCAGGGGTAGAACAAGGCATAAATCACAGGGTTCAGACAGGGATGAATATGCAACAGAAAGTAACTAATAAGTGAATATAGACGAAAGTCTACAGAGTCAGGTGGGACAAAAGAGCGAGAGTAATATGGACAAAAACAGATTAAAAACACAAGTACAACAACACCCAGAGTCCTGGCTGCTTTCAGCTCCGATTTCTTAGTCGTTACAGTCCCTGAATGTTGGAGTGTGACGGCTGCAACGTGAGAGCGCATGGCACGAGCCTGAGACACAGCCACAACAAACACTCTCATGTACAGAATTATGATCACAGTGACCGGAGCAATAGATGACAAAACATCATCAACCATTGCTGAAATATTGTCAACCTTCGTCAAACACTGTCCATAGCAGCGCTTATGTCGGCCAGGTTGAGTCAAACTGTCCTTTAAAATCAGACCATTGTAGACAACAGAACAGATCCAACACATACAAATGCAAATTTGAACCCTTCTCACAGTGACTCTAGTGGGATAATGCAGAGGGTCACAAATAGCCACATAACGCTCGATTGATATAAATATCATGTTTCCTACTGAGAAACCGCAAATGATTGAAGTCACATAACCAAATAAAGAACATACGAGGTCACCAAAAAGCCAACAGGTTGATTGTTTAGGAACTTCACACAATGTAATAAACCCCTGAAGAAAGTCAGACACAGCCAGAGAGAGGAGGAGGAGGTTGGTGGGTGTGTGCAGCTGCCTGCAGGGAGACAAAGACATTAATGGAATATGAGACATTCATGTACAGTGATATGTCTTACATGTGACACATCTGGACATTGAACATTCAAAAACTTTGTCAGCAAAGCAGAAAATACGTCTGGTGTCAACATGTGAAGTTAATCACACCATAACATTGTCTTGTAAATCAGATTGTTCACACTTAAAAAAATAATCATGTGTAAGTTTCGCCGAGTTGATCTTTGCCTGAAGTGGGAGACTGAGATGATGACGAGCAGGTTGAGAGACATAGTGAGCACAGAGAAGATTGACAGCAATGTAAGGTACAGTAAAGCAGATTCAGACTGACTGATCTTTGGTTTCCTGCAGGAGTCGTTGAGCAGTTGTGGAAAGCAGAGGTCCTCCATCCTCAGAGAGAGGAGGAGGAGAAGCTGCAGCTTCTGACTCAAACTCTGTCAGACAACTAATATTTCAGTTTCAGTCACAACCTTCATCCCTCCCCTTCTCTCTCTAATTACATCACATCCTCATATTCATCACTTTCTATTGACTTTCACCGTTCTACTTGTTACTTTTTCTCACAGTTTTGATGGCAGAGTTGCTCTCTGCCTGTTTTTTGCTGTAACATCACAGTGGTTGTTTGCTCACTTTTTCTACATCCGAAGATACTGACGATCACTGTAACACAACATAATGCTTAACACAAACACACCCAGGTTAACTTGTACTTGTAATGTAGAACAGCTTTGTTGGACATTCCACATTCTTTGTTTTAATGCAGCCTTTTATTTTGGTGGGTATATTGTCACTTTAGGTGCTACAAATTTTATATGTATGCAGTACTCTACTGCATACATATGTTGGAGACAGGAATGCTGCAGAGAGAGATTCCTGTCTCCTAGAGAAGGGAGAGAGGACCCGCTCCACTTACAAAGACTGAGTTTTTCATTTGACATATATGTACGTATCCAGAACCAGAACCCCTGATTTTGTACCTCTTAATTATCAACACTCCTCCACAAAGAGACCGCTCTGAGTCCTTAATAAGATGTAGTTCAGGGTAAACCCAGGAGTCACTTGTTCTGTAGTCGTTTTTCTCCCTCTCTGTCCCCCTCTCTCTGTCCCTGTCTTCAGGTGTCCCCAGATTTGGCGCTGTGTGTCCTCCAGTGCGCAGCTACTGGTCCTACCAACCTGCCCCATGTTTTGTTGTTGCTTTTGTTGCTCTGTTCTTTTCTCTCTCCACTTTCAACTCTGCCCAACCGGTCAAGGCAGATGTCTGCCCACCCTCAGCCTGGTTCTGCGGGAGGTTACAGGGAGTTTTTCCTCTCCACTGTTACCTATGGCTTGCTCAAGGGGGATTTGTTTTCTCTACATGTTTGTATAGTCTTGACTTTATTATGTAAAGTGCCTTGAGATGACCTTGTTGTAAATTGGTGCTATATAAATAAATTTGAATTGAATTGAATTCCTCCGCATCTTCCTTTGCACTTGAAGAAAAAAACTTCCTGCTTTTTCTTGTACTTGTATGTTATGAAACAAAAACACTTCTTTGATAGCACTTAAGTTTGATGTTTTTTCCTAATTTTAAAAAGAAAAGTTGTTTTTCTTCACTTCTAAGTTGCTTTGGACAAAAGCGTCTGCCAAATGACTAAATGTAAATGTAAACATTCTGAACAACAATTTAGCTATATTTCAGTACTGTTACTATGACAAGTGTGTACTCCTTCCCAACAAACCGATTTTATAGCAGCTTTCACAACAGGTCATGCCAAATTAAAACTGTACAGTCACATGGAGCAGCTGGAAAGAAGTGTTTACACCACTAGACAGGGAGAGACTAGATTACCTGTGGGAATTTACTTGGGCGACCTTACAGAAGAATTGCATTCAGACTATATAAAAATTTGTTTCAGCAGGTCCCAAACGTTACGCCTAACAGGCTAGAGGTGGCAAAGTGGAGATGAAAGTTTAAAGATTCACACAGTCATTTGACTGACTTTGTTCTGTAAAGAACCTGATAGATACTTACATCGAGAATCCTGAGGGAGGTGTTTTGATGGCCCCCCAACACAACATATCTCGCAAAAAATACATTTGAGTTGAGAAACACTTATAAGAGGTTCGGGGGTCTTGTTAATGATAATAGACGCCTGCTCCCCAGCGGTTTAAGTTTGCCATTTGGTTACTCATTGGGTTTAAAAAATCGGTTTTGGGGTTGCTGGACACCAGCTCATTATAAAGTCGAGCGACAAGAGACTCTGGGTCGTGTTTGATCTAGCTACAGGTTAGGATAAAGTCATGTCTCTGATGGAAAAGTTGATTTTATACAGGGTTTTAAAAGCCATTTCTCATATTATTGTGGGAGCCAGTGATTAGGAAAAACCTTGTTTGTGAAGTTGAAGTTTTCTGAACAATTGTAAATATATGATGAATGATATAACCGGAAAGCCATTCTGTCTGATTTCGTCAAACCCATCTGTAAACTGGTGTTTAATCTCCTCAAACTGAAGGGAAGTCTGGAAATTGCCCCTAAATTTGCCTAAAAATTACTCTGCAGCGGCATTGCCTGAGAAACCCTCTGATCAGATAATTCTTATCAGAGAATAGATCTGAGGTTACAGTGGAATGTTACCCGGTAGGACAATGTGATGGTTTAGAGAAGAAGACTGTGAGCTAAATGAAGAAGTGATCCAACAAATGCATAGGAGTGACAGATGATATCGGCAGTGCAGTTCCGGATCAGAACAAGCTCCAAGTTGTTGCCAGTTTTGTGGGTTAGAGGAGTGGAGACCAGTCTGAGGTTAAACGTGTTCAGAAGAGCGAGCTTGTCAGCCGCCTGACCTGGTTTGTCCAACTGGGTGTTAAGGTCTCCTAAGATGATGAGAGCAGTGCTGTCTTCAGGGAACTGGGACAGCAGCATATCCAGCTGGCCCACCAGACAGTAGATCACAATGACCTGGGCTGTAATTGGTGCCGTAATCCTAATGGCATGATATTCCCACGACGACAAATTGTTGAAAGGTGCAGTCGTGGAAAACTTTCAGATGTTAACAACGAGCAGTCCAGTCCCACCCTCCTGGCCCGATGGGCGAGGAGTGTGAGAAAAGGCAAAGCCGGTGGAGAGCCCAGCTCGGGTGGCCATGTTCTGCAGTGTGATCCGGGTCTCCATAAAGGTGAGCACCTGAACAGCTGACTTTATTCCAACTTTTCCTACACAGTCAGCCTTGTTCACCACAGACAGTTGCACAGGGCAAGAGAAAAAGAGACTGGCGACAAAGTGGTTTGGGTGAGGACACGCAGGTACTTTATGCTTGCGGTGAAGCAGTCCCTACCTCAGTGTGTTACTGGGCTTGAAATGGACCTTGAATGAGAAAAACCCATATACATATAGTATATAAGTGGCCATTTGTATGGTTCTGATAACTCCTGGTTTATTCTCCAGAGGGTTGTGTGACTCAATATGCTTCAATTTTGATGCTTCTCTTTTCATCGAAGTTTATTGTATAGTCCAAGAGGTCTGGGCACTGAGACGTCGTCCTATGTAAACTTGATAATTTATCTACTAAATTGATTTTGTAAAAGGTTCCACCTCCTGTGGTTTAATGGCAACAAGGAATTAATGACTCAGTTGTTTACAGGCCGGCTTCTCCTGTCATGAGCTGGCCCTTCATTTCCTCCTCTGGATTATTTTTCTGTAACCTCTTTTCTGCCACTTCCTGATCCTGATTCAGTCAGCTATCATTATTTTCACCTACTCCCCTGCCCATATTAACTCACCTCTCACCTCAATTCCCTGTTGGATTCTCATCATTCATGGCTTAAGGACATGCTACCTGCTCAACCTGTTTCTGGACTTTTTGAACATCACTCGTTGGATTCTGTTGCCTGCTCATTCTTGGTCTCAGGTCTGGTTGTGCTTCTTTAATTTACTCTACCTGATTGGCAGAGGGCCTGGAGGGCAAAACAGATGATGCAGGATCAAATCCCAAGGGCTGTGGGATCCCAGGCGCACCCCCAAGCAAGACACCCAGCACCAGCCCCCCAGGTGCCAGCCATGGTAGCCCACCACACACGGGCTAAATGCAGAGGCCAAATTTCACTGTAACTTGTATGTGCAAATGTATATGTGCTTAGTGACAACTAAACGTTGTTTGGTTGTCTGTGTTTATTCACTGCTCCATGACTGTGTTTGCAAGGATTTAAGTTTACCTCTCTTTAGCTATGCCCTCCCTTTGTGTTCAGTGTTTCCCTTTACGATGTTCTATTGGCCCTTTTTCCTAATAAGCCCAGTCGCTGCCCCCCTTCGTTCTGGAGTATTTCTGTTCCTTCTTGTTCTTCCTGCCTGCTAGCATCTTGCACCCTGCTGTCATGTGCTGGATTGTTTCAGAGGCACCTTTGCACAGCCTGCATCTGGGGTCCTGCCCAGTGTGGTAGATCCCAATCTCTATTGATCTTGTACCTAGAGCCTGTTCCTGTGCTGCTGGGATTAGTGCCTCCATGCTGTCTTTCACTCCAGCTTTGTCCAGCCACTGGTAGGATTTTTTGATATCAGCCACTTGTTCTGCTGCTGATACATAGTGTTCAGGGGTTTGTCCTTCCATGAGGGTTCCTGCTCTTCCTCCCTATGTTCTGCTGCCTGAGGTATTCCCTAAGCACGCCATCACTTGTGTCAACCTTCCTGATCTATTCATGGACCTTAGTTGTTTCATCCTTGATAGTGGCTCTGACGCTCACTAAACCTCAGCCTCCAAACCTTCTGCTCAGTGCACAATCTCAGTATGCTGGATTTAAAGTGAAGCCCTCCATGCATTGTAAGGAGCTTTCTCATACTGGTGTCAGTGGCTTCCACCTGCCTGCGATATCTATGATAGGCGATATTCTCTAGGTCAGGGAGCTCAGTGTGGGTGATACGCCCAGCTGAGCACACAACCCTCTGAAGAACTCGTCTGTCCTGCCTCGTGCTGTTCCCAAACCAGGCACCAATGCTTCCCATTAGGATGCTCTCAATGGTGCACGTGTAGAAAGGTTTAGCACCTTAGAGGGCATTTTGAAGTCTTGTAGATGTCTCAGATGGTAAAGACGCTGTCAGGCCTTCTTTACCACAGTGTTGATGTGACAGGACCAGGACAGGTCCTGTGAGATATGGACACCCGGATACCTGAAATTGTCCACTCCCTTCACTGGGCTCCCGCTGATAAAAATTGGCTGGTAGTTCACCCTCTCCTGCTTCATGCTGAAGTCCACTATCAACTCTTTTGTCTTGCTGACGTCCAGGAGAAGATTGTTGTCCTGGAACCATGTCTCCAGGTGTTTAATCTCCTCTAGGTAGACCGTCTCATAATTGTCAATAATCAGGCCCACCACAACCGTGTCATCAGCAATTTGACAATGGTGGTGGGGTCAAAACAAATCTTCCATTTGTTACTTCTAGACTGAATAGATTGAATTACAATATTGTAATAAACATATTGTGTTCTTTGAGATAAAGAGAATTTTAGCTCAGCGAGGGATAATCCAGAGACACCAAAGTTCTTCAAGACATACTGAGCCACACTGAGATCCAATAAGAGAAGAACAGGTTAAATGTGAATCCACGTAGCTCAGGCTGTGAGGAGGAGATCAGGCTGGATGGAGAATTGATAGAAGACAGCAGAGGTTAATGGAAATGCAGGAATCTGGGTCTTGGTCCTACGAACCTGCTCAATGTTTTTTTGTTACTTTTTGTTGCCCTTTTCTTTTCTCTCTTATTTACAACGTATACAGTTGAATAGAAAAAAAGAAAAACCCACACAATCACTCCCATGGTCCGCTCATGGAAGAGAGAGAGAGAGAGAGAGAGAAAACTGATAAATCATTCGTCTGACAGAGTTTGAGTCAGAAGCTGCAGCTTCTCCTCCTCCTCTCTCTGAGGATGGACGACCTCTGCTTTCCACAACTGCTCAACGACTCCTGCAGGAAACGAAGGATCAGTCAGTCTAAGACTGCTCTAACCTATTTGCTCATTTTCATCTCTGTTTTCTCTGTGGCTCTTAACCTGCTCGTCATCATCTCAGTCTCCCACTTCAGGCAAAGATAAACTCGGCAAAACTTACAACTTTTAAAAGTGTGAACAGTCTGATTTACAAGACAGTGTTACTGTGTGAATAACTTCACATTTTGACACAAGACCTATTTTCTGCTTTGCTGACAGTGTTTCTGAATGTTCAATGTCCAGATGTGTCACATGTAAGACATATCACTTTACATGAATGTCTCATGTTCCATTAATGTCTTTGTCTCCCTGCAGGCAGCTGCACACACCCACCAACCTCCTCCTCCTCTCTCTGGCTGTGTCTGACTTTCTCCGTGGGCTTGTGGTGACACCTCTCCAAGCACACGACTCAACACCCTGTTGGTTACTTGGTGACTTCATATGTTCTCTGTATTATATTGCATCCTCATTATTTACCAATGCCTCAATAGGAGATATGATTCTCATATCAGTCGACCGTTATGTGGCTATTTGTGACCCCCTGCATTACCCCACCAGAGTCACTGTGACAAGAGTTAAAATGTGGATTTGTATGTGTTGGAGCTGTTGTCTTCTCTACAGTGGTGTTCTTTTCAAAGATGATCTGGCTCAACCAGGTAGGTTTAAGTCCTGCGAAGGACAATGTTATGTTTATTTTGGCAAAACTGAAATGACTGTTGACATTGTTTTGTCATTTTTTGCTCCAATCACCGTGATCATAATTCTGTACATGAGAGTGTTTGTTGTGGCCGTGTCTCAGGCTCGTGCCATGCGCTCTCATGTTGCAGCCGTCACACTCCAACATTCAGGGACTGTAACGACTAAGAAGTCGGAGCTGAAAGCAGCCAGGACTCTGGGTGTTGTTGTAGTTGTGTTCTTAATCTGTTTTTGTCCATATTACATTTTTTTTTTCTGTTCTCTGCAGAATATCCCTTTTCCACCATATGTTGTACTTATTATGGTTTGTCTTTTTTATGCCAACCTCAGTCTGAACCCTCTGATTTATGCCTTGTTCTACCCCTGGTTTAGAAAATCTATTAGACTCATTTTGTCTCTTCAGTTCCTGCAGCCTGGCTCCCGTGAGACCAACATGCTGTAAACAGACACTGTGCAGGGACTGAAATGTGATCTGCTTTATTTGTACGTGTTCTTCGGGGAGTGAATTCACAAATCCAGTCTTGGATAAAAAAGTAAACTAAAGCATTTCATATTTATTAGTACAAATAGTCAGATTAAACAAAAACCTGTAAGTCACTTTGACTGTGAGAGAGATCCCTGATAATTTGATACCTTCACTATAAAAAGAAGCTGTGCAGTGACTGAAGTGTGAACTTTACCAAAGACACAAAGCCAATATTTCTGTGCACATATAAAACACTCTTGAACTTTGTTAAACCAGCCCATGAAACATACAAAGACATCGTGGAAAAGTCAAACACTAAACACCAGCTGGAGTCAGGTGTTGATATGTGAGATCAGATCACGTTTCATGACATGAATTTATGCAGAAAGCCAGGAAATTGCACACACTTCATTTACTTTTTCTTCAAACTGTATGTTTCTACCACTTCACACACTGGTTGCTCAGAGGTTGCTAAGCAACAGTTGTGTCTTTATACAGTGGATATAAAAATATACACACCCCTGATCAAATGTGTTTGACTTGTAAATAAACAATTTCAAGATACTGTCCTCAGTCCACATTGTAGGTGGGAAAAAAATCAAAAGTGATTTATCTTTTTCAGATTGTTTTTACATTTCAAAAACCTTTTTTATATCCACAGTGAATCCAGCCTCTCCTTGCTGCCATGTATGTTTTGTCCATTTATTTGGATGGTACCACTGTCTTATTTAAAAATATAACAGATTTTATCAGACAACCAAAAGATTGACAATCCAGATTTGAGCCTAGGACGCAGAGATCCAGTCCTACACTCCTCTCTGCAGTATCCTTACCCCCTTGACCCCCCCACAACTCCCACATTCCTATAGAAACTGTGTCTGTTCCCCGATTAACTAAATTTTACAAACTAAAAATGATCACAAGAGGAGTTAATCATAACTTAATAAAAATCAGGACTGCTCCTCTTACTGAACAAAAAACTAAAACAATTAAATGTGGATTATTAAATATCAGATCTCTCTCATCTAAATCTCTGTTAGTAAATGACATGATAAGCGATCATCAATTCGATTTATTTTGTCTCACTGAAACCTGGTTGCAGAAGGAAGAATATGTTAGTTTAAATGAGTCGACCCCCCCAAGTCATATTAACTATCATGTTCCTAGAAGCTCAGGCCGAGGTGGAGGAGTAGCAGCAATCTATCACTCAAGCTTACCAATAAACCCTAGACCTAAACATTATTCTGAATTTTTGACTGAATTCTCTGATTTTCTAGCCGACTTAGTGCTTAGTGCAGATAAAGTCGTCATAGTGGGCGATTTTAACATTCATGTAGATGCTGACAGTAACTCCCTCAACACAGCATTTACTTCATTATTAAATTCAGTTGGTTTCTCTCAAAATGTAAGTGAACCCACTCACTGTTTTAATCCATCACTTCCTTAATACCAGCCTGTTTTACCTCCCTGCCAATCTGGTAACCTAGCTATTCATATTCACCAGCTAAACTTGCAACACACCTGCCCCCTGCTTGTTTACCTGTCTGTGGGCTTAGTGTATGATCTACCATCCATTTCTGTGTATTACTATCATCAATAAAACATCCTCAAACTTCTGTACTTCTGGGTCCAAAAACATAATCGTGACAGTGATAGTGGAGGATTTTGTTTAAGTCCACAGTATCCACTTCTGGGGTCTGGCTCTTTGATGCTGCCTGCTCCAAGACAAAAGAAGTTGCATGACCTCTACAGCACATTAGGTCAAAGATCACAGTGGTGATGGTGATTCCTTTTTCTGGCATAAGGAATAGTAGAGACAATGCAACAATGAAAGAAACACATACATTAATGTATAGATGCCTCATTCTGTCATACTAGGGTCATGTATATGTAGCTGAGCCAAGTCCCATGTCTTTCATTTGTTATGAACATTCTCAAAACTTGAATATTTCAGTTATTGTAATTCTTCATATGGAGATGTTTTTGTTTTTTTGGGTATTTGTGATTTTAAATTGAAGTGTATATTTTATTGTATATATATGTATGTATATACAGTAGTTCCTACCTAGTTGTTGTAGCAAGGGGGACTCTAAATTGTGTGACGCATATCAGACGCACATGCAGCGTCCAGCTAATTCCCGGTACATGCTGCGTCTTGACGCTCTTCAATCCTTCGTGCATATTAATTGTCTTCAAAGTTGTATGTTTTTGTTGGAAGCGTGTGTAAATTGGTTATGCAGATAATTCCGACATGCTTGACATTGTGAATACTTTAAGTTACCGAACAAAAGGCGAGTTTTTGTCAAGTCTATTCTGGTCTGCTGTAGGAAACGGAGGAGAGGGTCTGTCTGCGTGTGCACTGACCCCCCATGCTACTCTGTGGCAGAATAAATTGTGAACCGACAAAACTGCTGTGTCGAGACTTCTTCAGACAATCTTGAGGCCGCTACATCTAGATATTTATAATTCACTAAATAACAAACCTGCATGTTGTTGTTTCAATTTTCCACTAACGAGGCTCATGTACGTATAAACCGATTGTAGGTAGGTGATTCTACATGAATAATTCACTTATGCCAAATCAACGTGTGGAACATGTTCTGCTGTGGTGACCCTTGTTGGCATTGTGTAACGACTAAGATATTCAATTCAATTCAATTCAATTCAATTCAATTCAACTTTATTTATATAGCGCCTATTTACAACAAAGTAATCTCAAGGCACTTTACATAATAAAGTCAAGACTATTGTTACAGCCCTAGGCCTCTTGGTTGTCTCTTACAGGTACATTCCTTGTAACTACTGTGGCCAGCCTGTCACCAGCTGTTTCAATCAAGGTCTCCACCTCCGTTGTCCTATTGGTCCGGCCTACAGGCATCCTCCATTCACCTTTCAAGAACAATCTCAGCACTGGTTTAAAAACCTGCCAATCAGTCATTCTGGGCGGCTGCAGCATAGAGGGCAGCACACCTCTGGTTTGGTTGTTGGCTTGGTTGAGGGTTCGTTTGGTTCTGTTTTGTGTGTGGTTTTTGTTGAGCTCTGGCTCCCAACAAACAGAGTGAAGTTTACTGTGCTTGTCAAGCTTAGAACGACTTTTGGTTACTGTGGTTTGTCTCGTTAGAAGTTGTCTTGTCCTGTCCGCCGAAGGCCAGGTTAGGTTAGATATACCCACACACTCTCTCATTCATGCACCCTCTAGAAACTCACCTACATACTTTAACCGCTGGCACAAGGAATACCTTTCGCCTAGTTAACATTCGGTTTTAGGGATGCGGCATTGTTGTACCTACAGTATGTTTCATTAACTTTGATAGTTTGTTTTTTTGTTTTGTCATTTGACGTGCTGTTAACTTTGTATTTAGATTTTTATGGAAACTTGTTTGTTCAGGGTTTTGTTTTCTGTAAGCATCCTCTTCCTTAGTTCCCCTGACTTACTACTGTTTGTTTGTATATTGTACCTTTAACCCCTATTGATTTACCTTAAAAATAAATTATCTGAATATTAGAGTTTGTTTTCCCATTCTTATGTTACTATACCCTGTAACAACTGCACCCAGAGTCCTGGCTTAAAGCAGCCAGTTGTAGTTGGGTTTTTAATCTGTTCCTGCCCTTTGTTCTCTAGCACTTTTCTATCAGTTTAATTTGTTGGTGGTTACTTTCTTTTTTGTATCACCCCCAATCTGAACCATGTGCTCTATGCCTTGTTCTACCCCTGGTGTAGAAAATCTATCATCATTTATCATCACTCAGTCTCCTAGGATCCTGCAGCCTGGCTCCCGTGAGACCTACATGCTGTAAATAGACACTGTGCAGTGACTGAAATGTGATCTGCTTTACTACAACTTCTATTTCGGCTTTTCCCATCTGGGGTCGCCACAGCGAATCATCCGTTTCCACCTCACTCTATACTGAGCATCTTCTACTCTGACACCAGCTAACCTCATGTCCTCTGTTAGAACGTCCATATATCTCCTCCTTGGTCGTCCTCTTGCCTGGCAGCTCCATCTCCAACATCCTTCTACCAATATAATCACTATCCCTCCTCTGCACATGTCCAAACCATCTCAATCTGGCCTCTCTGACTTTGTTGCTAACACAGGCAACGTGCGCTGTCCCTCTGATGAACTCGTTCCTAATTCTGTCCAACCTTGTCACTCCTAAGGAGAACCTCAACATCTTCATCTCTGCTGCTTCCATCTCTGCCTCTTGTGTCTTTCTCACTGCTACTGTCTCTAACCCATAGAGCAGAGCTGGTCTCACCACTGTCCTGTACACCTTTCCTTTGAGTCTTGCTGACACTCTTCTGTCACACAACACTCCTGACACTTTCCTCCACCCACTCTAATCCACCTGCACTCGCCTCTTCACCTCTTTTCCACACTCCCCATCACACTGAACTGTTGACCCCAAGTACTTAAACTCCTGCACCTTCTTCACCTCAGCCCCCTGTAACCTCACGCTTCTACCTTGCTCCCTCTCGTTTACACACATGTATTCTGTCTTACTATGACTGACTTTCATGCCTCTTCTTTCCAGAGCAAACCTCCACCTCTCCAGCTGTTCCTCCACCTGCTCTCTACTCTCACTGCAAATCACAATGTCATCTGCAAACAACATTGTCCAGGGAGATTCCTGTCTGACCTCATCTGTCAACCTGTCCATCAGCATAGCAAACAAGAAGGGACCCAAAGCCGATCCTTGGTGTAGTCCCACCTTCACCTTGAACTCCTCTGTCTGATCTCCCTGGACAATCTCACCACCGTCATGCTTCTCTCATACATGTCCTGAACTACTCTGACGTACTTCTCTGCCACTCCCGACATCCTCATACAGTACCACAGCTCCTCCCTCGGCACCCTGTCATACGCCTTCTCTAAATCCACAAAGACACAATGCAGCTCCTTCTGACCATCTCTGTACTTTTCCATCAACAACCTCAAAGTGAAAATGGCATCAGTGATGCTCTTACGGGGCATGAAACCATACTGCTGCTCACAAATCTCCACCTCCTTCCTAAGCCTGGCTTCCGCTACTCTTTCCCACAGCTTCATTGTGTGGCTCATCAGCTTTATCCCTCTGTAGTTGCTACAGTTCTGCGTGTCACCCTTGTTCTTAAAGATCGGCACCAGAACGCTTCTCCTCCATTCCTCAGGCATCTTCTCACTCTCTAAAATCCTGTTAAACAGACTTGTCAGAAACTTCACTGCTGTCTCTCCTAGACACTTCTACACCTCCACAGGTACGTCATCAGGACCTACAGCCTTTCCGCTCTTCATCCTTTTCAGAGCCTTCCTCACCTCATCCTTTCTAATCTCTGCTATTTCCTCCTCCACAACATCCACATCTTCCTCCCTTCTTTCCCTGTCATTTTCCTCATTCATCAGCTGCTCAAAATACTCCTTCCATCTTCTCTGCACACTCTCCTGGCTTGTTAGCACCTTTCCATCTCTCTCTTTAATCACCCTTATCTGTTGCACATCTTTTCCATCTCCATCTCTCTGTCTGGCTATCCTGTACAAGTCCTTCTCTCCTTCCTTCGTGTCTAACCTGTCATACAGCTCATCGTAAGCTTTCTGTTTGGCCTTTGCCACCTCCCTCTTCACTCTGTGCTGCACTTCCTTGTACTCCTGTCTACTTTCCTCAGTCCTTTCTACATCCCACTTCCTTTTAGCTAACCTCTTCTTCTGGATGCAGTCCTGTACTTCTTCATTCCACCACCAAGTGTCCTTATCTTCTTTCTTCTTTCCAGATGACACACCAAGCACCTTCCTACCTGTGTCCCTGATTACCTCTGCTGTAGTTTCCCAGTCATCTGGAAGCTCTTCCTGACCACCCAAAGCCTGTTTCAACTTCTGCATATATTCCTTGCAAGTTTCTTCATTCTTTAGCTTCCACCACTTGGTCTTCTTTTCTGTCCTTCCTCTCTTCTTCTTCCTGACCATCAGAGTCATCTTACACAACACCATGCGGTGCTGTCTGGCTACACTCTCTCCTACCACCACTTTAGAGTCACTAACCTCTCTCAAATGACCTCGTCTACATAGGATGTAGTCCACCTGTGTACTCCTACCTCCACTCTTGTATGTCACTCTATGTTCCTCTCTCTTCTGGAAGTAAGTGTTAACTACAGCCATTTCCATCCTCTTAGCAAAGTCCACTACCATCTGTCCTTCTGGATTCCTGTCCTTTACACCAAACCTGCCCATTACCTCCTCATCACCTCTGTTCCCCTCACCAACATGCCCATTGAAGTCTGCTCCAACAACTACTCTCTCTCCTGTGGGGATACTCTCTACAACCTCACCAAACTCACTCCAGAATGTCTCTTTCTCTTCTAACTCACAGCCAACTTGTGGAGCATACCCACTGACTACGTTCACCATCACCCCTTCGATTTCTAGCTTTAAGCTCATCACCCTGTCTGAGACTCTTTTCACCTCTAGAACATTGTTCACAAACTCCCCCTTCAGGATCACTCCTACTCCGTTTCTCTTCCTATCCACACCATGGTAGAACAGTTTGTATCCTCCTCCAATACTACGTGCTTTGCTGCCCTTCCACCTCGTCTCCTGCACACACAGTACATCTACCTTGCTTCTCTCCATCATGTCTGCCAGTTCTCTACCTTTCCCTGTCATTGTTCCAACATTAAGGGTCCCTACTCTCAGATCTAAGCTCCGTACTTTCCTCTTCTCTCTCTGTCCATGAACCCTTCTGCCTCCTCTCCTTTTCGACCAACAGTAGTCCAATTTCCACCGGCACCCTGTAGCTTAACAGGACCGGTGGCAGTCGTTGTTAATCCGGGCCTCAACTGAACCGCTATGAAAAAGTGTTTTACGTCAGATACCCTTCCTGACGCAACCCTCTCTATTTATCCAGGCTTAGGACCGGCACAGAGGTTACTGGCTTGCAACCCCTGTGGCTAGATTGAAATGTGATATTCTCTATTGAGTAAAAAAACGCTGGTCGACCAAAACCTAAGTGGAAGCTGTATTAAAGTTAAACAATTATTAACTGTACGTGTTGCTTAAAAAGATTTGTATATTTACACATTTACTGCTGCAGATATATTTATATTTATATTATTTATATTAAGTTTTTCAAATATTGAATAAAGAAAATATTGGCTGAGATCTGCTTAAATGGAGAGTTTTTTTATGAAGGGATGACAAGCTTTTAATGTGATGTTTGCAGTAGTAATGTTTGTAGACTGAACATAGTTTCAATTCTGATCCGCCAGGCACCAGGCCACAGCATGTAGGTCTCACCCGTTATTTATTTCCATTCAAAAATTCCTGTTTCCTGTGTTTTTTTATTTTTAGTTAATAACTAGAAAAATATAGTTAACAACTGATAAGAATAAACAGCATGATTATTTCTATTGGTTGTTATTATATACTATTTAATATTTGGTTTCTTATACTATATATATACTATAACAATAGTGTGTATCGGGTTATAGCCTAAAAGTACTGCAAGAACTTATATGTGTTAAATTGAAACAGCTCAGGTACCATTTTATTTGTCAGGTCCTGTAATTTGTAATATGGATATCTTAAAGTTTTAAAATGAAACTTTTTTTAAGTGCTTTAAAGGGGATTTCAAAATGTCAAGATTCATATTCGTACTCCATAGATGTTCATTTATGCAATTTGTATCCATGGCCACAAGGAGCCAGTGTAAGAATTCTGTAAAATAGCTGCCTCTCATCAGCTGGGTGGGAAAAGGTCTAGAATCAGTTTATCTAGATTTAGCCCCTTGATATGTCGAGTCAACGGGGAGCAGAGGTAAAGAAGGTGCAGGAGTTGGGGTTAACAGTTCAGAATAACAGCGAGAGTGGAATAGAGGTTAATAGACAAGTTGGAGAAAAGTATCAGGCTTGTTGTGAGTATCAGCGAGGATGAACGGACAGGTCTTCAAGACAGTTGTGCGACTGCGATGTAGGACGGTTTAGAGACAGAGGCACTGAAAAAAAGACAGGAGGCAGCGCTTAAGATGTTTGAGTTTGGACATTTTGGGATTGACGAGGATGGACAGGATCAAGAATAAGGACATCAGAAGGACAGCTCTTTTGAGAGGCCAGATTGAGGTGGAATGGACATGTTTAGAGGAGAGAATATTTGTGAATATATTAGTGTAAAGGAAAAATTAAGAGTCATTACATTTTAATGCTTATGCTTAGTTGTAAGGTCAAATGATTTCATTGTTTTTATGAAGAATGTTGAGACATAGCATCCTTTATCCCATATACATGTTTTTGTCTGAGAAGTGTCTGTGTAACCATCCCAAGATTGTCTGCTATCTTCAGTAAACTGTAGCCACCTGGAGACATGTAGGAGTGTTGGGAGCCTGATGGTGGGAATGTTCTGCCCAGCAGCAGAGGGGTATAAAGCATTTGTGTGATGCATCAGTTTTTAGAACGGCACTAGACAGGGGGGGAAACTCTGTCTGTGAACTTCTCTCTTGCAAGATAATAAAACCCTTAAAAGACATCCTGGATGCAAGCTTCTTTACTGATTACCTGATTTTGCCTGACATTGTTGCTGAGGTGCGCCAAAGTTGCATAGGTGCAAACGAAGGAGCAGGACTGGATGAAGTCTGCAAACATGCCATACATGCCCAAAATCAGTCTCACAAGAGAAAGAAAGGCAAGGAGATAAGCCAGAGACTGTCCTGAGAGGCCCTCTCCGGTGGTGGACTGACGGGAGGAGGAAGAGCTGGTGTCCCAGGGACGGTTGCTAGTGAATGATAAAAGGGGGGGAGGTAACGCACACACTGACACACACTGACACACACTGACACACACTGACACACACTGATACACACTGACACACACAGCAATGAAGACATGCTTACACACACATATACTGATGATGTGCTCGCTAACTGCAATGAAGAAATGCTTGACAAAACTTACACAAGATGAAGTGAGTGTGGATTTGATTGATCAATGTGTTCAATATCTGGAAGCAAAATTTAAACCACCTGTGGAAACCTGTGCTCAGTCTGAGGGAGAGAGTAAATTTCCTGAATACACTTTGAAAGTGAACGGTCAAGATGACATTTTTGGTAGACAATGGAGCAACTAGGTCAGTTTAAAAGCAACTGAACTTGCACCTCCTTAGATGAGTGGTAACTATGTGAACAGTGTGGGTGTTTCTGGGAAACAAAAAGAATATTTGACTCAGCCATTGTCATGTGTTTGTTCTCAAGATCGATCTTTCAAACATACATTTATGTTGACAAAATTGTGTCCTGGCAATTTGCTGGGGTGAGATTTGATGATTAAGTTAGGAATTAGTTTGATGTCGACATCAGAGGGAATAAAAGTGTTCACAAATTCAGATTTGCAAGTATACACCATGGTGAATTATAGTCCTGATTCTTTGTTGCATGTGTATGAATGGAAGCTGCAGCAGTCTGTCTTGTCTACAGAGTTACTCTCACATGCATGAGCTCTAGTGTGTCTGACGTTTACAGATTTTATGTCAGAGAATGATTTACATCGTACAGCACATGTTTCATGTGGCCCTGATGTTCCTCACGAACAAAGATGGGATTCAGTGAGATCTGAGAAATTAACTACAGTGTTTTTGTATTGGTCTGATCACAGATGTGAACTATCTGTCTCTCTGACGCTGTAAGTGCTGTTCCTCACATTTCGTTGGCTTAATCAGAATCAGATGAATGGAGAGATTTAGGATATTTTTTAGAATTCTTCTGTACATGATTAGAAGCAACTTTAGACTGACTCAGCTGTGATGTTTTCAGCGTCTGCAGGTGCCGACAGAGTGTCTCTTATCTGTGTTTTACATGCCACATGCTCAGTCTCTCTCGTGTCTGTGCAAATGCACACACGTCCTCTTTCCTATCAGACACAGAGGCAGCGATCACACCAGCACTGAGACGTGTGCATGAATGTTTATGGGCAAAACACAAATATGATGTGGACTGTAAGATATTGTAAGCTGGTCATAGTATTACCAAAGTGCTCTTAAAGGCCCAGTAAACGTCAGTACCTTTAAAACAAAAGTCATTGATGGAATTACACTAGGTGTTGAATTGTTAAGAAAGGCAGGAGTATTTGTGTATTTGGAAAATTTGTGAGAATCATCAATCCACATAGTGGAGATCTATAAAAACTGCAATCTCTCCATCTCCAGCTCCTGAATCATAAAAAGAACAACCAAACTTTACTAATTTCTATTGCTTTTCTTCCTAAACAGACTAATGATGATTACATAAACAATATTTAGGTTTTTAATAGATTTTTGGGGAGTCCAAATGTTTTTCAGTAGCTGAAACCATTTGCATTTACCAGCAGGATCAGCTCAGCTGCTGCTGAGAATCTAAACACGGAGAGTTTGAGAAATAACACTAACTAATAATTGGGGAAACCCAATGTGAATACTGTAGATTGGGAAGCTGCGCAACACGAAGTATCACACACACACACACACACACACACACGCACCCACATGATGACAAACATAAACACAGAAATGTACAATTCACCGCTATTCAACAGTTTTCTACTGCTGATAAAAGAGAATTTTGTGGGGAAAACAGTCGGTTGCAAATTTCAAAATGAAATTTGGATCCCTGTCTTGTTAAACATTTATAGAATTGACACACGGGTTAAACCACGTGTCAAAAAGGGGGAATGTTGATACAGTAATACTGGCTTTAGCAAAGAGTGTGAATCGTATGAATAGAAATATTATCAATCATTACTAATTGCGACATTACGAATGCCACAGGGAGAATATATTCTGTCTGACAAACCATTTGAACATGTTATGATTTATTTTAAATACATTTTATTCCAGTTGAGACATAAGAAATTGTGTTGTGACTGACATTTAAAATGAAATTGGCCAAGTATCTCGAACAAACAGGTCTCCCTTAGACTGAGGTTCATTCAACTGTTTTAATGAACATGAGAATAGAAGGAGAGTACGGACCAATCTCAGGCCTCTCAAAAATGAAAAAATGAATTCCTGAAATCCAAAAAACATGTGAAAATGCATGTTGCAGTATTGCCAGACGTCTTCTGCTACATTAGCAGGTGAAGGACATTATTCCTATTTGAGACGAAAGATTTCCACAACGAGGAAGCACTGGAGACCCAGGAAGTGGAACGGCCCATTCCAGGTGCTCCTGACCAACCACGCATCAGTGAAGGTCACAGAGAGAGTCACATGGACCCACTGCAAGAAGGTGCCAGAGGACATCCTGTGGACCACCAACCTCAATTAGGAGAAGACTCACTAATTCACTCGCACTCAACCATTCTCCCGGTGACAAGGAGGACGAGTGCGATTAGGCATGTCTGCACTCTAAGTCCCTAAACCGTGAAGAAGGAGATAACTGAGTGAAAGCGAAGCAACGGTGGGAACAAAACCATGGAGGACAGGACGAGGCTCCTTGTGCCATGGACACCGCTGTTGAAAGATGCTTCTCATCCAGAGCTTGAAGGACGGAGATAAAGTATCAAGAAATTGTCTCCACACCAACTGAGCAGAAAAGAAGATTTTTACTTTTACAAAAAATATAGATAGTACTTTACTTTTTATGGATAAAGATTCTTAATAAAGATTTTTAGAACAATATTCATTAACTAAGAAATGATGACACGTGTAAGTACTGTTGCAACATTACCAGTCGCTAACTGACATTCAGCCATCTTATTAATATTTACTACTAATAGTAATACGTTAACACTTTCTTTCCATAATTTTCACCTCCTAAAAATTTGTCTAATCTGGAATAGATTCATGTTAACAACAGCATGTAATACGGGTGATTATGAAACAGAACATAAGTAAGCAGACAAAGACACGGTGATCTGCCACTTGACTGTAATTATGCTAATTAACTCACCATATGACAAAACAATGTTGACTGTATTAACTACATATATTACAACCAACAGCGATTTGTAAATTCCTTGATGTCCTGGCAGGACAGTACGGCCTTAGACATGTTCCATGTTTGGAGAATAATGTTTTAATTTCATCCCTAATAAAACTGCCCCTGATGGAAGTGTCACCAGAGCCTTAGAAGGTCTCAAGTCCCTTAGAAAACAGCTTTCAAAAAATTCTGGTGTTAATATTGGATGGACCAATTGGACTGACCGAATGTTTGGTAAATGGAAGTCTGTTATACTGTCTTCACTTACTTCTATACTTGTTTTACTTACAGTTTTAGCATTTTATGGATCTTGTCTTATTCCATGTGTAAGGGGTCTAATTATGTGAACAGTAGAGAATGCTCTGACTCATCAGATGACACTCATGGATGAGAAAGGTACACAAAATAATGTTCCTCTTTTACAAGCTGATGATGATCTCTACACAGAGCGTAGTGATGAAGATACATATGTGTAGGTGTGATTTTCTAATATTTTATTTTATTTATTTTAATATTTTAGCTTTCTCTTAATCTATGCTTAGCTCTATAACTCAGTGATGTCTATGTCATGCAAAAAAAAAGCAATCCCTAAATTTCTAATACAACATTATGACGATGCATATTAAATCTGTGAATTTATACATCTGACTAACACAGTTGTATGTCTTGTGATTAAAATGCAATCAACAGGAGGAAATTGTAAAGGAAAAACTAAGAGTGATTACATTTTAATGCTTATTCTTAGTTGTAAGCTCAAATGATTTTCAGTGTTGTCATGCAGAATGTCGAGACATAGCATCCATAGCATGTATCAGTATTTGGAACAGCACTAGACAGAGCACAAAACTCTGTCTGTGAACTTCTCTCTTGCAAGATAATAAAACCCTTAAAAGACATCCTGGATGCAGCTTCTTTACTGACTACACTTGAGATATCTGGAACCAGTAGTTGTCAATATATTTTTTTCCATGACAATTAGTAGAAGGATGGTAATGTTGGAGCTGCCAGGCAGGAGGTCTACAGGAAGATCAAAGAGGTTTATGAATGTATTGAGAGAGACAAGAAGTTAGTTGGCATTAGAGAAGGGGGTGGAGGCAGATGAGTCACTGTGGTCACCACTGAAAAGAACCAGAACCAGAACCCAAGACAAGTTATGGAAAACCAGAGTTGAGAGCGCTGTCGTCCAACATGACATTTCTCTCTCCGCTTTCCACTCACCCCAACCAGTCAAGGCAGCTGGCCACCCACCCTGAGCCTGGTTCTGCTGGAGGTTTCTTCCATTAGAGGGAGTTTTTCCTCTCCGTTGTTGCCTATGGCTTGCTCAAAGGGAATTTGTTGGGTTTTCTTTAAATGTTTGTATAGTCTTGACTTATGAAAAGTGCCTTGAGATGACCTTGTTGTAAATTGGCGCTACATAAATAATCCTGGACCACTGTAGTTCCTCCTCTTGCAGTAAGCGTATTGTGTCACTTCCTGTTTCGTCACACTGTTTCGGGTCTCTGCCGAAGGATTGTTCACTGGTTAATCGTAGCTCTTGTTTTCTAAATTTGTGATTTCTCTGTATATAAACTATCACTTGGGACGTGAGATTTGTTTTACGCAAACACCTGCACTTCTGAAATAAACAAACTAGCTAACGATAACTAAACTTAATCGATCTAGCTTCGTTAGCCTAGCACCTAGCAATGGCTTCTCCGTCTCCTTCTCTCTCTCCTCTGACTTGCTCACTGTGTGCTCACATGTTTAGTTTTTCCTCTGCCCCCTTTAAAGAGAATGGTACTTGTAATAAGTGTAAAATTCTTGCAGCTTTGGAGGCGAGGCTCTCGGAATTGGAAGCACGGCTCCGCACCATGGAAAATAATCCAGCTAGTGAGGCCCCGGTAGCTGGTGCGGACCAACCTAGCATAGCCACTGTTAGCTTAGCCACTGTTAGCTGTTCCCCAGCAGTACCCGAGCAGCCGGGAAGCCAGGCCGGCTGGGTGACGGTTCGTAAGCGATCTAATGCTCAACAGACGCCCGAGGTTCACCACCAGCCGGTTCACGTTTCCAATCGCTTTTCCCCACTCAGCGACACACCCGCTGAGGAACGAACTCTGGTAATTGGCGAATCCATAGTCAGAAACGTGAAGTTAGAGACGCCAGCGGCCATAGTCCAATGTTACCCTGGGGCCAGAGCGGGCAACATCGAATCCTATTTGAAACTCCTGTCTAAGGATAAACGTAGATACCGTAAGATCATTGTTCCTGCAGGAACAAATGACGCCCGATTACGCAAATCGGAGGTCACTAAAACCAATATTGAATCGGTGTGTAACTTTGCAAAAACAATGTCGGACTCCGTAGTTTTCTCTGGACCCCTGCCAAATCTGATCAGTGACGACATGTATAGCCGCATGTCGTCATTCAACCGCTGGCTGTCTAGGTGGTGTCCAGCAAACGATGTGGGCGACATAGACAATTGGAAAAGTTTTTGGGGAAAACCTAGGCTGATTAGGAGAGACGGCATCCATCCTACTTTTGATGGTGCCTCTGTCTTATCAAAAAATATGGCTGATTTTATTAGACAACCAAAAGATTGACAATCCAGATTTGAGCCTAGGACGCAGAGATCCAGTCCTACACGCCTCTCTGCAGTATCCTTACCGCCGTTACCCCCCCACAACTCCCACATTCCTATAGAAACTGTGTCTGTTCCCCGATTAACTAAATTTTACAAATTGAAAATGATCACAAGAGGAGTTAATCATAATAACTTAATAAAAAGCAGGACTGCTCCTCTTACTGAACAAAAAACTAAAACAATTAAATGTGGATTATTAAATATCAGATCTCTGTCATCTAAATCTCTGTTAGTAAATGACTTGATAAGTGATCATCAATTCGATTTATTCTGTCTCACTGAAACCTGGTTGCAGAAGGAAGAATATGTTAGTTCAAATTAGTCGACCCCCCCAAGTCATATTAACTATCATGTTCCTAGAAGCTCAGGCCGAGGTGGAGGAGTAGCAGCAATCTACCACTCAAGCTTACCGATAAACCCTAGACCTAAACATAGTTATAACTCATTTGAGAGTCTTACTCTGAGCCTTTCACACCCAATTTGGAAAAGTCACACCCTAGACCTTGTCCTTACATACGGCATTGAAATTGATAAATTAACAGTACTTCCTCATAATTCTGTTCTCTCTGACCATTTTCTAATAAAATTTGAATTTAATTTATTGGACTATACAGCAGCTAGAAAAAAGTTTTGCTTCAGTAGGTGTTTATCTGAAAACACTGTGAACAAATTTAAGGAAATGATCCCTTCATCATTTACTTCAACATGTACTGATATAACTGAGAGTAGCCTCATTAACTGTACTCCTGTACAAGTTGATTACCTGACTGATAATTATGCTGCATCTTTACGTTCCATACTTGATAGTGTTGCCCCTCTAAAAAAGAAGGCGGTAATTCTGAACAGGCGATCTCCATGGTATATTTCGTAAACCCGCAATTTAAAGCAGGCGTCACAAAGACTAGAAAGGAAGTGGCGTTCCACTCATTCACAAGAATCACGCTTAGCCTGGAAAAAGAGTTTATACTTTTACAAATTAGCCTCCGTAAAGCCAGAACAGTTTATTATTCATCACTAATAGAGGAAAACAAGAACAACCCCTGGTTTTTCTTCAGCACTGTAGACAGGCTGACTAAGAGCCATAGTTCAGTTGAGACTAGTATTCCCTCCATGCTGAGCAGCAATGACTTCATGACCTTCTTCACAAACAAAATCATAGCTATTAGAAACAAAATTCACCAGACCCTCCCCACAAATGCAACAGAATTAGAATCATCAGTAAGTCCTCAGTCCCTTTTAGACTGCTTTGGGCCCATAGACCTTGCTGAGTTAACTTCAACTATTATGGCATCTAAACAACAACATGTCTGCTAGACCCTATTCCAGTTAGACTGCTCAAAGATGCTCTACTTTTATTAGACACGTTCGTATTAGATATCATTAATCTATCTTTACAAACAGGATATGTACCAAAGGCCTATAAGGTAGCTGTAATCAAACCTCTACTTAAAAAAACCTAGTCTGGATCCAGATGTCTTAGCCAATTACAGACCAATATCCAATCTCCCCTTTATTTCTAAAATACTTGAAAAAGTAGTTGTAAAGCAATTATGTGACCACCTGCACAGAAACGACTTGTTTGAAGAATTTCAGTCAGGATTTAGAGTTTATCATAGCACAGAAACCGCACTGATTAAAGTCACCAATGATCTTCTTCTGGCTTCAGATAACGGACTTGTCTCTACACTAGTTCTGTTAGATCTTAGTGCTGCATTTGACACCACTGATCACAGAATATTATTACAGAGACTAGAACATGTTATTGGAATTAAAGGAACAGCACTAAATTGGTTTAAATCGCATCTATCAGATAGATTCCAATTTGTTTATGTTAATGATGAATCTTCCACATACACAAATGTTAGTTATGAAGTTCCACAAGGCTCTGTGTTAGGACCAATACTATTTTCTCTATATATGTCTCCCCTTGGCAACATTATTAGAAAACAAATTTTCATTGCTATGCTGATGACACGCAGTTATATCTATCTATGAAACCTGATGAAACAAATCAATTAATCAAACTACAAGCATGTCTAAAAGACATAAGGGACTGGATGACATATAATTTCCTTCTTCTAAACTCAGATAAAACTGAAGTTATTGTATATGGGCCTAAAAGTCTAAGACACATGTTTTCTAACCATATCGATACTTTAGATGACATAACTCTGGCCCCCAGTAGTAGTGCAAGGAATCTCTGAGTCATTTTTGACCAGGATTTGTCATTTACCTCACACATAAAACAAATCTCTAAAACAGCCTTCTTCCACCTACGGAACATTGCCAAAATTAGGAGCATCCAGTCTCAAAGCGATGCTGAAAAACTGGTTCATGCATTTGTTACTTCTAGATTGGACTATTGTAATTCTCTACTTTCAGGCTGCCCCAGTAACTCTCTAAAAAGCCTCCAATTAATCCAAAATGCTGCAGCAAGATTACTGACTGGGGGACTCTGCACTGAGCCACTTTCACATATACACATACACCACTGTATGACATTAACTCTGTATCTTCTTTGTCCCTCTCTCTGTCCCTGTCTTCAGGTGTCCCCGGCTTTGGAGCTGTGTGTCTTCCAGCTACTGGTCCTACCAAACTGCCCAATGTTTTCCACTCAGCCCAACTGGTCAAGGTAGATGTCCGCCCACCCTGAGCCTGGTTCTACTGGAGGTTTCTTCCGTTAAAGGGAGTTTTTCCTCTCCAATGTTGCCTATAGCTGCTCAAGGGGGATTTGTTTGGTTTTCTTTAAATGTTTGATAGTCTTGACTTTATTATCATGGATTGAGACTGAACGTTGGGGCAGGAGAGAAAGCCAAGCAGGAGGCCAGTGGTGACAAAAGAAGCCCTCCGGGACCCGTGCAGGAGACTGTCATGTGGGATAGGAGCTCACCGGAGGTTGGGCTCACTAGAGGTTGGGCTGGAGGTTGAAAGGGAGGCAGACATCGGCTGAGACAACAGAACACCTTGGGAGGGGAGGCCGAAAACAGATCAGGAGGCCGACTATGAAGAAAAAGGGCCCAAGGGAACCAGGCAGGATGCAGAGCCGGAGACCGTTGGTCACGGAAAAGGCCCTCCGGAGGTCGATCTGGCAGCTGATGACAGTAGCCCTCTAGAGGTTGGACTGGAGGAGGAGCTCAGGCCCCGCATCAGGTGCGGGGCCGGTTTCGACGGAAGAAGCCCTCCGTGGAATGGGTAGGACACCAGTAGCAACGGCAGAATCCCTCTGGCAGCTGGCATCTGCAACTCAGCACAGGCACTGGTGCGGGGTCTGTGCAGTCCACGCCCCTTCCGGGAACAGTCTCTGGGTCACAAGTGGGACTGGTGCAATCGACGACCCCCTCGGAAACCGTCAATCAAAGCCAGATGCAGGTCTGGTGCAGTCGACAGCCCCCTCGGAAACCGGATCAGAGCCAGGTGCGGGGCCGGTGCAATCAACAGCCCTCTCAGAGACCGGATACGGACGAGGTGCGGGGCCGGTGCAGTTGACGAGCCCCCTCAGAGAGGGGGTGGACGTGGGGCTGAGGTGTGAGCAGATGCCAGGGCTGGAACGGGAGCATAATAGGGTTCTGGTAGGTGGTTAGTAGGTTCGAAGATGACATCCGGGTCAGGAAAGTTGTTGGCCGACTTAAAAATAGGTGGTTGAATTAGGGCGGAAATATCCCTCCTGAAAGCGTTCACCCCCTCCATGACCCAGTGCACCCCAGGCAGATCCATCAACCAGGGCCTGGATTCAAAAAGGCCCTCTAACTGGTTTGCTGCTGCACAGCGAATGTCAAGGTCTCCCGGGGTTGCAATAGCCTCACCAAGTCTTAACATTAACTGGCAGATAATAGAACATTGCTGGCGTTGGGTGAAGTCCAGAACAAGGTTCGCTGGCAGTGGTGAAGGAGAATGACTCTCAGGAGAACCAGTTTCAGGAGGAGACCTCATGTGGTGGGGCTTACGACGTCTGGCTGGTCGCTTCATAGTGTGGAGGTGCTGTTGGGCTGTGGCTCAGAGACAACGGGAACAGAGAAAACCTGTGGAGAAGAGTACGCCGAAGCAGGAGATGGAGCAGGAGAAGGAGGTGGTGGCTTGGTCGCACTGACCCTGGGAGAATAGGCAGAGTTGATAGCAGACTTGGGCACTGGGGAAAACAAGGTGAACTTAACGCAGAAATTGTAACTGGACGAACGGATGCAGAAACAGGGTCAGTTACAAAAATTGTACAGGCAGGACACCCTAAAAAACGAATTAGCAGAAGCGTTGTAGCTGTGTAGGCTGATAACCCGAGGACAGTGCAGCCAGAGAGCTGTGGTGAAGACCAAGTATAAATAGGCAGGGGGGAACAGGTGAAACCAATTGAGGTCAATAACTAGTGGTGAAGTTGGCCGAGTTATAGTAGAACAGGAGAGGATATGGAGAAAAATGGATGTCAAAATAAAGGTCCAGGTGAGGAAATAAGCTGAGAGGCCGAATCATGACTGAAGAGGCGAATGCAGGTGGGTTGGAGTGGTTGGAGGAAAGTGTCAGGAGTGTTGTGTGACAGAAGAGTGTCAGCAAGACTCAAAGGAAAGGTGTACAGGACAGTGGTGAGACCAGCTCTGCTCTATGGGTTAGAGACAGTAGCAGTGAGAAAGAGACAAGAGGCAGAGATGGAAGCAGCAGAGATGAAGATGTTGAGGTTCTCCTTAGGAGTGACGAGGTTGGATAGAATAAGGAACGAGCTCATCAGAGGGACAGCGCACGTTGCCTGTGTTAGCAACAAAGTCAGAGAGGCCAGACTGAGATGGTTTGGACATGTGCAGAGGAGGGATAGTGAATATATTGGTAGAAGGATGTTGGAGCTGCCAGGCAAGAGGGCGAGAGGACGACCAAAGAGGAGATATATGGATGTCCTAACAGAGGACATGAGGTTAGCTGGTGTCAGAGAGGAAGATGCCCAGGATAGAGTAAAGTGGAAAAGGATGATTCGCTGTGGCGACCACTGATGGGAAAAGCTGAAAGAGAAGCAGTAGTACAATAGAGATGTAAAATTTTGACTTTTAGGTGTGACCAGGTTTCTAATAAGAGGCTGTAGATGGAAACACGCAGTTGACTGAATGAAGGAGAGATTCATAAAAAGATAATCCTGCCTCGTTTTTCCGACCAAAAATTGAAGTAATTGTCTCACAGAAGTCTAGGTCTCCTGTCTTCTTTGCACTCCGTTTGCTCTGCATTCAACTGTAAAATATGTGCGCCAGGCTTCTAAAGTAAATCTTAAGTGGATGACAGATTAGAACGCTGCTACATGTAAGGCAGATTTCTATTAACCAAAGTAAAAGGTCGAATGAGGGAGCGACTATTAATGATTCAAAATCTGTGAACCAGAACTCCAAAATAAGTCAGTAGCAGAGGAGAAATCACACTGTTCCTTTGTTTTCAGCATGTAATGCAGATTTCCAGTGAGCACAAAAGTGCATGTACGTACGTGCACAGTCTGAAGAAATGACCTTGTCACTGAACCAGAAACTGCCCCAGTCATAGCTGCAAAAGGTTTTCATCAAGGATGTTGCTGTACATTGCTGCATTCATCTTTCTCTTGATCCTGACTAGTCTCGGAGTTGCTGCTGCTTAAAAACAGCACAGCAAGATGCTGCCACCACCATGCTTCACTGTAGGGATGGTATCAGCCAAGCTTTGACTGAGGAATGGCTTCCATCTAGCCACCAGCCACTAATATACAGGCCTGATAGGAAGGTTGTAATTGTTTTTCTCTCTGCAGAGAAACCCTGGAGTTCTTTCAGACTGATCATACAGTTCTTTCTTACCTCCCTGACTAAGGCCCTTCTCTCTCGATTGCTCAGTTCCGATGGGCTGCCCACTCTAGAATGAGTCCTGGAGGTTCCTAACTTGTTCCACTTGTAATGATTAGGATGATGCAGGCCACTGTGCTCACTGGGACCGCCAATGCTTAACTTCATTGCTTGGTTTGTGCTCTGACATCCACAGTTAACAGTGGGATTAAGGTTAATGACTTTCCAAATCATTTCAATTAACCGAATTTCCCACGGGTGGACTCCAGTCAAGTTGTAGAAACATTTCAAGAATAAACAGTAGAAACAGGATGCACCAGAACTCAATTTGGAGTGACATGGCAAAGGCTGTGAATATTTACAATTATAGAAATTTGCTACATGAGTTCATCACTCGTTCATTGCTTGTCTCTTGTTCCACGGGACAGGATAAGGTCTTTATGTGGCACTCACCTCCCATCCAGAGTGATATGACCTGGCTCAGTAATTGCTGTGTGAGATTGTTTTTCTCCTCCTTGTGTTTTGTGTGGGTGTGTCTGACAGATGGCCCAAAGGTGATGTCCCTGGATTGACCCTTCGGCATGTGCAGGCTCATGTTAAGGACATCCTGTGACTCTGTGGTGGCCTCAGCTCTGCACTACTCTGTGGCCTGCAGCATTGACAGGGACAGAAACATAGCGAACAAGCTGGTCAGGAGAGCCAGCTCTGTCCTGGGCTGCCCACTGGACTCTGTGGAGGGGGATGTCGGCCAAGCTGACATCCATCATGGACAAAACCTCTCACCCGCTCCACCAGACAGTGGAGGCTCTGTGCAGCTCCTTCAGTGGCCGACTGATCAACTGTCAGTGTAGGACAGAGCGCTACAGCAGGTCTTTCATTTCCACCGTGATTAGACTCTAGAACTGCACTGTCTAACCTATTTGAACTTGAACTTGAAATAGCTCTTTTACATACTGTACATGTGTAAATTGATTATGATTTTATGTAATTTTATTTTTTTTTACACTGCATTACATTAGTAAGTGAATTACTCTTGTTGTTTTCGTTGCTTTTATTGCCTTGTAATATTGGGAGCTGTGTAACTTGTAAATTTCGCTGATGTGGAATCAATAAAGATTAACTTCCCTTATGTTAATACTTAAAACAAAGATGAATATTCCCCAAAGCTCAAAATTCGGGTCAAAATTCGCGAATTCAGGTCTTGGTCCAACGAACCTGCCCAATGTGTTGTTGTTACTTTTTGTCGCTCTTTTCTTTTCCCTCTCCACTTTCCACTCATTTTCTACAACACCACCTATTTTCAGCATATACAGTAGAATAAAAAAAAGACAAATCCCACACAGTCACTCTCATGGGTCTGTTCAAAGAGAGAGAAAGAGAGAAGCTGATAAATCATTTGTCTGACAGAGTTTGAGTCAGAAGCTGCAGCTTCTCCTCCTCCTCTCTCTGAGGATGGACGACCTCTGCTTTCCACAACTGCTCAACGCCTCCTGCAAGAAACGAAGGATCAGTCAGTCTAAGACTGCTCTAACCTATTTGCTGTCTATATTCTCAGTTCTCTCTGTGTCTCTCAACCTGCTCGTCATCATCTCAGTCTCCCACTTCAGGCAAAGATAAACTCCACAAAACTTACAACTTAAGTGTGAACAGTCTGATTTACAAGACAGTGTTACTGTGTGAATAACTTCACATCTTGACACCAGACGTATTTTCTGCTTTGCTGACAATGTTTCTGAATGTTCAATGTCCAGATGTGTCACATGTAAGACATATCACTTTACATGAATGTCTCATATTCCATTAATGTCTTTGTCTCCCTGCAGGCAGCTGCACACACCAACCAACCTCCTCCTCCTCTCTCTGGCTGTGTCTGACTTTCTTTATGGGCTTGTGGTGACACCTCTGCAAGCACACGACTCAACACCCTGTTGGTTACTTGGTGACTTCATATGTTCTCTGTATTATATTGCATCCTCATTATTTACCAATGCCTCAATAGGAGATATGATTCTCATATCAGTCGACCGTTATGTGGCTATTTGTGACCCCCTGCATTACCCCACCAGAGTCACTGTGACAAGAGTTAAAATGTGGATTTGTGTGTGTTGGAGCTGTTGTCTTCTCTACAGCAGTGTGGGTTACAAAGATGATCTGGCTCAACCAGGTAGGTTTAAGTCATGTGAAGGACAATGTTATATTTATTTTGGCAACACTGAAATGACTGTTGACATTGTTTTGACATTTTTTGCTCCAATCACCCTGATCATAATTCTGTACATGAGAGTGTTTGTTGTGGCTGTGTCTCAGGCTCGTGCCATGCGCTCTCATGTTGCAGCCGTCACACTCCAACATTCAGGGACTGTAACGACTAAGAAATCGGAGCTGAAAGCAGCCAGGACTCTGGGTGTTGTTGTACTTGTGTTTTTAATCTGTTTTTGTTCATATTACGTTTTACTTTTCTTTTTTCTGCAGAATATCCCTGTTCCAGAATCTGTTTCACTCATTATGACTTGTCTTGTTTATATTAACCCCTGTTTGAACCCTCTGATTTATGCCTTGTTCTACCCCTGGTTTAGAAAATCTATTAGACTCATTTTGTCTCTTCAGATCCTGCAGCCTGGCTCCCGTGAGACCAACATGCTGTAAACAGACACTGTGCAGGGACTGAAATGTGATCTGCTCTATGGACAGAGAAATTCATTTGTTCTTCACTGAGTGAATTCACAAATTCAAACAGTGAAAATGTGCAGTTCTTAAAGTTGTTACTGTCTGATAATCTGTTGTATTTGATGCTTCATTATTTCCAGTGATGATGCTTATTATCATTATCTGAACTAAATAAGAAGACTTTGAAAATGACAACTAGGATGAACATGGTACATTTTATATTCTGTGTCTCTTCCTCAAATAACTACAAATCTAAAGCAGCAGTTCTGCAGAAAGAAATTGAGTTCTGTCTTGTCTTGGTTTTTTTAACATAAATATTGATAAATATTTAGGATCTTAGTTTAATTCAAAGACGGATTCATAGACAACCTTTGAATGGTCTACCAATCATTCTCTGCCCCATCAACAAAACATTGAACTAGTTTAACGAGTTATGTCCAGTCTTATCAGACTAACCCAGACATATCCAAAGTCCGGCCCGGGGGCCAAATGCGGCCCGTGGTCAAATTTCATCCGGCCCTCGGCCTCTATCATAAAATCAGTTACATCTGGCCCGCATGTTGTGCGCAATTGTACAGAGCAATTTCATCTCTGGCTGGAGAGTTCAGACAACGCTTTCGGGATTTTGCAGCTATCGAGAAGGAGATCGCTTTTTTTCCTCGCCATTTTCCGTGGACACAGAGGATGTTCCAGATCATTTGCAGCTGGAGCTCATTGAGCTGCAGTGTGACGCTGAGAGCCGCAGTCGGCACCAGCAGCTTTCTCTCGCCAGCTTTTACCGACAGCTGAATGAGGAGGTTTCAAGAGATTCGAGCATTTGCTAAGAAAATGCTGAGCTTGTTTGGGTCGACGTATTTGTGTGAGAAGACCTTCTGAACTTGAATAAGAGCAGTTTAAGGACACGGCTGACAGACTCTCACCTGCGAGACACCTTGCAGATCAATACCGCTGCCTTTGAGCCAAACCGGGCCTTTGTGCTGCAGTCCAGATCTCATTAATGCAGACAAGTCATTTGTCATTTACAATAAGTCTCTGAATTCATTTTTGTTAAGATCAAAATCGGTCATAAATTCAGACAAGTTGTCAGTTTCGATCCAGAATAAACTGTTAAAATTTCAATTAACATTTATATTTGCTGATATGTCATATTTCAAATGAGCCCTGCACTTGTGGATATGTCCATTGCTTGCTTATTTCTCTGTTAGTTTATTCAAAAGTTCTGTGAACATTGAAAAGCCACGGTGATATGTTTCATGTTTCAATTGTAATGTGCAGTCAAGAGTACAATTACTTCTGTTTAAGAAAAAAAAGTTAAGTGAATATTCAATTACATGTGATATGCATGTTCAAATGAACCTAAAGACACGCTTAAGATTGTTAAAATTAAAATAAAAAGGCAAATGTGAAACACAGAATGGCTTGCTAAAAATTTTTTTAAATATATTGTTCTATGTAAAGAACGTCAGCCAAGGTCGGCCCCCCACATTTTACCCCATCAAATCTGGCCCCCCTTTGCAAAAAGTTTGGACACCCCTGGACTAACCTGTCTCAAAGTTAAAAAGCATTCTGGTTTTCACAACATTGACGATTAATGAGGAAAGATGAAAATGAAAAACATTAAATTACTCAATAATGATTACAAATTAATATAATGTAACAGCTGTTCTTTGTACAAATCTTTAAAATTCCTCCAATGCAACTTCATTAATAAAGCACATTAAAAACATCACAATTGGCCAAAGTGCTGAATGCAAATATGAAGAAAAAAAACACATAAGAATAATACATATAAAGCATTTAAGGGAACAAATATATGATATGAATGATATGAAACAAATTCCTTACGAATTAACTTATTTAAGGCACTTTACATAATAAGTCCAGACTATACAGACATGTAGAGAAAACCCAACAAATCCCCCTTGAGAAGCTATAGGGAACAGTGGAGAGGAAAAACTCCCTTTAACGGAAGAAACCTCCAGCAGAACCAGGCTCAGGGTGGGCGGACATCTGCCTTGACCCATTGGGCTGAGTGGAAAACATTGGGCAGGTTAGTAGGACCAGTAGCTGCGCATTGGAAGACACACAGCACCAAAGCCGGGAACACCTGAGGACAGGGACAGAGAGAGGGAGACAGAGAGGGAGAAATATGACTATGGGACAAAGAAGATACAGAGTTAATGTCATACAGTGGTGACATTATAGATGTGGGGTGAGAGGAGAGACTAAAGAGAAGAGGAAGTGGCTCAGTGCAGAGTCCCCCAGCAGTCTAAGCCTATAGCAGCTTGACTATAACCAACTCTAAGCTTTATCGAAGAGGAAGGTTTTGAGCCTAGTCTTAAAAGTAGAGAGGGTGTCTGCTTCCCGAATCTGGACTGGGAGCTGGTTCCACAGGAGAGGAGCTTGATAGCTAAAGGCTCTGCCTCTCATTCTGGGAACCACAAGGAGGCCTGCATTCTGAGACCGAAGTGGTCTAGTGGGACAATATGGTACATTTACATTTAGTCATTTGACAGACGCTTTTATCCAAAGCGACTTACAGAGTAATTTAGTACATACATACACAGTGGAGATGGCTGCCATGCAGGGTGCTCATCACCACTGGGAGCGAATGGGGGTTCAGTGTCTTGCCCAAAGACACTTCGACATGTAGCAAGCAGGGACTGGGGTACAAGAAGACCTTTTAGGTATGATGGAGCTTTATTGGTAAGAAGAAGGGTTTTAAATTCTATTCTACATTTAATTGGAAGCCAATGGAGAGAAGCTAATGAAGGTGAAATATGATCTCTCTTACTAATCCCAGTCAGTAATCTTGCTGCAGCATTTTAGATTAATTGGAGGCTTTTTAGAGAGTTACTGGGGCAGCCTGAAAGTAGAGAATTACAATAGTCCAATCTAGAAGTAACAAATGCATGGACCAGTTTTTCAGCATCGCTTTGAGACAGGATGCTCCTAATTTTGGCAACTTTCCGGAGGTGGAAGAAGGCTGTTCTAGAGATTTGTTTTATGTGTGAGGTAAATGACAAATCCTGGTCAAAAATGGCTCAGAGATTCCTTGCAGTGCTACTGGGGGCCAGAGTCATGTCATCTAAAGTAATGATATGGTTAGAAAACATGTTTCTTAGACTTTTAGGCCCAAATACAATAACTTCAGATTTATCTGAGTTTAGAAGAAGGAAATTATACGTCATCCAGTCCCTTATGTCTTTTAGACATGCTTGTAGTTTGATTAATTGATTTGTTTCATCAGGTTTCATAGATAGATATAACTGCGTGTCATCAGTGTAGCAGTAAAAATTTTGTGTGTTTTGTAATAATGTTGCCAAGGGGAGACATATATAGAGTAAAGCGTATTGGTCCTAATACAGAGCCTTGTGGAACTTCATAACTAACTTTTGTGTGGAAGATTCATCATTAACACAAACAAATTGGAATCTATCTGATAGATACAATTTAGCACTAAGATCTAGCAGAACTAGTATAGAGACAAGTCCATTATCTGAACCCATAAGAAGATCATTGGTGACTTTAATCAGTGCGGTTTCTGTGCTATGATAAACTCTAAATCCTGACTGAAATTCTTCAAACAAGTCGTTTCTGTGCAGGTGGTCACATAATTGCTTTGCAACTACTTTTTCAAGTATTTTAGAAATAAAGGGGAGATTGGATATTGGTCTGTAATTGGCTAAGACACCTGGATCCAGACTAGGTTTTTTAAGTAGAGGTTTGATTGCAGCTACCTTCTAGGCCTTTGGTGCATATCCTGTTTGTAAAGATAGATTAATGATATCTAATACAAACGTGTCTAATAAGGGTAGAGCGTCTTTGAGCAGTCTAACTGGAATAGGGTCTAGCAGACATGTTGTTGGTTTAGATGCCATAATAGTTGAAGTTAATTCAGCAAGGTCTATGGGCACAAAGCAGTCTAAAAGGGACTGAGGACTTACTGATGATTCCAATTCTGTTCTATTTGTGGGGAGGGTCTGGTGAATTTTGTTTCTAATAGCTACGATTTTATTTGTGAAAAAGTTCATGAAGTCATTGCTACATAGCATTGAGGGAATACTAGTTTCAACTGAACTATGGCTCTTAGTCAGCCTGGCTACAGTGCTGAAAAGAAACAGGGGTTGTTCTTGTTTTCCTCTATTAGTGATGAATAATATGCTGTTCTGGCTTTACGGAGGCTAATTTGTATAAGTATAAACTCTTTTTCCAGGCTAAGCGTGATTCTTGTGAATGAGTGGAACGCCACTTCCTTTCTAGTCTTCATGACGCCTGCTTTAAATTGCGGGTTTGCGAGCTATACCATGGAGATCGCCTGTTCAGAATTACTGCCTTCTTTTTTAAAGGGGCAACACTATCAAGTATGGAACGTATGATGCTGCATAATTATCAGTAAGGTAATCAACTTGTACAGGAGTACAGTTAATGAGGCTACTCTCAGTTATATCGGTACATGTTGAATTAAATGATGAAGGGATCATTTCCTTAAATTTGTTCAGTGTTTTCAGATAAACACCTACTGAAGCGGAACTTTTTTCTGGCTGCTGTGTAGTCCAATAAACTAAATTCAAATGTTGAGAAAATGATCAGAAAGAACAGAATTATGAGGAAATAGTGTTAGTTTATCAATTTCAATGCCGTATGTAAGGACAAAGTCTAGGGTGTGACTAAAACAATGAGTGGGTTCTTTTACATTTTGAGAGAAACCAATTGAATCTAATAATGAAGTAAATGCCGTGTTGAGGGAGTTACTGTCAGCATCTACATGAATGTTAAAATCGCCCACAATGACGACTTTATCTGCAATGACTTTATGTTGATCCTTTTAGAAGATCCATCTTTTGAATTCTGTTTGAATTCTTTCTCTAATAGGTACGATTTTATTCGTAAAGAAAGTCATGAAGTCATTGCTGCTCAGCGTTAAGGGAAAACTAGGCTCACCTGAACTATGATCCTTAGTCAGCCTGGCTAAAGTGCTCAAAAGAAACCAGGGGTTGGTCTTATTGTCTTCTATTACTGATGAATAATATGCTGTTCTGGCTTTACAAAGAGCTTTTTTATATATTGCTAAACTTTTTCCAGGCTAAGCGCAAATCTTCTATATTAGAGGAATGCCACTTCCTTTCTAACTTTTGGAAGTGTACCATGACGGTCGTGTCCTTTGCGTCACTGCTTTTTAAAGGGGCAACAGTATGTAGTATCATATGCAGTGAGGCTATGGAATCATCAACAAGATAATCAAATTGTACATCAGTAAAGTAAAGGTGGTTCCTCACCAGTGTATTGGCAGATAGTGGTGAAAATCTTGTTGAACAAACTAGTCAGAAACTCTACTGCCACCTCTCCTGGACACTTCATTCCTCTTCAAAACCCTCCTCACTTCACTCTGACTAATCTTTGCTACTTCCCGTTCCACACTAGTCACCTCTTCTACTCTTTCTTCTCTTTAATTTTCCTCATTCTTTTTACTTTTAAAGTACTTCTTCCATCCTTTCATCACACTCCTGGCACCTCAACACATTTCCATCCCTGTCTTTAATTACACTAACCTGCTGCACATCCTTCCCGTCTTACTGTACAACCTACATAGAAATCCCTTATGGTCTTTGCTTGCTCTGCCTTCACCTTACGCTGCACTATGAAAACACAAATTCTTAACTATCAATAAACACTAAGATAAACATGCTGCTTATATTCATTTGATTTCTTGTTATTTTCAGTCAGGGTGTCCTCAGAACTCTCCCCTCCATGACAGCAGGGTGTTTGATTTAAATCTCAATATTATACGACTAGGAGGGAGATTGATGGTGGCATCAAATGAACAGGTTAATTCCTGAAGTGGGGATATCATTTTCCAAAACAAGTCATCCTACAATTTGTAAAATAGTCTCCAAGAGGAAGAGAAGCTAACGACCGGAACAGGTCTCATACCAGCAGCATAAAATATGAAATACAATTGGTAGGTGGTGTTTGCAATATAGTTATTTAATACATACCAGAAAGAAAAATCTTTTCTTACCAAAAACACATGACTAAAATATTCAGTTTGAACATCTGAAGCTGTGAATGTGTACATATACAAATCTTTTGGAGCAACACAGTAAAACTATGATTGCATCACTTCATTACGAAATCTACAGTTTGAATCCTGGTTGACTAACCTTTTTTATCCATAGAGCAGATCACATTTCAGTCCCTCCACAGTGTCTGTTTACAGCATGTTGGTCTCACGGGAGCCAGGCTGCAGAATCCGAAGAGAGAAAATGAGTCTGACAGCTTTTCTAAACCAGGGGTAGAACAAGGCATAAATCACCGGGTTCAGACAGGGGCTAATAAACAGCATAAGTAAACCAAAGGTTCTTACTAAACCACTAGCAGAGGTTTCTGGAACAAAATAGAGACAGTAATATGGGCAGGAACATATTAAAAAAACACCTACAACAACACCCAGAGTCCTGGCTGCTTTCAGCTCCGATTTCTTAGTCGTTACAGTCCCTGAATGTTGGAGTGTGACGGCTGCAACGTGAGAGCGCATGGCACGAGCCTGAGACACAGCCGTCACAAACACTCTCATATACAGAATTATGATCAGAGTGACTGGAGTAATAGATGAGAAAATTGAATCAAAAACTCCCCAAATTCCGTCAAGGACTGCCACACAATGTCCGTAGCAGATCCTATATTTTTCTGGTTGAGTCAAGAAATCCATTAAAATCAGCCCATTGTAGACAGCAGAACACATCCAACACATACAAATCCACATTTTAACTGTCGTCACAGTGACTCTGGTGGGGTAATGCAGAGTTTACAAATAGCCACAGAGCGGTCGACTGATATTAGAATCATGTTTCCTACTGAGGTACTGAAAATTATCGAGCTCACATAAATATATAGACAACACATGGCATCGCCAAGAAACCAACAGGTTGTTTGTTTGTAAGCTTCAAACGGTGTCACAAGCCCCAAAAGAAAGTCAGACACAGCCAGAGAGAGGATGAGGAGGTTGGTGGGTGTGTGCAGCTGCCTGCAGGGAGACAAAGACATTAATGGAACATGAGACATTCATGTACAGTGATATGTCTTACATGTGGCACATCTGGACACTTAACATTCAGAAACATTGTCAGCAAAGCAGAAAATACGTCTGGTGTCAAGATGTGAAGTTAATCACACCATAACATTTTCTTGTAAATCAGACTGTTCACACTTTTAAAAGTTGTAAGTTTTGCCGAGTTTATCTTTGCCTGAAGTGGGAGACTGAGATGATGACGAGCAGGTTAAGAGCCACAGAGAAAAAAGAGAAGATGAACAGAAACAGCAAATACAGTAGGGTATCTTCAGACTGACTGATGTTTGGTTTCCTGCAGGAGTCATTGAGCAGTTGTGGAAAACAGAGGTCGTCCATCCTCAGAGAGAGGAGGAGAAGAAGCTGTAGCTTCTGACTCAAACTCTGTCAGACAAATTATTTATCAGTTTCTGTCACAATCTTCATCCCTCCCTCTCTCTTTCTCTCTATCCCTTGTTAATTGCATCACTTCCTCATATTCATCAGTTTTTTTCTCTCTGTACTTCTGCTGTTCTACTTTCTCCACCTTTTACTTAGAATAATAATATTTAGAGCATTTATTGGTATTGATATCATTGTACACTCAATAACAATAGGAATAGAAAAACAAATATACTAAAGTAATTGCATTGTCCTTATGGTGATTTATTGGCCATAAAAATATCACTTGTAAAATAGTGAATTATACCATCAATCTGCCCAGTTGGTGTGTATTTTTTCCACCCTGTTCCTCTGTCTACTCAGCCAAGATCCTAACATCTGCATATCCATCAACTTCTGCTGTTTATTACCAAAACTCCATCCAGCCACCAACTGTCCTCAGCCTGATCGAAGTGGTTAGTGTTAGGTAGGAGACAGACCATTTAAACCCAGCTAATTCACTACACGTCAACTAATAGTAATAGTAACATAATGCTTAAGACAAACAAAGCCAGCACATCCTGATCCTTTGTAGTGTAAGGACTTTGTTGGCTTTGTTAGGAATAGGACAGTCCACACTCTTTTCTGTCAATGTAGTAAGTAAATTTTATTTATATAGCACCTTTCACAGATACAATCACAAAGTGCTTTACAAAATGTAAAAACAGAAATTTAATATTGAGATTAACACAAAAAATTAAAATACAAGAAGGATCGAACCATAAGAGCCCAGACAGTTAAAAGGTTGTTTAAAGACCATCTTCAGTTTTTTTTTTGACAGGGCGTTCCACAGTGTTTTAGAGATATTACAAGCATTTTGATCTGATGACCTCAAGCCTTTGGAGGAGCCATTAGGGGTTAACAGGTCAGAGATGGAGCTCTATAAGGGAGCATCAGAATTTTAAAATCAATTCTATATTTGACGAGTAACCAGTGAAGAGAATATACAACCGGTGAAATGCTTACGATGAGCTGTATGACAGGTTAGACACGAAGGAAGGAGAGAAGGACTTGTACAGGATAGACAGACAGAGAAATAGGGATGGGAAAGATGTGCAACAGATAAGGGTGATTAAAGACAGAGATGGAAAGGTGCTAACAACCCAGGAGAGTCTGCAGAGAAGATGGAAGTATTTTGAGGAGCTGATGAATGAGGAAAATGACAGGGAAAGAAGGGAGGAAGATGTGGATGCTGTGGAGCAGGAAATAGCAGAGATTAGAAAGGATGAGGTGAGGAAGGCTCTGAAAAGGACGAAGAGCGGAAAGGCTGTTGGTCCTGATGACGTACCTGTGGAGGTGTGGAAGTGTCTAGCAGAGACAGCAGTGGAGTTTCTGACAAGTCTGTTTAACAGGATTTTAGAGAGTGAGAAGATGCCTGAGGAATGGAGGAGAAGAGTTCTGGTGCGATCTTTAAAAACAAGGGTGACACGCAGAACTGCAGCAACTACAGAGGAATAAAGCTGATGAGCCACACAATGAAGCTGTGGGAAAGAGTAGTGGAGGCCAGGCTTAGGAAGGAGGTGAAGATTTGTGAGCAGCAGTATGGTTTTATGCCCCATAAGAGCACCACTGATGCCATTTTCGCTTTGAGATTGTTGATGCAAAAGTACAGAGATGGTCAGAAGGAGCTGCATTGTGTCTTTGTGGATTTAGAGAAGGCGTATGACAGGGTGCCGAGGGAGGAGCTGTGGTACTGTATGAGGATGTCGGGAGTGGCAGAGAAGTACGTCAGAGTAGTTCAGGACATGTATGAGAGAAGCATGACGGTGGTGAGATGTGTCGTAGGTCAGACAGAGGAGTTCAAGGTGGAGGTGGGACTACACCAAGGATCGGCTTTGAGTCCCTTCTTTTTTGCTATACTGATGGACAGGTTGACAGATGAGGTCAGACAGAAATCTCCCTGGACAATGATGTTTGCAGATGTAGGGTGGAGGAAAGTTGGAATGGTTGGAGGAAAGTGTCAGGAGTGTTGTGTGACAGAAGAGTGTCAGCAAGACTCAAAGGAAAGGTGTACAGGACAGTGGTGAGACCAGCTCTGCTCTATGGGTTAGAGACAGTAGCAGTGAGAAAGAGACGAGAGGCAGAGATGGAAGCAGCAGAGATGAAGATGTTGAGGTTCTTCTTAGGAGTGACAAGGTTGGATAGAATAAGGAACGAGTTCATCAGAGGGACAGCGCACGTTGCCTGTGTTAGTAACAAAGTCAGAGAGGCCAGACTGAGATGGTTTGGACATGTGCAGAGGAGGGATAGTGAATATATTGGTAGAAGGATGTTGGAGATGGAGCTGCCAGGCAAGAGGGCGACCAAGGAGGAGATATATGGATGTTCTAACAGAGGACATGAGGTTAGCTGGTGTCAGAGAGGAAGATGCCCAGGATAGAGTTAAGTGGAAAAGGATGATTCGCTGTGGCGACCCCTGATGGGAAAAGCCGAAAGAGTAGTAGTAGTAGAAATATGTTTTTCTTTGGACCCAGAGGTACAGGACAAGTACAGGAGGAAGATTGTGAATGTTTATTGAAATAGAACAGAATAAATGCAGTGAATAGGGAGGTGGGGAATGTGTTGCGGGGCCAGATATATGGGAGAATCAGGAGAGGCAGGATGGGTAATGCCCAGACAGCTAGGGGAGAGAGGGCTTCGGGCGACAAGGATGAGCAGACAGGTAGACCAGGTACTAGACCGAATAGCAGGCGAGTAACAGCTCAGTGCGCAGGGAACTATAGACGGCTTGAAGGTGAGTTGTGGATGTGCAGGCAGGTTACCAGAAGAAAGGCTAAGAATTGAGACTGAAAGTTGGACTGGGGTCGGTGACAATGGAGGAAGCCCTCCGGAGATTGAGCTGGAGGCCAATGGCGATAAGCCCACTGGGGAGCAGGTAGGATGCCGAGATGGAGGCCATCGGCGACAAGAGAAGCCCTCCGGAGGTCGAAACTGAAGCTGATGACTGAAGCCCTCTGGAGATCGAGCCGGAGGTCGACGGCGACGGGAGAGGCCCTCCGGAGGTCGAGCTGGAGACCTACATCGACTCAGGTGATGGAACCTGTTGGCAGATGAGGTAGGGAACAGAGCAGGAGGCCGACGACAGCAGAGGAAGCCTTTCGGGGACCGAGCTAGAGACCGACGTCGATGACAGAAGCCCTTCTGGGACCGGACAGGATGCCAACCCAGAGGTGGCCGGCGAAAGAACCCCTCTGGAGACCAAGCTTGACACTGATGACAGAAAACCTCCGGAGGCTGAGGAAGCAGACGTCGGTTCAGACTACAGAACCTCTTTGCAGAAGGGGCATGGGACTAAGCAGGAGGACAACGACAACAAGAGAAGCCCTCTGGGGGCCGAGCAGAACGCCGAGCTGGAGGCCGGCGTCGATGACAGAAGCCCATTGGGGAACTAACTGAGTGAGCAGGCACCAGAGGAGCACCGGACGAGCCACAGCTGACCTCCACGCAGAAACTGGTGCTGGGTCTGTGCAGTCCACGACCTCCCCAGGAATAGTCTCAGGGTCAGGTGTGAGACCAGTGCGATTGACAGTCCTCGTGGAAACATGACCAGGAACAGGTGTGGGACCACAGTCGACGGCCCCCGTGGAAACAGCACGAGGGGCAGGTTGATGGCCCCCTTGAGAACAAGACCAGGAAAAGGATAGGGGAGAGGTGCAAGGGACGGCCCCCTCAAGAACAAGACCAGGAACAGGTGCGGCCCATGGCCCCCATGTAAACAGGATCTGGACCAGGTGGGGGACCGGTGCAAGACCCCCGAAGAAGCCTTCTCTTGTTCCCTCCCTTGTGGAGAATTACAGACTAGTCTGTCTTCTTCCATTTCTCATCAAGACCCTGAAACAAGCAGTCTTCAATCAACTCTCAGACTTTCTTTCCCAGAACAACGTCAACGATGTCAATCAATCTGGCTTCAAGAGTGGTCACTCCACAGAGACGTCTGTAAAACCTGCAGGTTATTCTTCTGTCTTAATTCTACTAGACCTACCTGCAGCCTTTTACACTGCGAACCATCAGATTCTCTTGTCTGCACTCTCTAAATTAGGCATCTTTGGATCAGCTCTAGCCTGGCTTCAGTCTTTCTTGTCTGGATGATCCTTCAAGGTTTCCTGGCATGGGCACGTTTCTACCTCTCATAACCTCTCCACTGGTGTACCACTGGGATCTGTCCTCAGTCCTCTTCTTTTTTCCATCTATACTTCTTCCCTGGACTCTATCATCCATTCACATGACTTTTCCTATCACTGCTATGCTGACAACTCACAGCTCTTCCTCTCCTTTGCACTGGATGACTCCACTGTGTCATCACGCATTTCTCCTTGTCTCATTGACATTTTTGCTTGGATAAAAGAAGATAACATATAATTTCCTTCTTCTAAACTAAGATAAAACTGAAGTTATTGTGTTTGGGCCTAAAACTCTCAGAAACATCTTGTCCAACCATGTTGTTTCTTTAGATGACATAACTCTGGCCCCCAGTACTACTTCAAGGAATCTTTAGCTATCAAGCTCCTCTCCTGTGGAACCAGCTCCCAGTCCAGATTCGGGAAGCAGACACCCTCTCTACTTTTAAGACTGGGCTAAAAACCTTCCTCTTTGATAAAGCTTATAGTTAATTATAGTCCTACTGCTATAGGCTTAGACTGCTGGGGGACTCAAAACACTGAGACACTTTCCTCTTCTCTCAGTCCACATTTATTTGCCACTAATTTAGGACATTGACTCTGTGTCTTCTTTCTCCTGTAGTTGTGCTTCTCACTCTCTGTCTCCATTTCTCTGTCCCTGTCCTCAGGTGTTCCCAGCTTTGGAGCTGTGTGTCTTTCAGTGCGCAGCTACTGGTTCTACCAACCAGCCCAGTGTTTTCCACTCCGCTCAACTGATCAAGGCAGATGGCTGCCCACCCTGAGCCTGGTTCTGCTGGAGGTTTCTTCCGTGAATGTTTCTTCTGTTTTTCCTCTCCACTGTTGCCTATAGCTGCTCAAGGGGAATTTGTTGTCTTTTCTCTAAATGTCTGTATAGTCTAGATGAGTTTGCTGTAAAGTGGTGCTATATAAATAAAGTTGAATTGAATGAAATGCTACTACAACCTCCACGCAGGAACTGGTGCTACAATCCCTCATGCACACTGTGCTCTGCCAAAGCGAGGCATCTGGGAGTCAACACACAAGAAATCTAAAGCAAATCTCTTTAGCTCAGTGGTCCTACGATCGTGGATTCCCAACAATCAAAAAACACAACTTCTCCACACATTCTGTTGCTCTTAAACTTCTTATCTTCTTTTTTGAAATTGCATCTCATTAATAGATGTTAGCTTCCCTTGTGCCTCACATATAAATCACTTTGGACAAAAGTCTGTTTCGGTTTACTGTTCTGGATGAAACCCAGAATGAAATGATTTAAAAAATTTATTGTCACTAATTTGTCACTAATTTGTTCCCAGATTTGAGAGAAATTGCAAGTCAAAAATTAGACTACAAATATTAAGGCTGGGAAAGTCAGCACCATGTTTCTTACAAATTAGAACTACTCTTATGCTGCGTAGTTGTAATTCACTTTAGATAAAAGTGTTATAGCATTTGTTGTAAAGGGGGCGGGCTAAGTCGACTAATGAAAAAACAGTGGATAATCTGGGTAATCAAGTAGTAATGACTTGAGCACATATTTGGAACTCTTAGGAGTTTAGATGAGACCGTAAATTTTTGATTCAGTAGTGAGCTTGAAGGTAGAGGACAGTGCCTCACAGTGAGCAGACCTAACATGTATATCTTTAGACCGTGGGAGGAGTCCAGCGTGCATGGAGGAAACCCACAACAGCAGAGGGAAAAACATGCAAACTCCACACAAGGACTCAAGTTTATGGGTAAATGGAATATTAGTTGAGCATTTGTGTGGATAATTGTGGGATAGAGAGTAAAAACTAGAGAACTCTGGAGACCTGCAGAAAGAGAGACTTAGCTTAAGGTACACCTCCAAAAGTCAGGAAGTTATCGGCTACATCCAAGCAGGATAGACAGGTAACTGTTCATCCAGGAATCAGCTCACTTCCAGCCCAAGGTTTTCAATCAATATCAGAGGTAATTCAGTCAGTTCTTAACTTAACTCTTATTTTTGTGTGCTTCTCAAGTTGATCTGTTTTTCTTGAGGTTCAAAGTCCACTGAATTAGAAATTCCAGAAATTCAATTAGAAACTTTTTTATAGAATTGTTTCTTTCAGTCATCTTCACTCCTTTGTCTTATCATCTGCACTGCTCAAATTAATGATTTTCCTTGAAGGTTAGTTCACTCTAATCTTTCAGCATTTTGCTGTCTGAAAAGTGCCACGCTGATCTAAAAACATGCTGTATATATCTGATTAGAAGTTGGACATGGCACTGCATAACATAGGCCCCCATACCTATGTCAAGCATGAATTTACTAATCTGATCATTCAAAGACAATGGTCTCTCTAGATGATGAGCACTGCCACTGATTAAACACTGAAATACTGAATAGGCTGAAAAGCTGCTGCCAGCGGTCAGACTAGTGTTAACTAGTGTTGGGATCATGTACACATATCTTGATAATTTGAATAATTACATTTATATTTTTGGATGCTGTGAAAAATATCTACATCAATCGAACCCTGCACATTCTTTAATATCCCTAGTTGTGAATGCATCAATTCCATGTTGACAGGGCCACAGATCCCATTTTGGCCTGGACCTTTATGCTTCGCCAAAATGGTTGAAATATGTTGCCTTTTTCACATTTTAATTGTAGACTACCAAAGTTATTTCCAGCTCGTTACACTCAATGTCCAGGGCACAGGAAAAACTAGGGAAAGCAGTAAGACTTAAACCTCCTGTTTGTTTTGTCCAAAACCTTTTGAACTTTAAGAAACATAAAGGCCAAAGGTTGCAAGAGAAATACACTCAGTAAAAGTCCCACAGACGCACATGCATGTGCACACATTCATGCCAGTGACCGTGTCACATGTTATTTTGTGCTTGATATGCTGTGTTTATCCTGAAGCTTGTTTTTCTTCACACCTCTGATTGCAGTGATACCTTTGAGATGTCACGTGACACTAAGCCATACAGTTGGGAACCAATTTCCAGTCTAGAGAGGCTCAGTTCACACACCAGCAAAAGAAAGTATTGGATCAAAACAGTTACTTGGAAGCTGGTTTAATCTCATTGGCATCAACTATGACTTTTTCCTATGCCTGCAATACAATTCATTGCATCATAAATCAATGTAGAATATGCACACTTTGTCCCAGTTGCAGGACAAAGTTGTTCTGAAAGATTACATTGTAGTTTACCTCCAAATGTCTATTACAAACAGGTTTTCAGGTTTTCAAAGTTTTCTCCATTTCAGAGCCTAATTTTATTATTTCATGTTCACGTTTCCCCCAAAACCATTTCCTTCCACTCAAACACCTGCTAATGTTCAGAATTGCTCTGACAGATGTCAGTCATACTGATGTTCAAGCAGCAACATTCTCCAGCCGTGCTAATCAGTCTACACCCCATTCTGAGTTTCATATCTAAATTTACCCCTTCTACAAATGTAATTTTGTGTACCAGGGACTTAAAGACAGTTCCTTATAAGTTGGTCATTGAAATCCAACAATGAAAATTTGCTGATGAGGGGAACAAAATCTACTTAGTGATGGACCGTAACGCACTCATCATTGGGATCTCTGGGAAATGCCTTCAAAAGCTCCAACACATTCAAACAGAGCCGCCAGGATCCTTATGAGGGTGTGTAAATTTGAGCATATCACTCCTATCTCTTCAGAAGTGTAATAATGGCACTGCCATTTTTCTGTTTATTTTGTTTATGGTTTTATCCTTCTTGGTTTTAATCAGCTTGTGGGCACTTTTAGATGTGCCCACAAATGTAAAGTACTTTGTAAATAAAATAAATTACTATATTATTGTTACTGCTGAATGGTCTACCCCTACTGTGGGCCGTGGCTATGTGGGACTGATAAGCAGCTGCCAGTCGCAGTTTTGGCCAGTTGGCCAATTTTGGAGCAGCAAAATATCAGAAGAATCAGTCATGGGTCAAATTTGAGTTGCTACTCAGCAAACCAACTTACATATATATCTAATCAAATTCATAACTGTCCCACCACCTTCTTACACAAAAGGGTTATTTGACAATCAGTTGTCAATCAAACAGTGCACTGCTGTCAAGCTTGATGGGCCAGTGGTGACCAGTGTTGCCAACTTAGTGACTTTCTCACTATATTTAGTTAGCATTCTGACCCCTCTAGCAACTCTTTCTTGACTAGCAACAAATACCTTTTTCTGCTGATATTGGAAAAATTGTGACACTCGTGAATTCACGTATTGTTTACCCAAAGTACTGAGAGGTGGAGTCAGAGAAGGAGATGTTCACACCCCACCCCCGCTATGCCCAAATATAAAATGAATAAAATGAGATGAATCTCAGATGCAAAAGCCACTGCGGATACCAAACCAGTAAAAGGATATAATATAAATAAATAGATATAATAGATAAATAGACATAATATAAAGAAATCTGCTCATCATCTCCTTTGCGCAGAAGTGGGGAATCCCCTTCAGCCAGCTAGGAGAACGCTTTGACTTCACTGTGTCTAATAGGCATGCCATTGGACATTATTAGAATATTAATATGCTGCTTCTCTGACTTTACTTTATGGAGTAACCAATAGAAGAAAATAATAATGCTTTTAGTTAAATCCCCTTTGTTATTTTCAGTCTTGGAAAAGCTGGCATAATCTCCACATTGAATTTTGCATTTAGTAAATTAGACAAGTAGGATCAATATTCTGATATTGTTTCTGTCTACAGACTCAGCGACATTCTGCTGACTCATCAAGTTTCCCTGCCAACTACCATCAATTACAATATGTTTTAGTGAAAGAGACGTGGTGTGGTGATTTGATTACTAGGAGTTTTCCACCAAAAGGCTGCCTCGATCACCTCTTTGCCCCAGACATCACCACAATTGAGGAGTATATCAAAGAGGCTTTAGCTATTTAATTCATCTGTCTAATTTACCTGCCTTTGTCTTATTTAGAAACAAACATGACACACACACAAAAAAAATCGGTTTTCTGTAAATTAATGTTATTCCCATGATTACAAAATTACATTTGTTTCCTATTTTTCTACAGAAAATTACTTAATTATTTAAACAGTATTTTGTCTGCTTTCTTAGAATACAATAATATTTATGTTAAATTACAATAATTATGTGTAATTTAAAATAGCATTAAACAAAAGTTTATTTATTTAGGGCGCAACAGCTTCTGTGTTTTCTCAGGGTCCTGGGGGGGCATAACCTATGCCAGCTGCTTCTGCTGACGTTTTACAATTCTTCTATTGAGAGCATCATAACACGCTGCCTCTTTATATGAAACAAAGGTTGCACAGCAGCAGATAAAACAAGCCCTGCAAAATTCACCACCACAGCAGAGAACCTCATCGGCCGCTCCCTCCCTTTCTCACAGGAACTGGCAAACAACCGCTATCATGCTATCAGGGACCACAAACACCCCAGAACTACCCGATTATTATCAGCGTCACTTCAGACCCTCAGTGCACTGTAAGGGATTTTTACTCTCCTGTTACGTGTGCATGTGTGGCATGTGCACTCGTGTAACAGATGTGTATTCCACCAAAAAATTCACTTTTACTTTTGTGCAATGTCATTTTATTTAAATATGTATCTGTCCCTGTGCATTATGTACAATTTTGAGGAAGCGTTTAATTTAATTCATTCATTTTCTACACGTGACCTTTGACCGCTCAGTCATGTCACTTCCTGCTGATTCGCGCCGGACGGCGCAGGTTCAAGTGCAGTAGATCGCTGTTTGTCGGAGTTCTGAGCGGATTTTTCTGGACTGTACAGCACGTTACTGCGGTAGAAACGGTTTCTCATAATTCCCCTAACGGCCGTTAGGAGGTTCAGCAGGTAATGGACACGAGGTAAATATGTTTATTATATGATGCTAATCGCGATTAGCGCGATGCTAACGTTAGCACGTAGTTCAGTGTTACAGTTGGTTCTGTTAACATTAGCTTAGTACAAACATGACGTGATAAGATATAGATCTGTGGAACGAGTATCTGACTGAGAAACTATCATGTGCTAACATTAGCTGCCGTCCAGCCTGCTCGTCCACTGCCGAGAGAATCTGGCTCAGCTGGTGACGGTGGCCTGCAAATCCAGGTGGGTACAGAGCTCCACAATCATATTTCATAAACTAGCTGGGTTCAAAATAGTGCACTAGTCTTTTGACCTGATGTTTCTCTGTTGAGTTTGCTTTAATGTTTCGTAGCACAAATGAACAAAATCTCACATCTTTGCATTGTGATTGTAAATTTCCTGTGGGTGTGACGCACAAACCTGTTGTGTACACATAGCTGTTTCTTTGTGATGTAGCAATACAAAGTTATCAATATGAAAACTGATAACAAGTCTCGCACTGGAGCATCACAATGATGATGCAAACATTCACACATGTCAATAATTTATCTTTGTTTTAGAGCACCAGATCTGTAATAAGAGATGATCAGATTAATGAGTCGCATGTCAGAGGTGGGCTCTTTGCAGATGAGGGATCCCTGACTTCTGTCACAAAGGAATAAGTCAAGTCAACTCTATTTCTAAAGCACTTTGCAAAACCGGAAAGAGTGATTAAAGTGCTTAACAAGCTCAACATGCAGCTTAGTTTGGCTTACTTGAGAGTCACTGAGGGTCTACTGAATATTTCCAGTCCCAGAAGTGGGCTATTCCAGGACACTGTTGGAGCCAACACATCGAGAAGCGTCCTTCGTCACCCAGGCAACACAGCATGTTGTGTTCAGCAACAGATGAGGCGAAGCTCTGTTTTCTTGGGGACCAGAGGTGCGTAGGCAGGGTTCTCCAGCTCTGGAGAGGTCCTTAAGATTTATAACTGCAACCAAATTGAATAATTAGCCCGATGTAATTAAGGGATTAAGGCTGGTTCAGGCGGCAGATCTTATAAAAATCAAATTATTTAGTCTAATGTTAAAAGTCGGTTAACTCTACTGCTTGAGCAAAAGTTAAATTTGGTATAGATCAAACTTGATAATCCATGAGGTAATCCACTGTACCTCAGAGTTACAAAAGAGTAAAATACTTAGGTGATTAGTCCAGTATTTCACAAAGTTATTGAACACGTCTTTGCAACTCCACATGGACCTATTTGTATCTGGCCGGGCAGGGCCACACCTGCTGTGGTGTGACTCTTTTCTGCAGCCTCGTGGATCCTAACCTGCTACTCTACCCATTGATCCACAAGGGCCCTATTTTTTTTTTTTTTTATTGCTTGAATTTTTCTGTAGAATGCAATTTTATGAGGCAAATGGTCTTAAGTAGTAAAATGCAAAAACAACTGTAAACCACATTTTTTCACCAGCAGAGGGCACAGTTTCACTGTGCAGAGCAGTGTATTATGGTTGAGGTTAAAGGCCACTGGAAAAATACATGGAGTAAATATAATGTAAGCAAGTATCCATGGGATGAGGTTGAGAAAATCGACCAGTCTTTATGCTGAATGAGAGCTTGGGGGCCCAGTAAAAAATATAGGTTGAATTTTAGCTAATTTATCCACAGATCAACTTTTTTTTGTTCTTGCCAAGTTTAGGATTGCTGATTTTTGTGGTGTCTTACTAAAGTGCATTATATTAAGAGGTGGTCCTAAACACTCCAGTAGGACATGTCATGCACAGTGGGATTCCGCCACTCAGTATAATGTCAATAATAAACAGTGCAGAATTATTACAATTCTGACAGTTTGTAGAAAAAAATGTAAAAGTAGAATTCATGACAGAGCTGCTGTAGTGGATTAAATTAGATTGTACAGGTGTACCTAATGTTGAGGTTGATCAGTTTACATTCCACACTGCAAATGTAAAGAGTCTATATTCAAATGGAATCTTCTTCAGTTTGTGCTTGGTTGTACTTTAATTCTTTCTGCATATATTCATTTCCACACATCTGCAACCTCACATAATTCTTTCAGTAATGACTTCAAACAGCAGGGAGCATGTAAGGCTGGTTATAACAACTTTAAGAACAGCACATTTGGATTCACTGATTGGATTTTTGAATTCACTCACTGAAGAACATGTGGAAACTAATTTCTTTGTCCATAGAGCAGATCACATATGGTGACTGTGCACCATCACCTTGCTTACATTCTTTATTTTTAGAGTATATAGTTAGACTATTTCAATTGATAAGCTGCTGTTCAGAAAGTAATGAGTTTAGGGTCACACCTTTTTTTCAAAAAACACATCTAACAGTAAAAGTGGGATAAGACTTCTTCGAATTTGTTTGTCATTAGAGTAGAAACCAGAGAATGCTTGTGCTACTCTTACAGTCACGTAAAGATCAATCTATGGTTGAAATGATCATAGTATGTAATACTATTAGATGACGTTCTGACTAAAACTAGTAGAAAGACGTTTTTGTTTTTAATAGATTTTGTAACAGACCTCACCAATATGTGCACGGTCCTCACTGCATCATCTTTAGAGGGTTCAGGTCCAGCTGCAGTGTTTGGTGGCTGGTGAAGTGCAGCTGTAGATGCCGGTGCCTTGCATGGGACTGCTGGATGTCACCGCCTGTCCAAAACACTTTGGACAAGTTTTTCTGTTAGTTGGGTAGTGTGAGGCTTGTCCAACACCTACTGTTTGGACCTTTTGTAGAACACTTGATTAAATCATGGTTCTCCTAAAAAAAAAAAAAAAAAAAACATTACTACAAACAAGTTGCATTTTCAAAACCTGTAAAACCAAATTAATGAAATAAATTAATTGTGGTAGTGTAAACAGGCTTATATCAAAAAAGAAATCTAGTAGTCGTATCACGTAGTGCTTTAGTCGGCACAAGTGAGGCCTACAATTATACAGGAAATACAGTTTGATAAATACCACGGTTTAAAGCCACAAGAGTCATTTTAGACAAACTAACATAAAAAAATAGGCTAATTATTCAGCGACAGTATTGTGACTTTACCTGTGAGTGAGTCCGCTTCGTGTCTGGGGAAGCAGCATTAGCAGAAGGTCTCTGGTCCTTTTCGTCCAAATTTATTGAAGGAACAGCAGTTTCTCTTTGATGACAAAACTGCATTTGCAGTCCTCCGGTGTAACTGTGAACTTTTACATCGACTGTTCTCTCCATACGTCATACATCAGAATTTTCCCAGCCTTCAGCTGCAGCTTACAGCGCTTAGCATCCGGTGTCGGCTAATAGCTAATTCCACTCCCTTTTTCCTTTTTTTTTCAGTCGCTGTTTTGCATCCTGGGACAGTGCAGATTGACACCATTGTGCCTTGAAAGACATTTTGAGCAAAATGTATAAGATTTAAAAGAAAATTAAACTAGCAATGTCCGAACGTTTCTCTTTAAGCCAGAGGGTAGAGGTAAACACGCCCGACAGGAGTTTGCACAGATCGGACCATATGCGGCGCTTTGGGGAGTAGCTCGGGATCCGTCAGAGCACAATGCATTCTGGGTGTAGGATATGACCATTTTCTGCCCCAGCAGATAATACTGCTGTTTCTCCCTGTTTCCTCTGGACATAGACCATAATTTTTTTTTACACATTTCAGCTTAGACAAATATGCAATTTTTATAACACAACTCGCATTTCAGTGGTGAGTTCAAGGTGCGCTAGGATTCCCAATAGCAACAGGGGCGATGTCCACCCTGACTGAGCCACACTCTATTACCTGCAGAGAGTTGACATTGAGAAAGATAAGTGTCGAAATCAGATCAAACATAAGTTGCTGATTTTGTGTAAAAACTGTGTTTAACGTATTTAAAAAAAAAAAAAAACTGACTTAAATTATAATATAAATCCCTTATCATTAACTTGACAAGTGAGACTAATGTTTAAAAGTTTATATTTTTACAGTGGGCATACATTTAGGATTCAACATGCTACCAAAGTTCAGTTATTCACCAGTAAGTTACTCCCCTTCAGTGACGTAAGAGAATCTGAAGTCTGAACTATTAAGGCAGGACTAGCTATTGATGTAGCAGTTACTGCTTCTCCATTTATCAATCTGCTAGACTGTTTTACGTATAGATAAACATAAACAACTGCGACCTAGAGTTTCCACTCCACTGTGTAGTGGTTAATCTTTTTATCTTAGCTAGGCCTTGTTGTTTAAATCTATTCAGGCAGTTGTATTAAGGTTTTTGAAATAATTCTGTGGTTCTAGTTCTAGGATATATCTCGCCATTAGAAAGCTGATCATATAAAATATGACACGCCAGCTCAGAGTTCCCGCTTCTGCAAGGCTGATGCAATAGGTTTAGCTAGTTGACACGAACTCTCTTTAAGCGCCTTATTAAAGTCACATGTTCTGTAACATTATAGTAGGACAAGGGGTATTTTATCTGAGCAGTAAGCTAACTTCTTTAGGTGAGCTATTTTAGCTTGCCTTTACCTTTGTAATATTTATATATTTACAATGCAGGATAACTTTAATATTTTTGTCTTTTCATGATTAAGTAATATTTGGTCATTGAGTAAAAAAGCTAAATTATGTGGCGTACCTTACATTATCGGACCTCAATTTGTTCTCTGCATGCTTATGCAAGATGATAACTCCAAAAAAGTGAAGTAGACATAACCAAACATAAAACTACACGCCTCTCAGAGGCTGATCAACTCTCAGTGAAGAAACTACACTCACTTTGACACTAGCTAGCTCAAAAGCACGCTACACCCAGAAAATGATACTGTGTATGCTCCAAACTTAAAAAAAGGGATAAAATTCAACTTAAAGTGGCGCACTTTGAGAGAAAAATTAAGAGGCTAAATTTATTAAAAACTTGTATGCTCTTGTAAAAAAAATAAAAAAATAAAAGTGCATTAGTAGAATTTTAAATATATTGGTTTCATAGATCCATAACAAACCAGTCATATATAGTATATGTGAGTGGTTTCAAATAATGAGGTGCTGACTTAAACATTGATATAAATGGGAAGCTGCTAATTCTATTTGGACAATTGTGAGAGCCATTTTAGTTAGACACTGTTATCTTCCTCTCTTATCGAGAGAAGACTGGGAGCTCAGTGAGAGTAATGATTCAAAATCGCGCTGTAGATGGCAGCTTCTGTGTTTGGTGTGCCCTTCTCTGTCTTGTTTTGTGTTTTAGTTAGTTTTCTGGCACTATTGTGGTGGCTCTTACTCCAGGAAAGAGCTCATGAACATCAGAACTACTACCCCTGTGGATTTATTCCCAACCTCTCTGGCTTCTACCGTGGATTTACTGGCTATTTCGTTCAAGGATGTGCGTAACAAAGTAAGGGCCCGGAAGAGGTAAACGCTCAGGTGTGCGTTTCAGCTGATGCCAGTCATTGATTAGCAGCAGCCCCTCCTCCAATATCACACCTGGTTCACTCATACAGCTTCACACCTCACTGTCCTCCTCTCCCATGTTCCCCAAACCTCTCACCATTAAAGACGGACATGCAAATAGGCTATTTAAATGCCTGAACCCTCACAAAGCTGAAGGCCCAGGCTCTGTCTCCCCCTCCACCCTTAAGCACTGTACCTGCTCCAGTGTTCATTGTGCCATTGTGCTGTCTTGTGCCAGCCTGCTTTAAGGCCACCCCCTCAAAAGCTGAGGATCACAGGCCTCAATGACTACAGACCAATTGCCCTGACTTCTGCGGTCGTGAAGGTATTTGAAAGCGCCATCTTATCTCACCTCAAGGACATCCCAGACCCCCTTCTAGAACCCCTGCAGTTCACCAGATCTGTAGACAATTCTGTAAACATGGCCCTCCAGTTCATCCTTTGGGATCTGGACTCCCCAGAATCCCCAGATGACTCCATGCGCAGGTGGATCCCCCCAAGGCTGCTTCCTGTCTATCACTGTACAACAACAGCTGCACATCTGTACGACTGTCAAAATCCTGAAGTTCGCAGATGACACCACCGTCATCTGCCTCATTTCTGATGGAGACAAGTCGGCCTACAGGAGTTAGATGGACCATCTGTTCTCATGGTGCATCACAAACAACCTGGAGTTCAGTGCTTTCAAGACAGCTGAGGTGAGAGTGGAATTCAGAGAGGAGGCTCTGGTCCATCAAGACCAGGACCACTCCACAAGAACAACTTCTTTCCCACTGCAGTCAGCCCTCTGAACAGTGTCCAAATCAGAATCAGATTTTTCTAATTCTGATCACTTTACATGGCGTTTTAATTTTCTGGTTCAGAGAATTCTTATGGTCTGAGAGTTTCCCTTGACACTAAAATGACACTAAGCAAGATGATAAAATTGATCCTGTCATGATTCTGTTCTTTGTCTTCACTTCCTTTGTTGAACGTTTATTTTGTTGCCCTTTCCCCCATGTCCTGTTCTGCAGCTTTATAGTTTACTCTGGCAACTTCACCACCAATCACTGCTGCTGATTGTTTTCATCTGCTCCCCTCAGCCTATTTATACCTGGTTCTCACTACAGCTCTCTGCGCTCTACTACAGAGAGCTTTCCAGCTGCCCGTGTATTGGGGGGGCTACGTCCGTCCTGAAATCCACTATCATCTCCAGTTGATAGTGGATTTCAGGAGGGACGTAGCCCCTCCTTCAGGGTCCAGGTTAGCAGACAGTTATGGAAGAGTAAGTCCAGAAAGGCCACAGGTCCTGATTACATCAGCTCCAGGCTCCTCGGGGAGTGTGCAGACCAACCCTGTAATGTGTTCCTGTCCCTATTTAACCTGAACCTTAGTCTGGAGAAATACCAAAACTTTGAAGGACTTTCTGTCTGGTTCTGGTTCAGAAAGTACAACATCTTAAGGAGCCAAACCACTGCAGTCCCATGGCCTTAACCTCCTATCTGATGAAGGCTATGGAGAGAATCATCCTCTGCTACCTCCACACTCAGGTGAGCTCAGCACTGGACGCGCTGCAGTTTGCCCATCGACCTAGGGTTGGGGTGGATGGGGCCAGACTCGCCTCCAGCTGCTGAGGAGACTGAGGTCCTTTGATGTGTGCAGAGAACTGTTACAGACATTTTAGGACACTGTGGTGGCCTTAAGCAGTCCTCCATGGTGTTGTGTGCTGGGTTGGGAGCAGTAGGGACAGAGACAGGAAGAGACTTAACAAGCTTTAAGAGGTTTTTTAGGTTTAAGAGAGCTGGCTCTCTCCTGGGCTGCAAGGTGGACTCCATGGAGGAAGATGTTGGCCAAACTAACATGCATCCTGGATAATAACCCGTCCCACCCCCTGCACCACACTGTGGAGGCCCTAAGCAGCTCCTTCAGTACAAGACTGTTACACCCCCAGTGCAGGAAGGAGCGCTACCGTCGCTAATTCCACCCCACAGACGTCACACTTTACAACGCATCACTGCAGTGACACACTGCAATATCCACCTGTTACATTTTCCACTGTTAAATATGTACATATGCAGATCACAAGATTCTTTATTCTTAAATTTCTAATACCTTGTTTGCACAGTTGATACCGGTTTTGTTTTGTCTTGTTTAGAGTTAAACTAAAGTGTACATTGTTCTGTGTAGGTTGTTTTATTGCTGCTGATTCACAAGAATTTCCCCACTGTGGGATCAATAAAGTCATATCCTAGATATCTTAGAAGAATAAAATTCTCTTTATTTGCAGATGTGTTGAGCTGTGGCATAACTAAATCAAACTTGTTGGACTGCACTGTAGTGCACGGGATGACGTCCCCCGACAGGTACAATTGCAGTGAGTGACTTCTACCCATCATTCCTGTTAGTGAGGATATTATAGGTGAAAAGTGTTATGGTATCAAAAAGAAAGTACCCTAGTTTGGTAGAAAACCGTCTTATTTTTCTAATAAAAATCAAAAGGTTTGTGGTTCACAATGTTTGAAAATGTATTTAGTTACGTAAACCAAAGCCAAAACATAGTGACAGAAAAAAGAGAATATGACGAGGGCATGATGTAATTAGTAAGAGAGCGCGAGAGGGAGGGATGAAGGTTGTGACAGAAATTGAAATATTAGTTGTCTGACAGAGTTTGAGTCAGAAGCTGCAGCTTCTCCTCCTCCTCTCTCTGAGGATGGACGACCTCTGCTTTCCACAACTGCTCAACGACTCCTGCAGGATACGAAAAATCAGTCAGTCTGAAGCTGCCCAAATCTATTCACTGTTTTTCGTCTCTGTTCTCTCTGTGGCTCTTAACCTGCTCGTCATCATCTCAGTCTCCCACTTCAGGCAAAGATAAACTCGGCAAAACTTACAACTTTTAAAAGTGTGAACAGTCTGATTTACAAGACAGTGTTACTGTGTGAATAACTTCACATTTTGACACAAGACGTATTTTCTGCTTTGCTGACAATGTTTCTGAATGTTCAATGTCCAGGTGTGTCACATGTAAGACATATCACTGTACATGAATGTCTCATGTTCCATTAATGTCTTTGTCTCCCTGCAGGCAGCTGCACACACCAACCAACCTCCTCCTCCTCTCTCTGGCTGTGTCTGACTTTCTTTGTGGGCTTGTGGTGACACCTCTGCAAGCATACGAGTTAACACCCTGTTGGTTACTTGGTGACCTCATATGTTCTCTGTATTATTTTGCATGCTCGTTTATTATCAATACCTCAATAGGAGATATGATTCTCATATCAGTCGACCGTTATGTGGCTATTTGTGACCCCCTGCATTACTCCACCAGAGTCACTGTGACAAGAGTTAAAATGTGGATTTGTGTGTGTTGGAGCTGTTGTCTTCTCTACAGTGGTGTTCTTTTCAAAGATGATCTGGCTCAACCAGGTAGGTTTACGTCCTGCGAAGGAGAGTGTTCTATTTATGCTGACTACGCAGCAATAATTGTAGACACTTTTTTATCCTTTTTTGCTCCAATCACTGTGATCATAATTCTGTACATGAGAGTGTTTGTTGTGGCTGTGTCTCAGGCTCGTGCCATGCGCTCTCATGTTGCAGCTGTCACACTCCAACATTCAGGGACTGTAACGACTAAGAAATCGGAGCTGAAAGCAGCCAGGACTCTGGGTGTTGTTGTGGCTGTCTATTTCATGTGTTTTTCTCCATATTACTTTTTATATTTCTTTTTTCTGCAGAATATCACTGTTAATGCATTTGTTGAGGTTGTTATAACTTTTCTTTCGTACATTAATCCATGTCTGAATCCTCTGATTTATGCCTTGTTCTACCCCTGGTTTAGAAAATCTCTCAGACTCATTTTCTCTCTTCGGATTCTGCAGCCTGGCTCCCGTGAGACCAACATGCTGTAAACAGACACTGTGCAGGGACTGAAATGTGATCTGCTCTGTGATTAAAAATACCAAAAACTTAATCGACCAAACTAGAATGGGACACTGTTTTGATGTGATCCAAATATAGTCTGACTCTTTAAGGTTTTCAAATACCACTGACAGTTCCTGGATGAAAATGAATATTGCCTGAGATCTACAGACTGCAGCTTGGTGCCTGGCTGATGAGAAATGAAAGCTGATATGTGAGTCTACAGACATTTGTTTGCAGCAATAAGCAATTAGCATTTTGTCAGAAAAATATTTTTTATTTGATCAAAATCCCTGAATGCATACTATTTAATATTTGAAGTTGCTGGCATAAGATTTCTTCTGGTTCGTTGCTTCTCTTTCTCTCAGACTCTAATATATAAAATATAGGTAGATCACTCAACAAAACCATGAAAAAATTGTTTTCTTGTGTGTAGCTCAGTTAATTTGATGACTTTGGACTGCTGATATAAGTGCTGTTAATCCCATACTAATACATAACGTCATTGTCAAATTCATAATAGATGTCAATATGTCAATGAATTATGGTGTTTCTTGCATGTAACAAAAGTTTTCTGAAATAAACTATAAAGATAATGTATTTGTCCTTATGAACAGTATCAGAATTTAGAAGAGTGTAACTTCGGCACATGCACACAGTGAAAGAAAGTCCAAGTAACAGAAAAATGCAGGAAGAATTTTTACGTAGTTCTTAGTTTCCCTGATTACTCATTTTAAATAATTCTACCCTTTGATCTTTGAATAGCTTAAATTTAACCAATTTCCAGGATAAGAACTAAGAAGTGACGACCCAGTTGTAAAGGCTTGGGTTCTGTGAAACTTTAAGTTAAATAAATAAAGAAATGAAGGGAAATGATTCTGGTACCACTTCAAGTTAAGTAGAAAAATGTGCATTCCTTTACACTAAATTGGCAAAAAAAAAAAATTGCATTGACACGTTTACTGACCAAACAAAGGGAAGCAGCTTATAGTAAGGACAACTGTGTGTAAGGACAATGCAGGAAGATAAACCCTTGAGGTAATAACCATGTAACAAAACAGAAGTATTGAGAAATTGTATATATTTTTAAAAATCTAAAGTATGTTTTAATGTGGTTAAAAATTTTGTTGAATAATTTTAAATGAGTTATGATGTATTTTAGAATTCTGGCTGGTAAATTACAACTGAAATACTCCATCGCTTCTACAAAATAATCAGGCAGCAAAGTTTGACAGTGAAGACAAAAGTCAATACACCTGGACAGAGGTTCACCATGGTCCAAAAAACCTGTGGTTGCTTATTCACTAATATATCTGACAGTTAGTTCCAAACTGTTCAACAATGTGTTTTTAAAAAAATAATAATTCCTTTATTTATTAATCAACAGTGGTCTCACACTGCTCACTCCTCAGACTTCAGTCCAGAACTTCTCTTCTTTTACCAAGCTAGACTTCTTCCCTGGGCTCTATTATCCATTCACATGGCTTTTCCTATAACTGCAATGCTGACACCCATCTCTTCCTGTTCTTTCCACCGCATGACTCCACTGTCTCATCACACATCTCTGCCTGTCTCTGACATCTCTGCTTCGATAAGGGAAAGCTTATGCAAGCTTATTAAGCTTCAGCTTAACCTCTCCAATATTTAAGTTCTTGTCTTTCCAGCCAGATCTTCGACACAACACAACACCAGCATCAACATTGGATCTGTGATAGTCCCCACTAAGAAATCAGAAACGTGGTGGTCATAATAGAAGATAATTTGAGTTTCATGGACCACATTTCCTCAGTCTCTAGGGCATGCAGCTTTACTCCTACAGCATTAGAAAGATCAGGCCCTACCTCTTGGAACATACAACCCAACTCATTTCGCAGGTCCTGGTCATATCTCAGTGTGATTACTGCTAAAACCTGTTGTTGGAGTTGTTTTAAATCAGCCAAAACAGACTCCTGTTACACCACTCATCAGATCTCGGTACTAGCTTCCTGTACCTGCCTGCATACCTCAGCCACCTCACTCAGCTCTATCTGCTGCACTCCGCCCGCAAACAGGAGATACCAAGCAAAACTCCAGCTCAGTGATCCCGCCAGGGATAAAGCTGCCAAATTCTGCATGCTTAGCAACCACACTGCCATATTCAAAAACAGCTGAAAACAGAATTCTTTTGTACCTTCCTATGCAAAAGAAAGAAACTTCCTTTCTACTCTTTTTTTTGCACTTATTGTCTTTCTTGCATCTAACTAAACAAAAGCACATCTGATTTGACTCTGCTTTGATGTTTTCTTCTTGACTTAGAATTTTGCTGCCTTGTACCTCATTTGTAAGTCGCTTTACATAAAAGAATCTTGACAAATGACTAAATGACTACAACCAGTGTTTCCTGGTTTATGCTGTAAATGCCCCTAGGAACAGTCAGGCTGAGACGAAGGCGGATCCAACCTGCTGCAGCTCCACCGTCCCTCCGCCACATTTTATCCTTGCGTACACGTACACCTCTAATATTCAATGGCCAATGGTCCTGCTATAGATCATTTGAAAGACGGCGAGTTCTACAGTGTGTTAACACAATCTGATATTTGTTGTTACTAGTACGAGCCAGAACACAGCGCAGACGGGTTATGCCGTACGTAGGAGGACAAGGCTGCCGAAGTCAGGGAGGACAGCAGGATGGAACGGCTGCATGCAGGGGACAGCTGGTGGTGTCTCTGCAGTAAGTGTGCGCCAGTGGAAACACTCCTGGATGAAGCTGCAGATGCTACTGCTGAGAGGGAAGATGCAGGTTTTACAGATCATCAAACTTTCGGACTAATTGTGGACGGAGGAGCGCTCGAAACTTACTAAAGGATCCCACAAAGCAACTGGAAACTACAGGGCAGAACAGTCAACTGAGCGCCTTGTAAGTAACATTTTCCACCTTTATTGTTTTAGCTTGTGCTGCAAAGTTTGAGTAAAGTTACGAGCTGATGCCTTTCAGGCTTTGTTGAGTGTTGGGCCTAGCGTTAACTTCTCTTGCTGACATTAGCTTGTGCATTAGCATTGAGTACAGGAACTGCAAATTACCAGCCACGTCTGTGTTTTAAGTGTGTGTTACCTGAGAAATCAGCGTTAGGATGTCAGGCTTACAAAGCTGTCTGGAGGCTTTAGATATTTGCTATGTGCTGGTAGGAAACAGCAACTCGAACACTAACAAATATTTCATTTTTTAGACAGTATCGGCTGGCAGTGTACCGCATTTTTTAAAATGGATCCTGCAAGGAGAGACTCTTGGAAGGGACAACCACCAGGACACTACCAGGGTTTTAAAGGTTAAGGTATCTTTATTGATCCCACAACGGGGAAATTAAGAGACAACTGATGTTCAAGAAGGACTCTGAGGCCGTGTGCAGAGACCAGGTGTTATATCTGACCCATAAACTATGCTAAAAGATGTCAAATAGAGCCTGGCTGAGTGTCTATGAATTGTTAATAAAATTTTAAAAGTCACCCAGAGGTTTGTTTGTCAAACCTGACTTGTTGCATTATATTCACAGTAAAAAGTAAAATCCCTTGTATATTGTGACTGTGCACCATCACCTTGGTTACGTTCTTTATTTTTAGAGTATATAATTAGACTATTTCAACTGATAAGCTGCTGTCAAGAAAGTAATGGTCACACCTGTTTTCAAGAGACACAACTAACAGTAAAAGTGGGATAAGACTTCTTCTAGTTTGTCAGAGTAGAAACCAGAGAATGCTTGTGCTACTCTTACAGTCACATAAAGATCAATCTATGGTTGAAATAATCATACTATGTAATACTATTAGATGACGTTCAGTTTAAAATTAGTAGAAAGACATTTTTGTTTTTAGTAGATTTTGTAGATGTAATAGATGTAACTATGAACTCGTAGGTTTTACACGTTTTACATCGACTGTTCTCTCCATACGTCATACATCAGAATTTTCCCAGCCTTCAGCTGCAGCTTACAGCGCCTAGCATCCGGTGTCGGCTAATAGCTAATTCCACTCCCTTTTTTCTTTTTCTTTCAGTCGCTGTTTTGCATCCTGGTACAGTGCAGATTGACACCATTGTGCCTTGAAAGACATTTCAAGCAAAATATATAAGATTTAAAAAAAAAAAATTAAACTAGCAATGTCCGAACGTTTCTCTTTAAGCCAGAGGGTAGAGGTAAACACGCCCGACAGGAGTTTGCACAGGTCGGACCATATGCGGCGCTTTGGGGAGTAGCTCGGGATCCATCAGAGCACAATGCATTCTGGGTTTAGGGTATGACCATTTTCACCCCCAGCAGATAATACTGCTGTTTCTCCCTGTTTCCTCTGGACATAGACCATAATTTTTACTTATTTCAGATTTAATAAATTTGCAATTTTTATAACACAACTCGCTTTTTAGTGGTGAAATATCACTAAGCATTTCTCTAAACATTACTCACATATGACTTCTTATCTTTTCTTTTATCTCTTCACTAAGCCCATCTTGTCTGTTTAATTTTCTAACCATATGACTTATTTTATTCTTTTCGGGTGACTGATGAAATCAATGATGGAGTCCTCTTTGTATGGGGAGGGGCTTGGCATTACAAGTTCATCATCAGATGTCGATTGTAATACAAAGGTTTCACTCTTTATGGCCAAAATGCTTCCTCTGTGACATACCAGTTACTACGGGTCAAGCTGACTCATTTATAAACACATTTGCTGTCAAAAGATCCACACGTTTGTCACACTCAGGTTGTTTGAAGAGGGGCCCTTCAAAATGCAGACTGATTTTCTTTGTCCAAATAACAAAAAATAAATACATTGATGTAATTACAGGTAATCCATCCATAGCAATTTCATACCGGATTGGTCGAGGCCCGGGTCAACAACGACCGCCACCGGTGCTGTTAACCTACAGGGTGCCGGTGGAAATTGGACTACTGTTAGTCGAAGAAGGAGAGGAGGCAGAAGGGTTCGTGGACAGAGAGAGAAGAGGAAAGGCAGCAGCTTAGATCTGAGAGTAGGGACTCTTAACGTTGGAACAATGACAAGGAAAAGTAGAGAGCTGGCAGACATGATGGAGAGAAGGAAGGTAGATGTACTGTGTGTGCAAGAGACGAGGTGGAAAGGCAGCAAAGCACGTAGTATTGGAGGAGGATACAAACTGTTCCACCATGGTGTGGATAGGAAGAGAAACGGAGTAGGAGTGATCCTGAAGAAGGAGTTTGTGAACAATGTTCTAGAGGTGAAAAGAGTCTCAGACAGTGTGATGAGCCTAAAGCTAGAAATCGAAGGGGTGATGGTGAACGTAGTCAGTGGGTATGCTCCACAAGTTGGCTGTGAGTTAGAAGAGAAGGAGAGAGTTTGATGAGGTCAAAGAGAGTATCCCCAGAGGACAGAGACTAGTTGTTGGAGAAGACTTCAATGGGCATGTTGGTCAGGGGAACAGAGGTGATGAGGAGGTGATGGGCCGGGTTGGTCTAAAGGAAAGGAATCCAGAAGGACAGATGGTAGTGCTAAGAGGATGGAAATGGCTGTAGTCAACACTTACTTCCACAAGAGAGAGGAACACAGAGTGACATACAAGAGTGGAGGTAGGAGTACACAGGTGGACTACATTCTATGTAGACGAGGTCATTTGAGAGAGGTTAATTCAATTCAATTCAATTCAACTTTATTTATATAGCGCCAATTTACAACAAGGTCATCTCAGGGCACTTTACATAATAAAGTCAAGACTATACAAACATGTAGAGAAAACCCAACAAATCCCCCTTGAGCAGCTATAGGCAACAGTGGAGAGGAAAAACTCCCTTTACCGGAAGAAACCTCCAGCAGAACTAGGCTCAGGGTGGACGGCCATCTGCCTTGACCGGTTGGGCTGAGTGGAAAGTGGGGAGAGAAAAGAACAGAGCAACAAAAGCAACAACAAAACATTGGGCAGGTTTGTAGGACCAGTAGCTGGAGGACACACAGCTCCAAATCCGGGGACACCTGAAGACAGGGACAGAGAGAGGGAGACAGAGAGGGAGAGAGACGACCACAGGAAAAAGAAGACACAGAGTTAATGTCATACAGTGGTGACATTATAGATTTGGGGTGAGAGGAGAGAATGAAGAGAAGAGGAAGTGGCTCAGTGCAGAGTCCCCCAGCAGTCTAAGCCTATAGCAGCATGACTATAACCAACTATAAGCTTTAACGAAGAGGAAGGTTTTGAGCCTAGTCTTAAAAATAGGGAGGGTGTCTGCTTCCGAATCTGGACTGGGAGCTGGTTCCACAGGAGAGGAGCTTGATAGCTAAAGGCTCTGCCTCCCATTCTATTTTTGGAAATTCTGGGAACCATAAGTAGGCCTGCATTTTGGGACCGAAGTGGTCTAGTAGGATGATATGGTACTAAGAGATCTTTTAAATATGATGGGGCTTGGCCGTTTAAAGCTTTATAGGTAAGAAGAAGGGTTTTAAATTCTATTCTACATTTAATTGGAAGCCAATGGAGAGAAGCTAATGAAGGTGAAATATGATCTCTCTTACCAATCCCAGTCAGTAATCTTGCTGCAGCATTTTGGATTAATTGGAGGCTTTTTAGAGAGTCACTGAGGCAGCCTGAAAGTAGAGAATTACAATAGTCCAATCTAGAAGTAACAAATGCATGAACCAATTTTTCAGCATCGCTTTGGGATAGGATGCTCCTAATTTTGGCAATGTTCCGTAGGTGGAAGAAGGCTGTTCTAGAGATTTGCTTTATGTGTGAGGTAAATGACAAATCCTGGTCAAAAATGACACTACTGGGGGCCAGAGTTATGTCGTCTAAAGTAACGATATGGTTGGAAAACATGTTTCTAAGACTGTTAGGCCCAAATACAATAACTTCAGTTTTATCTGAGTTTAGAAGAAGAAAATTATACGTCATCCAGTCCCTTATGTCTTTAAGACATGCTTGTAGTTTTATTAATGGATTTGTTTCATCAGGTTTCATAGATAGATATAACTGCGTGTCATCAGCGTAACAGTGAAAATTTATTTTTTTTAATTTTTGTTTTCTAATAATGTTGCCAAGGGGAGACATATATAGAGTAAAGAGTATTGGTCCTAATACAGAGCCTCGTGGAATTCCATAACTAACTTTTGTGTATGTGGAAGATTCATCATTAACACGAGTAAATTGGAATCTATCTGATAGATACGATTTAAACCAATTTAGTGCAGTTCCTTTAATTCCAGTTACGTGTTCTAGTCTCTGTAATAATATTCTGTGATCAATGGTGTCAAATGCAGCACTAAGATCTAGCAGAACTAGTATAGAGACAAGTCCGTTATCTGAAGCCAGAAGAAGATCGTTGGTGACTTTAATCAGTGCAGTTTCTGTGCTATGATGAACTCTAAATCCTGACTGAAATTCTTCAAACAAGTCGTTTCTGCGCAGGTGGTCACATAATTGCTTTACAACTACTTTTTCAAGCATTTTAGAAATAAAGGGGAGATTGGATATTGGTCTGTAATTGGCTAAGACATCTGGATCCAGACTAGGTTTTTTAAGTAGAGGTTTGATTACAGCTACCTTATAGACCTTTGGTACATATCCTGTTTGTAAAGATAGATTAATGATATCTAATACGAATGTGTCTAATAAGGGTAGAGCATCTTTGAGCAGACTAGCAGTCTAACATTTATATTATCGAGTTTAACAGAATGGTTACACTGACAGGTTGAGGCCACAGAAAAAAAACTGCATCAGATTAGATTAGATTCAACTCTACTGTCATTACACAAGGCAATGAAATGCAGTTTATGTCTAACTAGAAGTGCAATAAGCAGCAAGTGCACAATATAGGCTATAAGTTACCTCAAGAAAAGTGTACAGAAGAAAATATGGATCATATATACAGATGCTATGAACATAATATACAGGTTGTTGTTAACTAGAGCAGAAATTTATAGATAGATAAGGCTATAGTGGTTGCTATAGTAATCAGGAATATACAAGTAGATATGAATCTAATGCAGTTTGCTATTTACTGTAGTCAGAAATTTACAGACAATTTAATTTTACAGACGTGTATTTACAGGTGAGTATATACAGGCTAGTGCAATGAGTGTGCAATATTGAATAGTGCAATGGTTATGGGAAGCATGTAGGGGTGTATGATTGTAACAGAGAGGTCAGTGGGGGTCAGAGTTCAGTAAGGAGACAGCTCTAGGAAAAAAGCTGTATCTCAGTCTGGTTGTTCACGTCCTGGGGAACCTGAAGCGCCTACCTGAAGACAGGAGAGAAAACAGTCTGTGGGCGGGGTGAAAGGAGTCCTCAAGAATAGCGGGTGCTCGACACAGACAGTGATTTTTTGTCCTCAATGGCTAGAAATGGAGTCCCTGTAATGCGCTGGGCAGTTTTCAGTACCCGCTGCAGAGCAGCTCCCATACCAGACTGTGACACAGTTGGTTAGGATGCTCTCTATTGTGCAGCGGTAGAAGTTCACCAGGATAGCCGAGGGAAGATTGTTTTTCTTGAGTGTTCTCAACTCCTCCTCCCTGTAGCCAGTCTCATCGTTGTTGTGCATAAGACCAATCACTGTATTACCGTCTGCAAACTTAATGATTGTGTTACATCCATGCATAGGCTTGCAGTCGTGGGTGAAGAGGGAGTAGAGGGAAGGGCTCAGCACACAGCCCTGTGGTACACCAGTGCTGAGCGTGATGGTGGTGGAACAAATGTTGTCTGACCTAACATGCTGAGGTCTGTTGGTCATAAAGTCCATGATCCAGTTGCAGAGTAAAGTGTTAATGTCTAGGTCTCTAAGTTTGATAATGGAGACTGCATCCTCTGTGCTCCAATTGCCACGGTAGGCAAACTGGTGTGGGTGTAGTATGGGTGGGAGACAGACTTAAAGTGTGCCAGTACCAGCCGCTCAAAGCACTTCATAAGTGCTACAGGGCGGTAGTCGTTCAGGCATGTTGGGCTGGATGTTAATGCATTCACAGTCGGATTCAGTACTGTGGACTGGGAATAAGGGCGACACTTTGCAACGCCTTGTGACTGAAAAGATGAACCGCGGATTAGTTTTAATGAACCTTTTTCTGAATTAAAGGAGAAATCCTGATAGAACACCACAAGTAGGGCACCGCGGACATTAGGCACACAAAAACCATGACACACTCAACTGTTACATCTGTGCAATGTCATCTAAGGAGACAATTGTTGCCTGCAAAAGACTCAGGGGTCTGCAGATAAGAAGAATAGACTCCTTCCTCTAAGAGGGTCTCTTAGAGGAGAATTTAGCTTTCCAGTAATTGTTTGACTCATTAGTTTCTCCTAATGACCTATTATCTAGGCAGTGTCTGCTCCCACCTGCACAGCTCATTGTCACATGATGACATCTCAGCCTCTGAGGTATCAATACAATCAGAGGTGTGAAGAAAAACAAGCTTAATGGTAAGCACGATGTTCGCATTAACATTTGATACAGTCACTGATGAGAGTGTGTGTGAGAGAGACTTTGCTTGAGCAGCTTTATTTTGTGATCTTTTATGTTCAGGTTTATTCAGAGTCCAAAGGGAATACAGTGAGAATACAGTGTTCATACCCCCTGAAACTTTCCACATTGTTTCATGTGCTTAATTCAGATTTTATTTAAAAGATCAACACAAAGTGGTACATAATCGTGAAGTGAAAGAAAACAGTAAATGTTTTGGGGTATTTTTCATATGTATGTTCTACCCCTGGTTTAAAAAGTTTATCAGTTTTTTTAAACCAGGACAAAGAAATCATTTTGCACATGTTCTTCAGTGAGTGAATTTACAAATTCACATCTGTTGTATTTTCTCATCATTTACGTCATGCTTGATTATTTCCTGTGACGGTGCTTATTAACCAGTCGTACACCCCCTGCTGCAAATGTGTAACCTGCTCAAGCTGTCAGTGTAACCATTGTGTTAAACTGCCTTGGACAAGAGAACACAACAGGAGGGTTTTAATGCTGGTTTGGATCGTGTTACAGTTGGCAGATATTCAAAAGCAAAATACAAAAATCCTTGTCTTAAACCTGGTTTGAAACATGATGTCACCACCAGTAGGGCCCCACAAACTTACCGCAGTGAAAAAATTGGTGGATTCTCTGGGACAGTGCGAGACATTTATTGTCAAAGGAGCCCACCAAAAATCCAACTAGAGCAGGGGTCTCAAACTCAATTTACTTGGGGGCTGCTGGAGGCAGAGTCGGGGTGAGGCTGGGCCGCATCAGGTTTCCACAAGAAAAACTTTTAAATAATTTTAATCTTCTCAAATGTCTTTATTTTTTATTTTTAACACAAAATAATATGAAAAAATAAATAAACAAATTAGAAGAAAATTAATAAGAAATTAATAAGAAAATCAATCAATCAATCAGAAATAAGTAAATAAAATAATAATAATAATGATAAAAATTAGGATTCAAATGTCTGTATTAACAGTTCTTTAAGCTTTCTTTAAGCTGTCGCGTTGAAGTTTCAATCAAGTGTTTAGCCGACGCACAAAGAACGTCATTTCCTCAATATACGTCATTTCCGCAATGTACGTCATTTCCGTTCCGTGCCGTTCATAACAAACACGCGGGCCGCACTAACATTAAACTTTAATAATAAGGTGGGGGCCACAAACTATCGGCTCGCGGGCCGCGAGTCTGAGACCCCTGATCTAGAGGCAAATGTCCCCTCTCCCTCACAACTCCCCCTTAAAAAGTACAGATTAGGACAATTTCCCTTTTTGTTTTTGATCCAAATATCAAAAACCCCACTTTAATTCTTTAGAGAAATCATTAGAAACTGCACACAAGATTCAGAGCAGCACAGGACAGCAGAGTTCCTGTGCCGAGTGGAACCTCTGTCAAACTTGCATGGCACCTGAATCCATCAGTTTGCAGGCATGAGGTGGGTCTGGAGATGAAACGTGATAACTTCGAATGTGTAAACCAGTGCACAGAGGTTTTGGCAAAATGTGGAAGTAAAATGCCCAAATGTACACAGCTATGTGGACAGCTCATAAATTAAGAGAAGCAGGGCACGCACACAAAGGAAGTCCAATACCATGCCAGATGTTCATTTCTGGGCCTGACTGGTGTGACTCTGTGGTTTATGCCAGTGTCTTCACAGAGAGTAAATTTCCTCCCCCTGCTTACCTTCCTGAGATGAACATCAAAACATCACATGTTGCTGCTGCAGATTTTAACCTTAATGAAACCCAGGCTTCATTGTCCTGTGACTTAACATTCAATAAAGCCACAACTACTGTCAGAAAACTGTTGTGGTAATTTCCAAAAGAGAATGGATGGAAGAAGGTGTTGGCACTTTTATAGTTTCACTTTACTTAACCCATATGCAAGATCTTGGTGTGTAGGGACATCTAGAAACCTCAAGGAGTCTATTCCCAGGGTCACAAATGTTATGTCTGATATTATGCATAAGTAAACAGGAACACATCTGCCTTTTGTTGGAGAAATGTGAAATTTCAATCCTCGTCTGTTGTTTCACTAACAATGATTGCATAGAGATAGATGCCATTGATCACCATCAACTCCTTGACCATAAATGTACCAAAACTGATAGAATTGCAGCAAAGTCAAGGTTTGTTCAGGTGCTTGAAATCCTTGAAAATGCTTGAATTTTAATGTTGCATTTTCAAGGCCTGAAATGTGCTTGAAATTTGGATAAAGTGAATAACTCTGTCTTTCACAATAAAAAGCAATGTGACTGAGTAGTGAGCTCGCTTAGCAGGTGTAGATAGAAACTAGTCTAAAATTGGACAGTTACGCCTGGGTCTGTGCATGACTGTGGTTGGTCAGTCCGTTTTCATATGTGACTCTGCCCTGCTCCAACACATTGAGCCGGACATGCTGGGAGGTTGTTTGAATGAGCGTTGGCTCGAAAACGCTCTTTAAAAAGAGCTGGATTGGAACCAAACTGGATCTAAAACAAGCAAATTAAGTATCAGTGAAGACATCAATATTTTCTCATCAGAGAAATACAAAGAGATGAAATAAAAGTTTGGATCATGGTCCAGAATTTCTTGTGAATTGTGCAGAACAACATCACAAGACAACAATTTCTTTTTTTCATATAAACAGACTTATTTTTATTTTTTTTGTATCAGTATTAAAATTTTGTTGTTGAAAATGACAAGGAAAGAAGGGAGGAAGATGTGGCTATTGTGGTGCAGGAAATAGCAGAGATTAGAAAGGATGAGGTGAGGAAGGCTCTGAAAAGGATGAAGTGCGGAAAGGCTGTTGGTCCTGATGACGTACCTGTGGAGGTGTAGAAGTGTCTAGGAGAGACAGCAGTGAAGTTTCTGACAAGTCTGTTTAACAGGATTTTAGAGAGTGAGAAGATGCCTGAGGAATGGAGGAGAAGCGTTCTGGTGCCGATCTTTAAGAACAAGGGTGACACGCAGAACTGTAGCAACTACAGAGGGATAAAGCTGATGAGCCACACAATGAAGCTGTGGGAAAGAGTAGCGGAAGCCAGGCTTAGGAAGGAGGTGGAGATTTGTGAGCAGCAGTATGGTTTCATGCCCCGTAAGAGCACCACTGATGCCATTTTAGCTTTGAGGTTGTTGATGGAAAAGTACAGAGATGGTCAGAAGGAGCTGCATTGTGTCTTTGTGGATTTAGAGAAGGTGTATGACAGGGTGCCGAGGGAGGAGCTGTGGTACTGTATGAGGTTGTCGGGAGTGGCAGAGAAGTACGTCAGAGTAGTTCAGGACATGTATGAGAGAAGCATGACGGTGGTGAGATGTGCTGTAGGTCAGACAGAGGAGTTCAAGGTGGAGGTGGGACTACACCAAGGATCGGCTTTGAGTCCCTTCTTGTTTGCTAAACTGATGGACAGGTTGACAGATGAGGTCAGACAGAAATCTCCCTGGACAATGGTGTTTGCAGATGACATTGTGATTTGCAGTGAGAGTAGAGAGCAGGTGGAGGAACAGCTGGAGAGGTGGAGGTTTGCTCTGGAAAGAAGAGGTATGAAAGTCAGTCGTAGTAAGACAGAATACATGTGTGTAAACGAGAGGGAGCAAGGTAGAAGAGTGAGGTTACAGGGGGCTGAGGTGAAGAAGGTGCAGGAGTTTAAGTACTTGGGGTCAACAGTTCAGTGTGATGGGGAGTGTGGAAAAGAGGTGAAGAGGCGAGTGCAGGTGGGTTGGAATGGGTGGAGGAAAGTGTCAGGAGTGTTGTGTGACAGAAGAGTGTCAGCAAGACTCAAAGGAAAGGTGTACAGGACAGTGGTGAGACCAGTTCTGCTCTATGGGCTAGAGACAGTAGCAGTGAGAAAGAGACAAGAGGCAGAGATGGAAGCAGCAGAGATGAAGATGTTGAGGTTCTCCTTAGGAGTGACGAGGTTGGATAGAATAAGGAACGAGCTCATCAGAGGGACAGCACACGTTGCCTGTGTTAGTAACAAAGTCAGAGAGGCCAGACTGAGATGGTTTGGACATGTGCAGAGGAGGAATGTTGAATATATTGGTAGAAGGATGTTGGAGATGGAGCTGCCAGGCAAGAGGGCGAGAGGACGACCAAGGAGGAGATATATGGACGTTCTAACAGAGGACATGAGGTTAGCTGGTGTCAGAGAGGAAGATGCCCAGGATAGAGTGAAGTGGAAAAGGATGATTCGCTGTGGCGACCCCTGATGGGAAAAGCGGAAAGAGAAGTAGTAGTAGTAGTAGATTAAGATTTTGGTGTGAATGAATCAGATCTATAGAACATGAAAGAATAGCTGAATTTGAACGCTTGTTAACTGAAGTACTGCTAATGCAGTCTGTTAAAATACACTGGAATCTGTGACTGCTGTGAGTTGGATTGGGGTGGTATTACCATCATCCACTCATTAATAAATAAAAGGTTCTGTTTAATCAAGGCACTAAACCCATATTCCTAACAAATAAGAACAAATGTAACTGTGCAGTTTGTTGCTGTTGAAAATAGATCTGATTGCTAAACAGACACAGGACAAATGCTAAATCCTACTAGTGATGCAGTATTTGTTGGATTTCAGCTAGCATGGGAGATACAGCAGATGCTCTTCTATATTCTGACTTTTACAGCATGACGCTCTGTGTCCCTCTGAACAGAAAACATGGTTATTTATCTCAGCTGCCCCCAAATCTTATGTCACTACATACATATAAAAAACCTGCACCAGTCCCTCCAGATTTTCGTTCCCAAAACCTTCACTTTTTCAGTTAAGTAGTTATTTTATTTGAGTACAGCATTAACCTGTCCTAACTCATCTCAACACCGTGCTATTCGTTCTCTGGCCTCAGGCAGTTTATTTAGTTGCACTGACACCTTGAGGCCATAGAAACAAACTGTATGTCCTACAAATTTTCAGTCTTCTGCTCCTTTTAATGTGTCTTTTACTGTCTTTTGAAGTCCTCTCCCCGTTGGGACTTTTAGTGACCAACAATAAACCGCCCAGTCTGTTACCATCTGCTTTCAGCTCACTTGGATCTTTATTATAATTCACATGTAGGAGACACAGAATATAAATTGTACCACATTCATCACAATTGTCATTTTCAAAGTTTACTTCTTATTTAGTTCTGTGTAACAGGCGTCACTGTGTGGTGCTTGTGGAAACATTTTCACTGTTTGGTTTCTGTGAATTCACTCAGTGAAAAACAAATGAATTTCTCTGTCCATAGAGCACATCACATTTCAGTCATTGCACAGTGCGTGTTTACAGCAGGTTGGTCTCACGGGAGCCAGGCTGCAGAATCCAAAGAGAGAAAATGAGTCTGATAGATTTTCTAAACCAGGGGTAGAACAAGGCATAGATCACAGGGCTCAGACAGGGGCTGATACTCATCATAAAGAAACCAGAGGCTGCAGGCAAAGCACCATCAGTGGCAAGCTCTAAAAGGTAGAAACAGTAATATGGGCAGTAACACATTAAGAACACAACTACAACAACACCCAGAGTCCTGGCTGCTTTCAGCTCCGACTTCTTAGTCGTTACAGTCCCTGAATGTTGGAGTGTGACGGCTGCAACATGAGAGCGCATGGCACGAGCCTGAGACACGGCCACAACAAACACTCTCATGTACAGAATTATGATCACAGTGATTGGAGCAATACATGTCAAAACAGTGTCAACAACTCCTGAAATGTAGTCAGTGGCAACTATACACTGTCCATAGCAGGTGTTATACCTACCTGGTTGAGTCAAATTGTCCTTTAAAGCTAGACCATTGTACACAACAGAACAGATCCAACAGGCACAAATAGACAGTTTAACTCTCCTCACAGTGACTCTGGTGGAGTAATGCAGGGGGTCACAAATAGCTACGTAGCGATCGACTGATATGAGAACCATATTTCCTACAGAGGCCGATAAAGAGACTGAGGCCACAGAAACATGCAGACAACACGTGACATCGCCAAGTAACCAACAGGCTGTTTGTCGCTGAGCTTCTAAAGGTGTCACCACAAATCCAAAGACAAAGTCAGACACAACCAGAGAGAGGAGGAGGAGGTTGGTGGGTGTGTGCAGCTGCCTGCAGGGAGACAAAGACATTAATGGAATATGAGACATTCATGTACAGTGATATCTTACATGTGGCACATCTGGACATTGAACATTCAAAAACATTGTCAGAAAATACGTCTGGTGTCAACATGTGAAGTTATTCACACAATAACATTTTCTTGTAAATCAGACTGTTCACACTTATAAAAATAATCAGTTGTAAGTTTTGTTGAGTTTATTTCTGCCTGAAGTGGGAGACTGAGATGATGACGAGCAGGTTGAGAACCACAGTGAGCACACAGATGAAGAACAACAAATACATGAGGACAAGGTCAGACTGACTGATCTTTGGTTTCTTGCAGGAGTCATTGAGCAGTTGTGGAAAGCAGAGGTCGTCCATCCTCAGAGAGAGGAGGAGGAGAAGCTGCAGCTTCTGACTCAAACTCTGTCAGACGAATGATTTATCAGTTTCTCTCACCACCTTCATCCCTCCCCACTGCTCTCTCTTTCTCTTACTCTCTCTGTCTCTGTGACAGTTGTGCTTGAACTTTGTGTAATTTGGTGCTTCTCTGGGGTTTGGGTGTTGTTTTGTTTTTTGTTTCCTTAATTGTGGGTATTGGGGAGGGCAGCATTTTGACAGACATTGACCATCCACAGGGAATAGACTGGAAAAAAGATGAGTGACAATGTGGTCAAAAGCTGAAAAACTAAACAAATGATATGAGCTACTTAACAAATTAGTTTAGTAGCTCATATCCAAGTAAAATAGTTATTGTTTTATTCATTTGTACTGTGTTTCACAGTGTTATTTTTATTTAGAGCCGAGGGGGGGTTGGGCCTTACCCACCTAACAGCCACCTTCTGGTTACTTTTCATCCCGACCTTACAGCACCATTAGAAGTCGTATATAGGTAGTGACCATCTACATTTTCAGATTTGTTAATAGCCTTGTATCCAGCTCAAGTCAAGTCTTCCATGGGGATGGTACAAGAATCTAAGCAACGACAAAAGAAGCAATTTTGGCTCTGGCACAACGGGACTTACCTATGAAAGTAAGACCACAATCTAAGTCACTACTGGAGAAGATTCAGCAAGCCCCATGGCAACAAAGTGAGACAGGGACGCAGTGGACACACCACAGAAAGACCGGGGTAAAAGGAGAAGCTAGCCTGTAGCTCAGATGTGACTGTAAGCACGTCTAATTAAAACTGAAATTTGCACCTGCGTATAGGTTGCTTTACTTATGTTTAGATGAATTAGCTAAACCCTGAACAATATGTCCAAGGTAGGAAACGGGAAGAACTTTAAATGACTCGAAATGCAATGGAGAACACAAAAAAAAAGAGGCTCTGCTCTCCAAGGGGAGCAGGTCATAGAAGGGGCTTCAACTTTGGAAGTCAAAAAAGCTTTTCAACATTTGTTTCATTGTCTTACTTTTTGTTCTGTGTTCTGTTTTGCGAAGAGGAATTGCTCAATATGTATAGTAGGGAATAAAAATGACTATACTCTACTCAGAGAAACACACATGAGCTAAGTAGAACATGCAGACTCATGCAAAATAAATAGGCTTCATGCTTGTATTTATGTATTCTGTATTAAAGATTTGCAGGCAGAATTAAAACGGTTCCAGCTGGATGAGGGGATTGTTAGGTGTGTCCTCCTTGGTGAATATTTGAAGTGGTCATGTACACTGGAGATTCAGAAGGGAAGTGAGACTTAAACTGCAATAAACCACAAAAAAATGTAAAAATCAGACATTTATTTGTATGTTTTTCTCTAAATATAGAATATATATAATAAGAATATACTAATGCACATAAAATGATGACGTATAAGCATTGTAAACAGGAAGTAGAAGAGCGAACCTAGGATCTATAGAACGTGCGCGGGAAGACGACCAATTGGTTTCATTGGCTTTTTTTGTGTGCAGATGAGTCACAGGGTGATGACAACACCACAGGACTGTGTTGGAGGCTTGATTCGAACGTGGAATGTCTCAAATTTTTGTCACAAAATGTCACAACTGCGCTAATTTGGTGATCCAATTTAAAGTTAGGGTCCATCTTAAAACGCAGGTTTAAGACTGTAAAAGTAAAAGAATCTGACAAAGCCGAACAAGACCACATGATTTAACTGCTGCGAAGGAAAAATCTAATTTTTTCAATTCAATTCAACTTTATTTATATAGCTCCAATTTACAACAAGGTGTAAAGGAAAAATTAAGAGTGTTTTGCCCAGCAGCAGACGGGTATAAAACATTTGTGTGATCTATCAGTCTTTGGAACGGCACTAGACAGGGGACGAAACTCTGTCTGTGAACTTCTCTCTTGCAAGATAATAAAACCCTTAAAAGACATCCTGGATGCAAGCTTCTTTATTGACTACACTCGAGGTGTCTGGGACCAGTAGTTGTCAAGATAGATTTTTTCCATGACACAAGGTCATCTCAAGGCAGTTTACATAATAAAGTCAAGACTATACAAACATGTAGAGAAAACCCAACAAATCCCCCTTGAGCAAGCCATAGGCAACAGTGGAGAGGAAAAACTCCCTTTAACGGAAGAAACCTGCAGCAGAACCAGGCTCAGGGTGGACGGCCATCTGCCTTGACCGGTTGGGCTGAGTGGAAAGTGGAGAGAGAAAAGAACGGAGCAACAAAAGCAACAACAAAACATTGAGCAGGTTATTAGGACCAGTAGCTGCGCACTGGAGGACACACAGCGCCAAATCAGGGGACACCTGAGGACAGGGACAGAGAGACGGGGACAGAGAGGGATAAAGACGACTACGGGACAAAGAAGATACAGAGTTAATGTCATACAGCGGTGACATAATAAATGTGGGGTGAGAGAAGAGAATGAAGAGAAGAGTACGTGGCACAGTGCAGAGTCCCCCAGCAGTCTAAGCCTATAGCAGCATGACTATAACCAACTATAAGCTTTATCAAAGAGGAAGGTTTTGAGCCTAGTCTTAAAAGTAGAGAGGGTGTCTGCTTCACGAATCTGGACTGGGAGCTGGTTCCACAGGAGAGGAGCTTGATAGCTAAAGGCTCTGCCTCCCATTCTGGGAACCACAAGTAGGCCTGCATTCTGAGACCGAAGTGGTCTAGTGGGACAATATGGTACATTTACATTTACATTTGCATTTAGTCATTTGACAGACGCTTTTATCCAAAGCGACTTACAGAGTAATTTAGTACATACATACACAGTGGAGATGGCTGCCATGCAGGGTGCTCATCACCACTGGGAGCGACTGGGGGTTCAATGTCTTGCCCAAAGACACTTCGACATGTAGCAAGCAGGGACTGGGGTACAAGAAGACCTTTTAGGTATGATGGAGCTTTATAGGTAAGAAGAAGGGTTTTAAATTCTATTCTACATTTAATTGGAAGCCAATGGAGAGAAGCTAATGAAGGTGAAATATGATTTCTCTTACTAATCCCAGTCAGTAATCTTGCTGCAGCATTTTAGATTAATTGAAGGCTTTTTAGAGAGTTACTGGGGCAGCCTGAAAGTAGAGAATTACAATAGTCCAATCTAGAAGTAACAAATGCATGAACCAGTTTTTCAGCATCGCTTTGAGACAGGATGCTCCTAATTTTGGCAATGTTCCATAGGTGGAAGAAGGCTGTTCTAGACATTTGTTTTATGTGTGAGGTAAATGACAAATCCTGGTCAAAAATGACTCCAAGATTCCTTGCAGTACTACTGGGGGCCAGAGTTATGTCATCTAAAGTAACAATATGGTTAGAAAACATGTCTCTTTTTAAGCCCAAATACAATAACTTCAGTTTTATCTGAGTTTAGAAGAAGGAGATTATACGTCATCCAGTCCCTTATGTCTTTTAGATATGCTTGTAGTTTGATTAATTGATTTTTTTTCATAGATAGATATAGATAAATATAACTGGGTGTCATCAGCATGGCAGTGAAAATTTACAGAGTGTTTTCTAATAATGTTGCCAAGGGGAGACATACATAGAGTAAAGAATATTGGTCCTAACACAGAGCCTTGTGGAATTCCATAACTAACTTTTGTTTATGTGGAAGATTCATCATTAACATGAACAAATTGGAATCTATCTGATAGATACGATTTAAACCAGTTTAGTGCTGTTCCTTTAATTCCAATTACATGTTCTAGTCTCTGTAATAATAGTCTGTGATCAATGGTGTCAAATGCAGCACTAAGATCTAGCAGAACTAGTATAGAGACAAGTCCATTATCTGAAGCCAGAAGAAGATCTTTGTTGACTTTAATCAGTGCGGTTTCTGTGCTATGATGAACTCTAGATCCTGCCTGAAATTCTTCAAACAAGTCGTTTCTGTGCAGGTGGTCACATAATTGCTTTATAGCTACTTTTTCAAGTATTTTAGAAATAAAGGGGAGATTGGATATTGGTCTGTAATTGGCTGAGACATCTGGATCCAGACTAGGTTTTTTAAGTAGAGGTTTGATTACAGCTATCTTATAAGCCTTTGGTACATATCCTGTCTGTAAAGATAGATTAATGATATCTAATACGAACGTGTCTAATAAGGGTAGAGCATCTTTGAGCAGTCTAACTGGAATAGGGTCTAGCAGACATGTTGTTGGTTTAGATGCCATAATAGTTGAAGTTAACTCAGCAAGGTCTATGGGCACAAAGCAGTCTAAAAGGGACTGAGGACTTACTGATGATTCTAATTCTGTTGTATTTATAGGGAGGGTCTGGTGAATTTTATTTCTAATAACTACGATTTTGTTTGTGAAGAAAGTCATGAAGTCATTGCTGCTCAGCGTTGAGGGAATACTAGTCTCAACTGAACTATGGCTCTTAGTCAGCCTGGCTACAGTGCTGAAGAGAAACCGGGGGTTGTTCTTGTTTTCCTCTATTAGTGATGAATAATAAGCTGTTCTGGCTTTACGGAGGCTAATTTGTATAAGTATAAACTCTTTTTCCAGGCTAAGGGTGATTCTTGTGAATGAGTGGAACACAACTTCCTTTCTAGTTTTCGTGACGCCTGCTTTAAACTGCGGGTTTGCGAGCTATACCATGGAGATCGCCTGTTCAGAATTACTGCCTTCTTCTTTAGAGGGGCAACATTATCAAGTATTGAACGTATGATGCTGCATAATTATCAGTCAGGTAATCAACTTGTACAGGAGTACAGTTAATGAGGCTACTCTCAGTTATATCGGTACATGTTGAAGTAAATGATGAAGGGATCATTTCCTTAAATTTGTTCACAGTGTTTTCAGATAAACAACTACTGAAGCAAAACTTTTTTCTAGCTGCTGTGTAGTCCAATAAACTAAATTCAAATGCTATTAGAAAATGGTCAGAGAGAACAGAATTATGAGGAAATACTGTTAGTTTATCAGTTTCAATACCGTATGTAAGGACAAGGTCTAGGGTGTGACTAAAACAGTGAGTGGGTTCATTTACATTTTGAGAGAAACCAATTGAATCTAATAATGAAGTAAATGCCGTGTTGAGGGAGTTACTGTCAGCATCTACATGAATGTTAAAATTGCCCACTATGACGACTTTATCTGCACTAAGCACTAAATCAGCTAGAAAATCTGAGAATTCAGTCAAAAATTCAGAATAAGGGACTGGAGGACGGTACACAATAACAAATAGAAGTGGATTTTGAGTTTTCCAAATTGGGTGTGAACGTCTCAGAGTAAGACTCTTGAATGAGTTATAACTATGTTTAGGTCTAGGGTTTATCGGTAAGCTTGAGTGATAGATTGCTGCTACTCCTCCACCTCGGCCTGAGCTTCTAGGAACATGATAGTTAATATGACTTGGGGGGGGTCGACTCATTTAAACTAACATATTCTTCCTTCTGCAACCAAGTTTCAGTGAGACAAAATAAATCGAATTGATGATCACTTATCAAGTCATTTACTAACAGAGATTTAGATGAGGGAGATCTGATATTTAATAATCCACATTTAATTGTTTTAGTTTTTTTTTCAGTAAGAGGAGCAGTCCTGATTTTTATTAAGTTATTATGATTAACTCCTCTTGTGATCATTTTTAGTTTGTAAAATTTAGTTAATCGGGGAACAGACACAGTCTCTATAGGAATATGGGAGTTGTAGGGGGGTGACGGCGTTAATGATACTGCAGAGAGGCGTGTAGGACTGGATCTCTGCAGGTTTGCCCTTTTAAATGGGCCTAGGAAAAGGGCAAACCTGGCCAGAACTTGGGCCTGTCGTTTAGCATCGGGGAGCCCAAGGTTGGTCCTCAAATTACGGGCGTTCACCCTGCTCTGGTGAAGCTGAGAACAACAGGGGCAGTGGGGCCACAATCCCTCTTCCAGGAAAAAAGTGAGCGAACGAAAAGTGCGCTGACCACTACGTTTACTGCAGCAAGAGAAACACTTTCACTGAATCCCATAACAAGTGAGTCAGTGTGCCCAAAAAAAGGGTGGGGGGACATTTTCTGTCCACCAGGTTGCTCTCTTAAACACAAAACTACCAATATTAACGAATGATAAAAATTGAAGCCTGAAACTGAAAATCAAGGCCATAGAATTGAATTCAGCTCAGTCAGAGAAATCAGCAAGTTCAGATACATTCTTAAGGGACTGTGAATTGGAACTGTCCAATCTATTAACCTATTAATTGGAGAAATGGAGAAATTCTAGATACTCAAGTGGAGCTATTACGCCGCATGATCTCGACACAGACGCTCTGCAATACACTCTCATGTCTCGACAGTCTCTGCCCAACATCCTCTAGACCTGATCATACGTCAGCTTCCAACTCGTGGTTAACTGACCAGATCCATTAACAACGCACTGTCCTCCGGAGTTCTGAGAGGAAGTTGTTGAGATCCCAGAATCAATCTGCTCTTGCTGATTATCAGGATTTGTTTCCATCTTTCTCTCACAGTGTCACTAGGGTGAAGACTGAATACTAGCAAGAAAAGTTTCTTTCTTTAAAAAAAAAAATAAATAAATTCTTGCTTTTTCTTTTTCTCTACTTGCATCTCATGAAACCGTAACACTTGCTTGATAGCACTTTTTTGATAGCACTTTACTTTGACGTTTTTCTCCTAAACTTAGATTTTATTGCTTGTTTGTTCCTCACTTGTAAGTCGCTTTGGATAAAAGCGTCTGCCAAATGCCTAAATGTAAATGTAAATGTAAAAGTTCAGCAACTCTACGGACACCAAAAAGCTGTTCTCCACTTTCAAATCACTGCTCTACCTGCCTCCACCTGCCACCCACCTGTGTCACAGGCAACGACTTTGTCTCCTTCCATCAGCTCCCAGTTCTCTCCACCAGATGATGACATCCTGCTAACTACATCTAACAATGCATTGCTCTTCTCATTTTCAACTCTGTCAGAGGACAATGTATCCACCTTCCTCCTACCGAATCATACAACCACCTGCTCTCCGATCCCCTCCACTGTTCTTCAGTCGTTGTACATACAGTAATTCCAGCTATTACACAGATGATCAACACCTCTTTCACAACAGGCACCTTTCTTACTTCCTTCAAGCAGGCCCAGATTACTCCACTGCTTAAGAGACCTTCTTTTGATCCCTTTGATCCCCTCTTGATCCCTCCCTTTTGGAAAATGACAGACCAGTCTCTCTTCTTCCATTTTTGGCCAAGATTCTGGAACTGATATTCAATCAACTCTTTCCCAGAACAACCTCCTCAGTGTAAACCAGTCTAGCTTCAAGAGTGGTCACTTCACAGAGACGGTAGTTCTGATGGTCGTGGAATCCCTACGGGCTGCAAAAGCTGCAGGTAATTCTTCTATTCTAATTCTACTAGACCTATCTGCAGCATTAGACACTGTGACAGTTGCTCTAGCCTGGTTTCGGTCTTACTAGTCTGAACGAACCTACAAGGTATCCTAGCAGGGGCGTGATTCTAACCCTCATAATCTCTCCGCAGGTGTACCGCATGGCTCTGTCCCGGTCCTCATCATTTTTCCATCCATACTTCTCTGCCCTCCATCATCCATTCTCATGGCTTTTCCTATCACTGCTATGCTGACGACACACAGCTCTTCCTGTTCTTTCCACTGGATGACTCATCACGGGTCTCTGCATGGATGAGAGAAAGACATCTTCAGCTTAAACTCTCCGAGACTGTAGTTAAATTGTCTGCATTTATATATTGATTTTCTACTCAAAGCACTTGACAATACTTGTTATTTACCCATTTGCATCTCACACACACCAATCATGGAACCAACTGGGAGTAAATTGGGGGTTCAGTGTCTTGCTTAAGGAGCCGGGGATTGAACCAGTGACATAGGACAAACGTTCTGCCTACTACGCCACAGTTCTTGTCTTCCGTGCCTGACCTCCAACACAACATAAAATCAGCATCAACATTGGATCTGCAGTGATTGTCCCCACTAAGTTGGCCAGAAATCTGGAGGTCGTCATCGCAGACGAGCTGAGTTGTAAAGAACACATCTCTTCAGTCTCTAGGTCGTGTAGATTTGCTCTACAACATTAGAAAGATTAGACACTGCCTTTCGGAGTACATGACCCAACTCATTGTGCAGTCATTGATTGTATCTTGTCTGGATTGCTGCAATGCACTGTTGATAGGATTACCGGCATGCACAACCAAACCCCTGCAGATGATCCAAATGATGTCTGAAGGTCCCAGCACCACACAGAAGACACCAAGGAAACGTCCTCAGCTCAGTGATCCCACAATGATTGAATGAGCGGCCAAACTCTGCACGCTCAGCGACCTCACTCACATTTAAAATACAGAACTCTTTTGCGTCTTCCTCTTTCTTGTACCTACATCAGTTTTTTTTCTTAACTTGGATTTCTGCTGCCTTTTACCTCACTTTGAAGTTGCTTTAGATAAAATCATCTGCCAAATGACTAAACATAAATGTAAAGAGTAATTCAGATGTTATACAACAACTCTACAACACAAATTCACAATCTACTACTCTTTCGGCTTTTCCCATTAGGGGTCGCCACAGCGAATCATCCTTTTCCACTTTACTCTATCCTGAGCATCTTCCTCTCTGACACCAGCTAACCTCATGTCCTCTGTTAGGACATCCATATATCTCCTCCTCGGTCGTCCTCTCGCCCTCTTGCCTGGCAGCTCCATCTCCAACATCCTTCTACCAATATAATCACTATCCCTCCTCTGCACATGTCCAAACCATCTCAATCTGGCCTCTCTGACTTTGTTGCTAACACAGGCAACGTGCGCTGTCCCTCTGATGAACTCGTTCCTAATTCTGTCCAACCTTGTCACTCCTAAGGAGAACCTCAACATCTTCATCTCTGCTGCTTCCATCTCTGCCTCTTGTCTCTTTCTCACTGCTACTGTCTCTAACCCATAGAGCAGAGCTGGTCTCACCACTGTCCTGTACACCTTTCCTTTGAGTCTTGCTGACACTCTTCTGTCACACAACACTCCTGACACTTTCCTCCACCCATTCCAACCTGCCTGCACTCGCCTCTTCACCTCTTTTCCACACTCCCCATCACACTGAACTGTTGACCCCAAGTACTTAAACTCCTGCACCTTCTTCACCTCAGCCCCCTGTAACCTCACTCTTCTACCTTGCTCCCTCTCGTTTAGACACATGTATTCTGTCTTACTATGACTGACTTTCATACCTCTTCTTTCCAGAGCAAACCTCCACCTCTCCAGCTGTTCCTCCACCTGCTCTCTACTCTCACTGCAAATCACAATGTCATCTGCAAACAACATTGTCCAGGGAGATTTCTGTCTGACCTCATCTGTCAACCTGTCCATCAGCATAGCAAACAAGAAGGGACTCAAAGCCGATCCTTGGTGTAGTCCCACCTCCACCTTGAACTCCTCTGTCTGACCTACGACACATCTCACCACCGTCATGCTTCTCTCATACATGTCCTGAACTACTCTGACGTACTTCTCTGCCACTCCCGACATCCTCATACAGTACCACAACTCCTCCCTCGGCACCCTGTCATACGCCTTCTCTAAATCCACAAAAACACAATGCAGCTCCTTCTGACCATCTCTGTACTTTTCCATCAACAACCTTAAAGCAAAAATGGCATCAGTGGTGCTCTTACGGGCATGAAACCATACTGCTGCTCACAAATCTCCACCTCCTTCCTAAGCCTGGCCTCCACTACTCTTTCCCACAGCTTCATTGTGTGGCTCATCAGCTTTATCCCTCTGTAGTTGCTACAGTTCTGCGTGTCACCCTTGCTCTTAAAGATCGGCACCAGAACGCTTCTCCTCCATTCCTCAGGCATCTTCTCACTCTCTAAAATCCTGTTAAACAGACCTGTCAGAAACTTCACTGCTGTCTCTCCTAGACACTTCCACACCTCCACAGGTATGTCATCAGGGCCAACAGCCTTTCCGCTCTTCATCCTTTTCAGAGCCTTCCTCACCTCATCCTTTCTAATCTCTCCTATTTCCTGCTCCACAACATCCACATCTTCCTCCCTTCTTTCCCTGTCATTTTCCTCATTCATCAGCTCCTCAAAATACTCCTTCCATCTTCTCTGCACACTCTCCTGGCTTGTTAGCACCTTTCCATCTCTCTCTTTAATCACCCTTATCTGTTGCACATCTTTCCCATCTCTATCTCTCTGTCTGGCTATCCTGTACAAGTCCTTCTCTCCTTCCTTTTTGTTTAACCTGTCATACAGCTCATCGTAAGCTTTCTGTTTGGCCTTTGCCACCTCCCTCTTCACTCTGCGCTGCACTTCCTTGTACTCCTGTCTACTTTCCTCAGTCCTTTCTACATCCCACTTCCTTTTAGCTAACCTCTTCCTCTGGATGCAGTCCTGTACTTCCTCATTCCACCACCAAGTGTCTTTATCATCTTTCCTCTTACCAGATGACACACCAAGCACCTTCCTACCTGTTTCCCTGATTACCGCTGCTGTAGTTTCCCAATCATCTGGAAGCTCTTCCTGACCACACAAAGCCTGTCTCAACTTCTGCCTGAATTCCTCACAAGTTTCTTCATTCTTTAGCTTCCACCACTTGGTCTTCTTTTCTGACTTTCCTCTCTTCTTCTTCCTGACCACCAGAGTCATCTTACACACCACCACACGATGCTGTCTGGCTACACTCTCTCCTACCACCACTTTACAGTCACTAACCTCTCTCAAATGACCTCGTCTACATAGGATGTAGTCCACCTGTGTACTCCTACCTCCACTCTTGTATGTCACTCTATGTTCCTCTCTCTTCTGGAAGTAAGTGTTAACTACAGCCATTTCCATCCTCTTAGCAAAGTCCACTACCATCTGTCCTTCTGGATTCCTGTCCTTTACACCAAACCTGCCCATTACCTCCTCATCACCTCTGTTCCCCTCACCAACATGCCCATTGAAGTCTGCTCCAACAACTACTCTCTCTCCTCTGGGGATACTCTCTACAACCTCATCAAACTCACTCCAGAATCTCTCCTTCTCTTCTAACTCATAGCCAACTTGTGGAGCATACCCACTGACTATGTTCACCATCACACCTTCGATTTCTAGCTTTAGGCTCATCACCCTGTCTGAGACTCTTTTCACCTCTAGAACATTGTTCACAAACTCCCCCTTCAGGATCACTCCTACTCCGTTTCTCTTCCTATCCACACCATGGTAGAACAGTTTGTATCCTCCTCCAATGGTACGTGCTTTGCTGCCTTTCCACCTTGTCTCTTGCACACACAGTACATCTACCTTCCTTCTCTCCATCATGTCTGCCAGCTCTCTACCTTTCCCTGTCATTGTTCCAACGTTAAGAGTCCCTACTCTCAAATCTAAGCTCCTGCCTTTCCCCTTCTCTCTCTGACCACGAACCCTTCTGCCTCCTCTCCTTTTTCGACCAACAGTAGTCCAATTTCCACCGGCACCCTGTAGGTTAACAGCACCGGTGACGGTCGTTGTTAACCCGGGCCTCGACCGATCCGGTATGAAAGTGGTATGAATGACTCGCATGGTTGTACTTGGCAAAATTTTACGCCGGATGCCCTTCCTGTCGCAACCCTCTCTATTTATCCGGGCTTGGGACCGGCACAGAAGTTACTGGCTTGCAACCCCTGTGGCTAGATTACAACACAAATTCACAATACTGAATTTAAAATACTAAGATTTTTAGATTTCACATTTACAGACGGGGACTGGACAGAGTTGCCTAATTCACCCTCTTGCCTTTGCAGTATTTATCAAACTACTGGGGAAGTTGTCAGGATACAAACTTAATAATGCAATTCCAAGCCTACAGGAGAAATACCATTTTAGATTGAAGCAGACTTAATAAAATGTCTCTGCTTCTTCTCTCTGCTTAGTGTACAGTCTCAGAATGCTGGATTTGAGCCTAACCCTTCGTGTATTGTAATTAACTTCCTTCTCTTTATGTCAATGGCCTCTGTGTCCTCTTTTGGACATGTTATTATGCCTGTGTGATAACTGATGACCAGCAGGGAGGTAAGTGTTATACGCTCAGACTTTGTACTTCCCATTCAGCTGACTTCTCAGGACTTGCTTTACTCTTTCTAGGTACCTTTTCCCTTGTTGCTTTCCTTGCATTCTCTTCATGCTTCCTATTCATCTGCAGGTAAGGTACTATTAGTTTTCCTCAGCATCTGCTATATTGCCCTCTGGTAGTATAAGTAGTCTCATTTCTGACTACCTTTGTCCTCGTTACCGTCTTATCACATTCATCCAGTCCAAATTAAATTCCCTGGCTGTACATCTTGGTGGTATGAATAAGTGAGATAATGCTTTGTACATTCCTTGTACAAAGCTTGCTGTCATCCATATAGAGGAATTGGCTTAAGGATGCTTCCTTCCCTGGTCGTTATTGGTAGCCACTCTTGGTGATGATCTGGTTGAGGGGTCTGAGGCCTCTCCGGTAGACCAGCAGAACAAAGCATAAATACCACAATTGATGTTGCAACTGTCTTTAAGTCAACCTCTAGGGTTGTTTTCCACATCCCCACTGAGTTCTTGATGAAGGCTCTTAGTTACAATGTTGTATAGTTCCAAGCATTCCATTATTCACATGTGAATAATGTCATTAGGTTGTGGGCTTTCTTCTAGTCAAGCCAGGCAGTGCACACATTGGTATGTCCAGTATTGAGTGACTGATTTATCTACCAGTAGCCAGTGCTCCACTGGTGTTTGTAAAAACTAATTACTGGGCCCCACTGATGTATAGAGCAAAGTGTCAGTTCATTTTAGCCCAGAAGGAGGTTGCATGGTTGCAGTGGTTACATGGACCTGGTCCCTTCTGGGGTTCCTTCTGAATCAGCACTTTCAGTTAACAATTTAGGGTGGGATACATCCATTGGCAGCTTATTCATTTGTCCTGCCAGGTGCTCATAGAGTGAAGTTAGCTTCTCCTCTGCCACTGAGAGTACACTTTGGATGGCTTAGTGGAGAACATGCTCCTGGCTTCAACTTGGCTGGCTCTTCTGATCTTAGACCCCAAAGTCTTCTCTATGGAGGACACTTTATGACTTATGTTGAACTAATAGCCAAGAATCTCAAATATCAAAGTTGCTATGGTGTACAGTATATTAGCTTTTTTTTGTCTCATTGATGGTCGTAGTTCCTTTAGTGGACTTTCCAAAGCCACTTCACTTATTATTGGTAACCGTTCATGAAAATTCCAGGTGTCTAGCTTAGTCATGATGTTAAGTCTCAGGTCAGCTGCTATGGATTTGATATTGGGACTTGGAAGTCAATCTCTGGTTGTGGGGGTAATGATGATATCGCCCTGCAAAGTCTCATCCTGGCTCCCCCATGTCGTAGCATTTGTACTTTAGCTCATTATTATTTAGTTTTGATAGCAGGCAATTTTTGCAGATATTAGAAAACTGATCTACTAGTTGTTTTGACCTTATTCTTAAAATTGGCCATCCAAAGGTGAATCATATCAACTGGAACTCTTTCATCTGGGTTAGAAACATTTCACTCTTTGTCAAAGCAGCTTGTTCATTCTGAGGGATAGTGTGCTTGGGAACCCAAATATATTTCCCAGAGTATAGGATAATTGGGGAGGTAAGAAGAGGGCAGACTCATAGGGATGTATTGTTTACAAATCTAAACATGCTTAATAATGCTTTTCCGTGCTCAGATCAGTTCTCCTGCAATAAGCTCATCTGGGTTTGTTTTGGACACATTGAGATTAACAGCAAAACTAAGACAATCCCTAACCTAATAAGTTAGCAATGTTCTGCTGGAAGATTCAGTCATGGTCATATTTATAACAGGTGGCAGGTTGAACTGCATGAATACGTAGGAAACAATTTTCTTTGTACATTTCATGTACATGTAAGTTTCTAAAAGACAGATGTTGGATCCCACTATAGGTATATATATAAATCCCACTCAATTCAAAATACTCCTGGTATACAATTTTACTCTGATTTTACAACAAACCATGAGGAAGACAGGACACAAATGACCACAGGAGGCCAATCCCGTAGTGCTGATAATCATGCTTTATTAAATCAATAATTGGAGAAAAACTCATGGAGGCTGTGAAAATAATCAATGCTATAACTCTAACATCAATCAAAGCACAGAGCAGGGTAACACAAGACCACGCTTCTTTTGTTGGGATCAGCTGTGGTTGTGCTTGGCGGTGCCCTGCTTGACTGACAGGTAGACTAAAAGTAACACACAAACACACACTCCAGACCTCCAAGAGACAGCTCTGCCTCTGCAAACAAGCACAGGATAGGTTCTCGTTTAATGTGATTAGCCAGGTTGATGGTACACTTGAGAAGCCTGAGCAAGTGGTCGTTTGCCAGAAGCAGAGCACAAAACAAAAAAAACACTTGTGCTCAGGGAGTGCAGGCCGCTCGCACTGTGAGCATGTCATCAAAATGGCGTTATGACATAATCAGTCAGAATGCGAGGTCCATTTATCCTGCTTACATGAGGGTAAATGCAAACAGGACTCAGTATCTCACAATCTTGTTACAATACAACAGCACTACTCTCACTCTCCAGCAGTGCAGTCATAGTTTGTCTCTGATTGAGCTAACATCAACAGGGAGCCTCTCTACCTGCTGAGGCAATCTTAAGACTTCAACTTATCGTTGAGGCACAGAGTTTAGTTTCTCAGTTTAACAGGGTATTCGTTCCTGATGAAACTTTCTCCTGTTAAACTAAATTTACTTTCATTTTGTTTCAGTTATTATTGTCATAAATAACAATGCATACATTTCCCATAACCGTTAAATTCGGCTATATACATTATGTACATGTCACAGAAAAATGGATCAAAAATCCTAAGTCATAGTAATCCAATATGGCACATGTTACATCTTTAGACTTTAGTCTAGTTTGGCATTAATTCATGTCAAGATTGGTACAAAAATAGTTCATATTTACAAGGACAGAAATCCAGATCTTTATCAAGTAAGAATATTTTTCTCAGTTAAAAATAAAAATGCATGGACATAGGGGAAAAGGGGAAGATAGGAATTTCTTTTTTTTTTTTTACACTGATCGAATGCTAATGTGAACAGTTGCTGTGTCGGATCCAAGCTCGTTGGACAGTTTCAGGGTGTAGGTTCCAGCATCTTCTTCCTTCACCCCAGTGATGATAAGGGTGGTCAGGTCCTCTGTGGTCTCTATGTGGAAGCGTCCTCCAGCAGTAACCTCAATTGTTGTCCCTCTGCGAGACCACTCAATATGTTTTGCATCACCAGAGAAGGCGCAGGCCACTGTCAGGACTTTGCCTGGCTCAATACTGATGTCCTCTGGCACAGCCTCAATCCTGGGAGCGGAACCTGATAACAACACATTACTCATGTTATTTTACACTTCAATAATTTTATCTTCTAAAACTGAAATATTGTTTTTTTTAGAGAGTTGGAAAAGCAGAACTGTGAAAGGGTAAGTCTGCTGAACGACCATAGTTTCCCTAAAAGTTTAGAATTTGAAGCTTTACGTTTCAGTAGAGGGACCCTGAAATTGTTAACTATGACTATTAGTTTAGACATTAGGAGGCAGCTGTTTCCTTTAATATTATTGAAATTCTGCCTTTTTATTTCCTTTAACTTACCAATTGCTCTAAATGCGGATCCCTCCACATGGGAGGTCATCTCTGTGAGGCTGCTGGAGCTCATGGCATATGTCTCAGATGCCATGGAGGACATGCTGGACATGGACATGGTCTCAAACTTCATCTCAGCTGCCATGCTGCCAAAAGAGCTGGAGTCTATTGTTGATGACATCATTGCCTGTTGGGCAGAGGATGAGAAGGAGGATGACTCCTCCATTGTGTGGACTTCTTTTTTCATCATCATGGATGAGCTGATGGATGATGAGGTCTCCTTGCGGGTCATCATCTTTGATCCTATTGAGGACAAAGATAAAGGCCAAATACATAAATCTTTGCAGAAAGACATGACCATGATTTTAATTTGCGTGAAACTGGACTGAATTTGCTTGGATTCAGGTGCTCACCTTTAAGTGCTAGTTGCTGTTCACAGTAGGCTGTAATCTTCTTGCGTATGGACTGAAACACCTGTCCTGTGAAGGAAAAGGAGGACTTGGATACTCCTCCCTCTGATGTCATCTCACAGGTGTACTCTCCCTGATCGCTGTCTGCCAAATTATGAATTATAAGGCTGCAAGAGCCCCCAGAGTATTGCATCTCAAAGTGGCTGCTTTGTGAAAGCCTCCTCCCATTGACATACCACACCACATCCCTGATGCTGCTATCACACACACAGGACATCCTGACTGAGCCCTCATAGGCTTCGGCTGTTAACTGACTCAGTACCTTGGGAGGTTTTGGAGTTGGGGATTTGACAGTAGGTGGAGACACAACCCTTTTGGGGGACATGGGAGGAGGAGACTTCATCCTAGGTGGTGATTTGAGTCCCTCAGGCTCAGGGGACTTCAAGGTCCTTGGTGATTTGATGCCTGATGGTTCTGGCGATTTGATGGCCTTTGGTGTTTTGATTCCAGCTGGTTCTGGGGATTTAACACCTTTTGGTGTTTTGATTCCTGCTGGTTCTGGAGATTTAACACCCCGAGGAGATTTTACTTCCTCAAGTTCAGGTGACTTTATTCTCTCTGAACTTGACTTAAGTTTGGGTTCAGGGGATTTTACACCGCGTGGTGACTTAATTCCTTCAGGTTCAGGAGATTTGACACCTGGAGTTGGTGACTTTATGCTGGTTGCTGGAGAGGGTGCAGATGGCTCAGGAGACTTGACACTTGTAGGAGATTTAATTCCTGCTGGTTCGGGAGACCTAATAGTTGGTGATTTAACAGAAGGTTCTGGGGACTTGAGGCTGGGTTCTGGTGATTTTACACTGGGGACAGTGGGTGTAACAGAGGATACAGGTGCTCTGACTGATGGCTCTGGTAACTTTACACTAGGAGTGGATAACTTTACAGATGGCTCAGGGGATTTGACAGCTTTCACCTCCTCTTTTGGAGCTGGTCTACGGATAGTCAAAGTGAAATGAGCTTCCTGTCTTCCTGCTGAGTTCTCAACCACCACTGTGTAACTGCCCTCATCTGAGATAGTCACAGAAGAGATCTCTAGGCTAGATTTGTACTGTGTTGTGGTGACGTGGATGCGATGAGATGAGACAATGGACCTGCTCTCATACATCCATTTTACAGTGGGTGAAGGATCCCCATCAATATCACAGGAGAATCTGGCCATCTCTCCCTCAGCAACTGTCACAGATTGTGGCTTGGTTAGGATTCTAGCAGGACAACTAGGCTTCACCTTGTGGATGGAGATGTCCTCAGCAACAGCAGCAGATGACGTTAGTTTAGCTTCAGATGTGGTATGTTTCTCAGTCAGAGAAAACTTGTCAGAGGAGTAGGAAGAACCAGACGAGAGGTATTCAGTGGAGGCGTACTTGACAGATGACTCATATCTCTCTGCAGAGGAGTACCTCTCAGAGGAGGCAGCATATCTCTCACCTGTGACAACACCACGAGAATCAGTCAGCATTGATGTACTCTCTTCCACCTCAAAATGGGTCTGAGAAGCATAGCCAGCTTTGAAGTGGGTGGTATGATAGTGGTCAGTTCGAGCAACTTCAGGGACATAGGCTTTGGGTGCTTCGTCATCTCTGCGGCAAGATGAGTAGGTTGTGTAGCCACCACCTGACACCTCCAGGGTGGCATAGTCTGAAGTTTCTCCCTTTAAGTTGGAACATACACTGCGGTATGTGCCACTGTCCTCTTCCTGGCAATTCAGAATAGTAATAGACAAAACACCGCTCACATTTGTGAAGACATATTTATTGCTACTCTCAGATATAGGGGCTCCATTATGGAACCACTTGACCTCAGCCTCTGGCTTTGCTTGTACGTTCAGGGTGAATTTGGTGTTTTGGCCAATTGGTATGCGATGAGAGCGCATCCTAACAGTCACACGGGGAGCATGGTCCAGGCTGAAAGGGGCCTGGCTAACCATCTGATATTTCCTCTCAGATTTCAATGCAGCCTTTCTGGCCTCATACCGTGACATAATGTCAAAGCGGGCAGACCGCTCAAATCTAGAAGAGGACAGTGATGACCTCTCAACAGACCGGATTGGGCTGGGAGAACGGGGGCGAGTCCTCTCTGGAGTTGGGGACCTCCTCTCCACAATCTCTTGCTCTACTTCCACAGAAGTCCTGGCACGTGGTGGTCTGATTAACTCTGAGACTGGCCGCATAAGCTCAATGTATGTGGGAGACAGTGACCTTCTCCTCCTCATATATTGAGAAATAGTGCGTTTTTTCTTTGTCTCAGCCTCGTATGTCATCTCCTGCCTTCTTTCTTCACGTTTTTCCTCTCTGGCACGCTGCTCAATGCGAACTGGGCTTCCAGCAGGAGAGGCAGAAAAGCCAAGCTCCAGCTCATCCTCAAGCATCATTTTCTCCTCCTCTCTTCTCCTCATGGATAGGTAGTCTTCCACAGGCATAAGCAGCTCCTCATCACTAAGATCACCCAGAGATCTCCTTCTGGATCTGAAGGAGACCTGAGATTCAGGAGAGGGTGAACGACGTGCAGGCCTGACAATCTCTAGATCATCCTGAGTGAGTTTTGGGATACGCCATCTTGGCCTGTATTGGTCAGTGATTCTAGGAAGGGGCATGACATAGAATTGCTCCCACCTAGAGAGGCGAATACGTCTCTGTCTTTTCTGCACAATCCTCTCCATCCTCTCTGAAATTTCATACTGGTCTCTCAGTTTTCTGTACCACTTCATGTCAGATAAAGGCACAAATTGTTTGATGGCTTTGTCTTCATCCAGAACTCTTGGATCATGAACCACAGGTTCAGGGATCTCATAAGGCATGAAAATTCTCCTCTCCTCCTCCAACTTCTTGGTCTCAGATTTCTCTACTGTGATGTCAAATTCACCCTCAACATTCTTGGTGCTCACCGCAGGTTTGTATATCTCTGCAGCAATTTTGAGAGCTTCCTGGGCAGTGGGGTTGAGAGGTACAAGCTCCTCAGTTGCAACAATGCGCTGAGCCATCTTGTTGGTCTTTTCTATTTGTTTCTGTATGTGCATATATTTCTCCTCTTCACTCCTGTACTCTCTCCTAACATAGGTGAGGTGGTCCACCTTCAGTGTAGCCTGGCAGCTGACAGAGCCAGCAGTGTTGGTTGCAGTAACCTTGTACACACCACAGTCCTCGAGCAAAGTTTCTCTGATGTGCAGGACATAGTAGTCAATATCCTCCTGTATGACAAAAACTTTAGGACCAAACTCCAGTGGGTGTCCATCCTTCTCCCATTTCAGTGTAGGAGTTGGGATTCCTGAGACTCTGAGCTCAAAGCGGACACTGTGTCCCTCAGTACAGTCAATGTTTGCAAGCAGACGCTTGAACATAGGCCTCATAGTTTCCTTCACTACAGGATGAGGTGTCACAGTGAGACGGGCTTTACAGCTGTCTTCTCCAAACTTGTTGTCTGCTATGACGCTGTATTCGGCATCGTCACTTGTGTCCACGTTGTGGATAATCAGCTGGTACAGACCTTTATCACTGGTGAAGGTGTACTTGCTGTTATCACCTGGATTAATCGTCTCTCCGTTCTTTAGCCATGTTACACGAGGCTCTGGATGTACGGTAATAGTGACACCGAAGCGCACATCTTCACCAACATAGGCGGTGCAGTTATAGAGAGGCAAAGTAAACTCTGGGGGTCTCTGCAGGAGTTTAGTCCTGTCAACTCTCTTCCTCAGTTTCTTAATGGAGCGACTAATATAGTACTCTCTGATGCTCCTTACAGTCTCAACAAAGAGCTCTCCATAAGCACTGTCCTCTCCATCATCACTCACTATCTTACATTTGTAGACACCATCATCTCTGTCCTCAATGTCTTTCACATAGATACTGGCAAAACCACTACTGTAAGTAATCTCATACTTGGGACTTGGGTGTAGCTGACAGTTGCCAAAGTACCATGACACCTGCGTACTCTTGTCATAGTTGGCAATGCTACATGTGAATCTGACGTAGCCACCTTCCTCAGCTGAGCCATGCATTACTGGCCCAGCTCGGAGGCCACGATACTCAGTCCCAATCTTGACTTTACCCACAGCCAATCCTCTCTGATTTTTGAAGGCGCCACCATAGGCCACACGAGCAGCCGATACAATAGTGTCCATCCTCTTTACCAAAGTCTGGTAGTACCTTCTATGCCTTAGTGTTTTAATGATTTTGTTGCTGACATGGTCAATTTTCATTTTGAGCCATGGATGTTCCAGAGCCTCATGGGCTGTCATACGGAGTTTCATGTCCTTGACTAGAAGTCTGTCTACAAAGTCCATAGCCTCCAGACTGATATCCTTAAATGCTTCACTGTCAAAGATGTACTCACAGTTGGAGATGTTCTCAATTATCTTTGTGGTGGACTCAGCTGCAAATGGATTAAGGCCACTGAGCAGAACATAGGCCATAACACCAACAGACCACATATCAGTGCCCGTTGTGACTAGATCATGGCGGTGGACCTCAGGAGCATAGTACTCTGGAGCAGAGAACAACATTCTTACGTTCTCGCCTGGCACAAGCAGCCTAGCCTGGCCCATTTCAATAATCTTAATGTTGTTGCTTCTTCTTGTGGTGTACACAATGTTGTCAGGGCGGATATCAAAGTGACCAAAGTTGTGGCTATGCAAAAACTTAAGGGCAGAGCAGACTTGTCTTAGGTAAAGGACAATCTCCTGCTCTGTGAGTTCAAAGCTGCTGGTACCAAGGCGCTCAAAGATGTCCATTCCAGAAATGAATTCAAAAATAAGAATAATCTCCTCCATGCTTTCAAAGTATTCATGCAGGTAGATGACATTTTTATGCCTTGCTATATTCAGTGCTTCAATTTCCCTGAGAACCAACTCACGGTCTGTTCCTCTGACTTTGATAAATTTGGCCATAAAGGTCTTCTTTGTGGCAATCTCCACACAGCGGTGGACTATTCCAAACTGAGAGCGAGCAAGCTCTTCAGAAATTATGTATTTTGCAGACAGCTCCTTCACTTTGTAGAATAGAGCCTCGTCCTTGGTGACCTCTCTAGTTTCATCCACTTCCTCATCATAGTTCCTGATCACTGATTTGTCTTCCTTTGTGGTGATAGGCTCAGTTGGCTCAGAAGGAGGACTCAGGCCAAACTGATTCTCGGCAATAACACGGAACTGGTACTTAGCCTTTCCAAATATGTTGACGATAGTGATGCTGCAGTCTGTGGTCTGTCCAACACGGATCCATCTGTCAGCAGTGGTAGGACACTTTTCTACAATGTAGCTAACAATCTCACTTCCGCCATCACTGGCTGGGGGTTCCCAGGTCAGAGTGATGGAGTCCCTTGCAATGTTGCTAACCACAAGTCCTTTTGGAGCATCAGGTATATCAGCCACATTCACCTCGATGGTTTGCTTGTCCATTCCAAACCTGTTCTTTGCAGTAATAATGTAGTAGCCAGTATCCTTCCTCTGCACCCCCTTCTGGAAGACCAGGGATGTGAAAGACCTTGTGGTGATAATTTGATGATAATTTGAGTTGGAGAGTATCTCCTGACCCTTCTGCCAAGTGATTGCTGGCTCAGGCTTGCCAGAGATGGGAATCTTGATGGTAATGTGATCACCACGGACAGCGTGAACTGCTCCCATTCCTTGGAGCTCTTTGGGCAGGTAGATCTTTGCAGGAACTGAAATAGAATGAACAAACATTAAATTAGATTGATTATATTGTAATTTCTTTTAAAATCATTTCCACTGCTTATGTAAAAACATTTAGGTCAACTTTTAGGAGACGTTATAAATAAATATTAAATCTTTACCTTCCACCTCCAGGTTGGCAGTTGTAGAAATTGATCCCGAGGAGTTGGTTGCTCTAACTTGGTAAACTGAGGCATCATTTTCATCTGCAGCAGTGATGACCAGCTGGTAGTAGCCTCCCTTGAATTCTAGGGCTTTGATCTTGGTTCCGTCTGCCAGGATCTCCTTTCCACTGCAGTACCATTTCACCACAGGTTTGGGATGTCCCACCACCTTGTCATAGAGAGATTAAGTTATTAGGAAAAACCTATCAAGGTAGTAATTTACTTATTATATTCACTGCCAATGAAAAGTGTTTGTATAATTACACTGGAATATGCAAAATACTCAAAACATAATTTTATTTAACTGCAATAATTAATCAGCAGGTGAACAATCTAAACCTTTACAAAAATTCCAACCATGTGTTTTTCAGAAAACGAAAGTAGCTTCTGGAACCATAGGAGGTGATTTGTAATAAAGAATTCAGGAACACTGTCCGACCATCAGAGCAGACCTTTGGAAGTGCTACATAGTTTCCATTAGAAGACTATGGATGTATGTTGACAAAAATAAGCTTGAACATGTAAATTGGATTTGACCACTGTTCTGGCAGTGGCTTCTCTGTCTCCTTCTGTCTCTCCTCTGACTTGCTCAGTGGGTCACATGTTTAGTTTTTCCTCTGCCTCCTTTAAAGAGAATGGTACTTGTAATAAGTTTAAGGTTTTTGCAGCTTTGGAGGCGAGGCTCTCTGAATTTTTGAGGAACGAACTCTGGTAATTGCCAACTCCATAGTCAGAAAAGTGAAGTTAGAGACTCCAGTGGCCATAGTCCAATGTTACCCTGGGGCCAGAGCGGGTGACATCGAATCCTATTTGAAACTCCTGTCTAAGGATAAACGTAGATACAGTAAGATTATTATTCATGCAGGAACAAATGACGCCCGATTACGCAAATCGGAGGTCACTAAAACGAATATTGAATCGGTGTGTAACTTTGCAAAGACAATGTCGGACTCCGTAGTTTTCTCTGGACCCCTGCCAAATCTGAACACTGACGACATGTATAGCCGCATGTCGTCATTCAACCTCTGGCTGTCTAGGTGGTGTCCAGCAAACAATGTGGGCTATATAGACAATTGGAAAAGTTTTTGGGGAAAACCTAGGCTGATTAGGAGAGACGGCATCCATCCTACTTTGGATGGTGCCTCTGTCTTATCAAAAAATATGGATGATTTTTTCAGACAACCAAATGATTGACAGTCGAGAGTTGAGCCTAGGAGGCAGAGATCCAGTCCTACACGCCTCTCTGCAGTATCTTTACCACCGTCACCCCCCCACAACTCCCACATTCCTATAGAAACTGTGTCTGTTCCCCGATTAACTAAATTTTACAAACTAAAAATGATCACAAGAGGAGTTAATCATAATAACTTAATAAAAATCAGGACTGCTCCTCTTACTGAAAAAAAACTAAAACAATTAAATGTGGATTATTAAATATCAGATCTCTCTCATCTAAATCTCTGTTAGTAAATGACTTGATAAGTGATCAACAATTCGATTTATTTTGTCTCACTGAAACCTGGTTGCAGAAGGAAGAATATGTCAGTTTAAATGAGTCGACCCCCCCAAGTCATATTAACTATCATGTTCCTAGAAGCTCAGGCCGAGGTGGAGGAGTAGCAGCAATCTATCACTCAAGCTTACCGATAAACCCTAGACCTAAACATAGTTATAACTCATTTGAGAGTCTCACTCTGAGCCTTTCACATCCAATTTGGAAAACTCAAAATCCACTTCTACTGTTATTGTGTACCGTCCTCCAGTCCCTTATTCTGAATTTTTGACTGAATTCTCAGATTTTATAGCTGATTTAGTGCTTAGTGCAGACAAAGTCGTCATAGTGGGCGATTTTAACATTCATGTAGATGCTGACAGTAACTCCCTCAACACGGCATTTACTTCATTATTACATTCAATTGGTTTCTCTCAAAATGTAAATGAACCCACTCACTGTTTTAGTCACAACCTAGACCTTGTCCTTACATACGGCATTGAAATTGATAAACTAACAGTATTTCCTCATAATTGTCTTCTCTCTCTGACCATTTTTAGTAACATTTGAATTTAACCTAATGGATTATACAGCAGTTAGAAAAACGTTTTGCTTCAGTAGGAAATGATCCCTTCATCATTTACCTCAACATGTACCGATATAACTGAGAGTAGCCTCATTAACTGTACTCCTGCACAAGTTGATTACCTTACTGATAATAACGCAGCATCTTTACGTTCCATACTTGATAGTGTTGCCCCTTTAAAAAAGAAGGCAGTTATTCTGAACAGGCGATCTCCATGGTATAGCTCGCAAACCCGCAATTTAAAGCAGGCGTCACAAAGACTAGAAAGGAAGTGGCGTTCCACTCACTCACAAGAATCACGCTTAGCCTGGAAAAAGAGTTTATACTTATACAAATTAGCCTCCGTAAAGCCAGAACAGCTTATTATTCATCACTAATAGAGGAAAACAAGAACAACCCGTTTCTTTTCAGCACTGTAGCCAGGCTGACTAAGAGCCATAGTTCAGTTGAGACTAGTATTCACCTCAACGCTATGTAGCAATGACTTCGTGACCTTCTTCACAAACAAAATCGTAGCTATTAGAAATAAAATTCACCAGACCCTCCCCACAAATACAACAACATTAGAATCATCAGTAAGTCCTCAGTCCCTTTTAGACTGCTTTGTGCCCATAGACCTTGCTGAGTTAACTTCAACTATTACGTCATCTAAACCAACAACATGTCTGCTAGACCCTATTCCAGTTAGACTGCTCAAAGATGCTCTACCCTTATTAGACACGTTCGTATTAGATATCATTAATCTATCCTTACAAACAGGATATGTACCAAAGGCTTATAAGGTAGCTGTAATCAAACCTCTACTTAAAAAACCTAGTCTGGATCCAGGTGTCTTAGCCAATTACAGACCAATATCCAATCTCCCCTTTATTTCTAAAATACTTGAAAAAGTAGTTGTAAAGCAATTATGTGACCACCTGCACAGAAACGACTTGTTTGAAGAATTTTCAGTCAGGATTTAGAGTTCATCATAGCACAGAAACCGCACTGATTAAAGTCGCCAACGATCTTCTTCCGGCTTCAGATAATGGACTTGTCTCTATACTAGTTCTGCTAGATCTTAGTGCTGCATTTGACACCATTGATCACAGAATATTATTACAGAGACTAGAACATGTAATTGGAATTAAAGGAAAAGCACTAAATTGGTTTAAATCGTATCTATCAGATAGATTCCAATTTGTTCATGTTAATGATGAATCTTCCACATAAACAAAAGTTAGTTATGGAGTTCCACAAGGTTCTGTGTTAGGACCAATACTCTTTACTCTATGTATGTCTTCCCTTGGCAACATTATTAGAAAACACTCTGTAAATTTTCACTGCTACGCCGATGACACCCAGTTATATCTAACTATGAAAAAAAATCAATTAATCAAACTACAAGCATGTCTAAAAGACATAAGGGACTGGATGACGTATAATTTCCTTCTTCTAAACTCAGATAAAAATGAAGTTATTGTGTTTGGCCCTAAAAGTCTAAGACACATGTTTTCTAACCATATCGCTACTTTAGACGACATAACTCTGGCCCCCAGTAGTACTGCAAGGAATCTCTGAGCCATTTTTGACCAGGATTTGTCATTTACCTCACACATAAAACAAATCTCTAGAACAGCCTTCTTCCACCTAAGAAACATTGCCAAAATTAGGAGCATCCTGTCTCAAAGCGATGCTGAAAAATCTCAAGGCGCTATATTGGCGATTTACAAATAAATTTGAATTGAATTGAATTGAATTCTCTGAAACTCTGGAAATAATCCTCTATGCTAAAGGGGACAGGAACTACGTGACTTGTTCTCATCTCTTCTGTGGGGGACATTAATAGGTACTGCATGGAAAGCTCCTATTATGCTGAACATCTTGTCATATTTTAGGTCAAGCTTCAGTTATTTCAGGCTTAAGGCTGGTTTATACTTATCAGTCGATACACGTAAATGGCGAAGCAGACATATGTAGACTAGGGAATTATGTGCACACCTCGCAGATCTCAACAATGCTTCATGCAACATTATCCAACCTGATTGGATAATGTTGGGAGTCGGGATCGAAACAGTAATAGAACCGGAAAGAAGAACAGAAAAGTAGAACAAGAAACGTAACAGGTCACACCTTTAATAAAACGTTTCTAAACATTGTGTCGGTACGTCTGTATAGTCTGGAATTTATTATGTAAAGTGCCTTGACATGACTTTGTTTTAAATTGGTGCTATATAAATAAAGTTGAGTTGAATTGAAAAATTAAAATATAGGTGGTGCTCAGCTCACACTCAGAGTTACAACACCTGGTGCATGAGCGCATCACAGTCCCTACCATAGTGTACCGCCTCTGTGGTACTGTATTTGTACACCAAACAGGTACTGGAGTAGAAGATATTGATAGCAAACAAACAGCAAACTTTTCCCAAACACAAAGTTTCAGGGAACCAAATATGTTGTAGTTAATTTGGCGACTGTAGCTCAGTTGGTAAGGCAGTCATCCATGGACCACCAGTCAGTTATAGAAAATTACTGTTCAGACATTTTGGTGTCAGGTAGAGGAGACTCGAAACTTTGGCTTTATCTTTCAGAGGCTCTCGCATAAAAGAAAAAAAGAGGCTGTTTATGTGATCACATCGACCTAATGCTGTTCAGTTTAAATCGTATGCATCATTTTCAATTCCCACCAAAAAAATGGTTTGACCCGAGAATAACTGTAACCTTGTTTGTTTTTTAATCACCAGTGTTATGATAACTTGGTGTTCCTTTATTTTCAATGATCTACTGCGAACACTTTGTCAGTAAATACTCAAACAAGTCATTAGATGGTGTCTATCGCTAAGGGAAAACCTTAAAACCCCATATAGGCCTGCACTGCAGTATAAATCCTGCAGACAAGCTAAATGCAAGCTGAATTTCTGAAATAAACAGTTCAGTCCTGACGAAATACCACAAGTAGGATACCGAGCACATCCTGCACACAAAAACCATGACACTTTCAACTACTACATTTGTAGCTAATTCCCCAATTTTTTCTTGACATTGTAAAGTGTGTGAAATTGCAAAATACCTTTGTGACAAAGGTGGCACTGGCATGGTATTTCACGGTCATATCCCTGATCTCCTCCCTGAATGAAGGAGCACGAGGAGCCTGGTCGGATTTGGGGATTATAGGTTCAGAGATGTCACTCCAGTCACTTTCACCACCCATGTTCTCACATTTGACACGGAACTCATACTCAAAGCCCTCGATCAAGCCTGTGACTTCGTAGCTTGTTTCGACAATCTTTTTAGTGGTTGCTGACATCCACTTGTTCTGCTTCCTCTCACGTTTTTCCAGGTAGTAATTAGTAATTTTAGCTCCACCGTCACTGCTTGGAGGCTTCCAGCAGACAACACAAGAGTCCTTGGTGGAGCTGATGATGAAGGGCTGCTGTGGGATGCCAGGTTTTTCTGGAAAATAGACAATTAATGTCACTGTAGTGCTCTACCAATCTATAAAGTTGATGTTACCACATTGTAATGTAGCTACAAAAGCCAAAGCTTGTAAAAAAATGTATAGGCTTACCAAATGGACTCTTGATGATGACCACTGAGGGGATCTCCAGAGGCTCGCTCACTCCGTACTGATTTTGAGCAGAGACTCTGAAGTAGTATCCAGCATTCTCTGTCAGGTTGGGGACACGGCAGGTTGTGCCAGAGATGGAGGAGGACACTAGGTTCCACTGCTCACCTTCTTTGGCCTCACGTTTCTCCACAATGTAATTGGTGATCATGGAGCCACCATCATCCTTGGGAGACTTCCAGCTGATGATAACTGAGCTCTTCAGGAGGGCGTCAACAACCATAGGACCCTCAGGGACACATGGTTTATCTGGAAAAAAAAACAAACAGTATAGATCGTAACTGCATTGAGAATTTCTGTGATGTGCTGGAGAAGGCTTCAGAAGACTCTGTCCGACTCTACTATCATCAATCAAACATTATGGTAGCAAATGTATGGAACTCCTGATGGAAATAAAAGTTGTCGAATTGTTTGGAGTTTATCGAAACAATGCCGTGATGGTGGGGAAACTCATGTTGTATGCCTTTAGTTTTAAGACTGAGATAACAGTCTGTAACACTTCTGAGTAATCAGATTAGACTCTATTACAGATCATGTCAGCTATGGAATAAATCAAATTGTAGATCTCAATCGGGACTATTATTATTTGGAGCGAGTAGTTATTGGATAATAAGGTGTCATGAAGCAGTGAATTGTGTATATATATTATATTTATTTCTTCTACTTATATCCTAATGACTACATCAGCTCTGCCAGAATTCCCCAGTAAGCCACTCCCAAAAATATAAGCTCATTCTGTAAAAAACATTGTATTTGACATTCAGTTCTTTAAGCTCTTGAGTTCTTCTTCTTACCTTGGATTTCAACATGTAGCACAGTGTCAATGGTTCCAAACACATTGCTGAGCTGCACCTTGTAGCGGCCAGCGTTAGTCTTTCTCTGGACATTCCGCACCACCAGGTGGGTGTAGCTTTCAGTGTTTTCAATAATAATATTCTCTGATGGGTTCAGAGGTTTCTTGCCATAAAACCACATGATCTGGGGGATAGGACGCCCAATGTAGACAACATGGAGACGGAGGCTGGTGCCAGCCCCAGCAAAGTACTTGTCTTTCAGAGGGAATCCAGGGTGGAACTGGGGCGGCGCCTGCAGGCGCAGTTTGCCACTGGTCTCAATCTCACCAGCTTCATTGATGGCTCTGCATGTGTACAGGCCTTCGTCTTCCTGCTCATCTGTCAGGATTGTGATGGAATGATTACGACCATCTGAGCTCATCTTGTACTTCCGGCTCTGGATGAGCTCTTTTCCGTAGCGGTACCACTTGATCTCAGGCAGAGGTCTACCAATGATGCCACAGGTCAGAGTGCCAGACTGTCCAAGTTTAGTGGTTACATCTTGAATCTCTTCCTTCAAAGCTGGAGCTTCACCAACTGTAAAAAATCCAGCAAAGCTTTGTTTAAAAAAAAGTAACATTTTTCAGAGAGCAGAGAACCCAAAACAGAAAGCTGTTTTGGGTCTCTGCTGAAGGGCTATTCCCTGATTAATTGTAGTATTAATTGTAGCTCTTATTTTACCTGAATAAGTGATTTCCATGCATAAGAACTATCCCTTGAGACGTAAGACTTGTAGTACACAAACAACTGCGTTTCTAAAAATGAAAACTAGCTCACTTTAACTTAATCTAAGTTTAAATGTTCTTAGCTCTGCTAGCCTAGCGTTTGCACTTAGCAATGGCTTCTGTCTCTCCTTGCTAAGTGTGTCACATCTTTAGTTTTTATTCTGTTTCCTTTAGTGATAATGGTATTTGTAATATGTGTACGGTTTTTGCAGCTTTAGAGCTGAGGCTCAGGGAACTGGAAGCGCAACTTTGCACCATGGAAAATGCAGCTGGTCAGGCCCCGGAAGATGGTGCGACTCCAGCGGCCAGAGTGTTACTCTGGGGCCAGAGCGAGCAACATTGAATCCTATTTGGCTAAGGATAAACGTAGATACAGTAAGATTATTATTCATGCAGGAGTTAATGACGCCTGATTACGCAAAACTGAGGTCACTAAAGCTAATGTTGAATCGGTGTGTAACTGCCAAAAAAATGTCCGACTTCGTAAGGCAGACATGTACAGCCGCGTGTCAACATTTAATTACACCATATGAAGTATCCTGAAATTCAAAGATGATGTTTTAGTGTTGAATTTTGTTAGACCCAAGTCAGATCAAAAATTGTGACATTCAAAGCTGTGGGCATTCTGCTCATTGCAAAATTTTGACTTAACATTAAAAATCTTCTATATAAATACAACATAAACATAATCTATTTGATAGAATCTGAACCCTGCATCTGCTCACCACTCAGTTTGGTCTTGATGCCCATAGGTGTGCGGCGTGGACGACTGAGACCAGTCTCATTTTCTGCAAAGATTCTGAACTCGTACTCAGTTGCCTCCATCAATCCACCCATAGTGAACTGGCGATCCTTGGAGCGCTCCTTGTTGCATTTCTTCCAGGCGCTTTCTCCTGCCTGCCTGAATTCAATCCAGTAGCCCAGAATCTCTTTGCCACCATCATGATCAGGCCTGAGCCAGTGGATCGTGATGGAGTCTTTGGTAACAGAGATGATGTCAATCTCTCCTGGTTGACTGGGTTTGTCTACAGAGAACAAAAAGGAGAAAAATAATTTGTGTGAGTAAAGGTATTGCAGAATTGATGTAAAATTTCCCTTAAATGTGTGTCATGTAATTACCCACCAAATGGATCTTTGCAGACCACAGACTCTGATGCCGGACCAGGCTCACTTTGCCCAATGTCATTCTGAGCCACCACTCTAAACACATACTCTGCATCGGGGATGAGACCAGTGACATTGTACATAGTGGTGGTGATATGAGTCTTGTTGTGGCGGACCCACTTCTCTGTTGACACTTCTCTCCTTTCTACATAGTATCCTGTGATGCGGGAGCCTCCATCATCCCGAGGTCGGGCCCAGGACAGAGACACAGTTGACTTGGTCACATCCATGATCTCTGGTGGATTGCTGGGAGGTTCTGGTGGGCCTGAACGTATAGCATGTTGTTAGTAAAATCTAAATTTCATCAGCTCCTACTGACATAATAAAGGATGTATGCTGCGTTTATTAGGTTTAACATTTGTGCGCAGTATCTATTAATTAAATTATTTTAACCAGTAATGACACAGCACAACTTTTTGAAAACATCAATAAGGACTAAACACAGAGAACACAGAAACTACCAATACTCACAAAGTGGTGTCTTTGGTGTTACTGCTTCATCGGACTTGAGAGATCTACTGATACCAAATTGGTTCTCGGCAGAAACCTTAAAGTGATACTGCACATTCTCCTTTAGGCCCTTAACCACCAGAGAGTTCTCGGTTACCCTTGTGCCCACTGTATACCAGGCAGCCTTGGGTACCTCCCGTCTTTCCACAATGTATCCAAGAATGTCAGAGCCACCATCATCTGATGGTGGCCTCCAACTGACCCGGACTGATCTAGCCTGAATGTCATCAAACTCAAGAGGGCCCTCTGGGGCATCAGGGTGACCAATCACCTTGACCTGAAGGCGGAAGTTTAAAGACAAAATGATTTTCTTGCCATTGCAATAGGAGGATATTTACTTATGATGATAAGATATATTACACTTTACTGTTCATGTTTCAGATAAAATCTTCCAGACATGCCACTCACCTTGATGTAAACAGCTTTTCTGCCACATTTGTTGTCCAGCACCAGGTCGTAGGTGCCGGTGTCATCTTTGTGTGCCTCTTTGATCACCAGCTCTGTGATGTCATCATGGGCGGCAATCATGGCACGGTGAGAGATGTCACGACCATCTTTAGTCCACTTGCATGTAGGGATGGGTTTACCCTTGATAGGCACAGACAGGTGAATGACTCCGCCCTGTCGCACCACATAGCCTTCCTCGTATTTCCGATCCAGCTCATAGTCAGGATAAACTGAAGACACAGATTATTCAATGAAGTCAAAACTTCAAGTAAAAGAGAAAAAACAATTGTAGATTATGAAAATGTAATTGTACCAAGCATCTCCTGGACTTTAACCACTCCAGGAATCTCAGCAGGCTCTCCAGAACCACCAGCATTGCAGGCAATGACCCTGAACTTGTACTCTGCACCCTGGGGCATGTGGGTGAGGGTGTACTCGCACATCTTAGTGGGTGTGGTGTTGCACAGGGTCCATTCCACCTGATCCACCTTTTGCATCTCAATAAAGTAACCAGTAATGACTGAGCCACCCTCTTCTTCAGGTGGCAGCCAGGCCAGTGAGACTGAAGTCCTGGTGCTGTCTGTGACTCTGGGCTTAAGTGGACGACCAGGAGGCTCTGTTTAACAAAACAGACAGACATCAGTTAACATACTAGTTCCAAAGTGGTGAGATGAATCTACAATATGTGGTGAGCACAGCATTACTGAGTTTTGTATTACGTACCAATAGGATCCATTGCACTAGTACTTGCAGAGTTCTCACTAGGTTTTCCAGCTCCTCTGGAGTTGATGGCTGTGATACGATGTTCATACTCTACACCCTCAATCAGGCCGGAAGACCGGTACCTGGTCATGGTGACAAGGTTCTTGTTGATCCTTAGCCATCTGTCAGAATGGGACTCCTTACGTTCAATAATGTAGCCGGCAATGGTGGAGCCACCATTGTCCTCAGGTGGTTGCCAGGTCAGGGTCATGCCCTCATGGGTGACATCAAGCACCTCTGGCCTGCTTGGAGGTCCAGGGATGGCTACACAGGAGAAACCGATCAATAGATGAATTACAGACAGCAAAGTACCAGGAGGAGGAGCAGAAGGTAATTGTCCACTGGTAAATAGAAAAGATTCAGTGAGACTGTTATCATTCCTATATAAGAATCTTTTCTATACACACCATCGGCATAGAAAAATTTTATATTTTATAATATAATATAAGTGTCTAGGCGTTGTAATTTACTCTTAAAACATTAAAACAAATGAGTCAAAATGATTGACTGTCAGATGGAGGATGATAAGTACAAAATATTAACAAATAGCCGATCAAACGAAAGTTAGTTATATAAATGTGAGCTCACCACACTCAACTTAAACTGTAGTTCTGTACTTTTCAATACCAAAAATGATTAAGGTAATTTTTAAAACCAAAATTCAAAATAAACATCTTTGTTGCTAAGCAGAAATCACTTTGAGACTGAGTTGTTATTAGGCTGTTACTACTAGATTGTCCTTAAGTGTTCAGATTGACTTTAAAGGTGTTGTTTATTAAGTATTAAGTAGTTCTTATCATATATCGGGGAACTTGTTACCTCAGGTGTCTATGGAAGTCTAGTAGTACAAGAAACCAAAGAAAACATTGGAGATTAAAGGTTCACAAATAGCAACTGCGTTTGTTACAAAAAGCATAGTAATAATTTAAACAAAAACTACAACTTACTCTTGGCACTCTTGCACTCCACCACTTCTGACTGCAGGAAACCACCTACACCGAAGCGATTCATTGCTGCAACACGGAACACGTACTCTGTTCCCTCGGAGAGTCTGGTGAATTTGAAGCAAGGTCGTGTCACTGACTCTGAGACGGTGGTCCAGCCTGGCTGGTGGGCATCACGCTGTTCGACCACATAGCCACTGACATTGGCACCACCATCCTTCTCCGGAGGTTCCCAGCTCACTGCCACTGACACACCGTCAACCTCCTCGATCTTCATTGGACCAATTGGTATACCAGGTTTGTCTGGATAGACATAAGAGGGCAGCAGGTTAGAAATCATTCGCAAAACTTTAACTGATTTAAATAATCTAAATCATCACAAAATTTTGGGTCAGACAGTTAATACTGCACTTTAAAAGACACGCATTATATCTATAACCATTTGTGTGCAGTTAGGATCCTTACCAAGTATGATGATCTTGATAACCTGAGTTGCCATGCCAATGGCATTCTGCACCTGCAGAGTGTAGTCTCCTGTGTCATCAATGGTGGTCTCACGAATAACAAGATGGGTGTGTTTTCCATTACTATCAATCTTGATGCGATCTAGGGTGTCCTTCAGCTTGACACCCCCGAAGAACCAGGAGCAAATAGGTAGCGGCCTGGCTTGTATTGGTATGGTGAGGTCAATGGGTTTGCCACGGTTCACATAGACAATCTTCTGAGGGATGCTGGTCATGTCAATCTTGGGCATCACTGGAATACAGAATAGGGATATGACATGTTTGTTGTATTGTAATTTTTGTGACATTTTCCTGAGCTTTAGTGCTATAGAAAGATGTTATGTGATGACTTAAAGATGTGTTTTGGAAGTATCTTACCCTTTATCTCCTGGATTGTGACAGGAGACACAATATCCATGGGCTCACTGCATCCCCTGCTGTTGGTGGCCCGGATCCTGAACAAGTACTGATCTTTCTCCATGAGGGACTGGATGGTGTGTTGGGAAACTGTAGCCTTAAGTGTTGCTACTGCACTCCACCTGTCAGAGCCCACCTTGCAGGCCTCAATGATGTAGCCTGTAAGTCTGCTGCCACCATCGTGCAGCGGCTTCTCCCAGTGCAGCATGACAGACGACTTGGTGACATCCACAATCTGGAGATTCAAAGGCACTGATGGCACATCACACACCAAGACAGCCTCAGTTGTCTCACATGGCTCACCAACACCATAGATGTTCTCTGGCAAGACTCTGAAGAAGTAGTGCATGCCCTCCTCCAGACCACTGATCCTGAACAGGGTCTTTCTACACTCTGTGGTGATGGTCTTATATGATTTCATGTTGGCTTCACGCTTCTCTATAATGTAATTGCTGACGTGAGCGCCACCGTCAATGCTCGGGACGTCCCAGGTAATCACCACAGACTCCTTTGTATAGTCTTTCACCTTCACATAACTTGGAGGGCCAGGAGTGTCTGCATGGGAAAGACAGACAGAGAAAGATGTCAGACTAGAAGGTGTAATACTTTGTGTATTTTAATTTGTATGATATACCATTTTATAAACATGTTCCAAACAAATTTATTTTAAAGATATTTGAGATGAGTTACCATAAATTTTAACCAGGATGGTGGCCATCTTCTTGCCAGATGGGTTCTCTGCCTCCACAACGTATTTTCCAGAGTCATAGCGGTCAACCTTCTCTACTATTAACAAGGTGTAGCTCTCAGTGGTTTCAATGTAGCCTCGACTCTGTAGCTCCACACCCGTCTTCCTCCAGGTCACAACTGGTGCTGGCCGGCCGGTGACGGACACAAACAGACGCAGCGTTCCTCCAGCACGCAGACACACAGTTTTCTTCAGGTCATCGGCCAGCTCCAATTCAGGCATTTCTGAGCAGGTAGAACATAAAAAGAGACACATGTGATAGTGCTACATTCGCCTTTGCAAGCTGGAATATACCAGTAAAAGTAAAAGCAAAATCTTTCTTTGGAAAATACAATGCTGCTAAATATGTTGTCACCCACACCGACTTTACTGACTGTACCATATGCATTTCATCACTGTAAAAAGCAAACAAAGAAAAAACCTTAAAAGTAAAAACATTTACTCTCTTTAGTTTGGACAGTAATCTCTGACAAAACATATTGACGCTAAGCATGTGGCAATAAGAAAAAGAAACCCTGTCTACCTAACATGAGTGCAATTTCAGAAATTAGGTAAACACATTAAAATATCTGGGATCTACTTTAAAGACCTGAATAAATTAACACGTTACTGTTTTCTTCCCTATATGAAATTATGCTGACTATGGGAAAAACATTTTATAAATAATTAATTCAAATCAATCATTTAATAATAATTAGCCAAATAGTCTCAATGACTCCTAATTTAATAGACATTTCCACAACTTTCTAGTCTCTAAATTGTGTTTCTGTGATTTTAACTGTTTTTATTGGCATGCAGTTTTCAGCGAGAGAGTTTGTTGTAAGTTATTGTGGCAATGATGGCAGTGATGGATTAATGAGTATTTTCTTAAATAAAATTCTGCACGGACTCACCAACTCTTTCAAATGGCTCAACCTCTGCGCTGGGTTCGCTGAACTCTCCGGTGCCGTTACTGTTGATGGCAGCTACCCTGAACCTATACTTCTTATTGGCTGCCAGGCCTGCAGCCACATACTCGGTGGTCTTAAGTGCTTTGACTGTGGCACGGTACCACTGCTCAGAGCCCTCTTCTAGGATCTCTACTACATATCCAGTGACGTCTGAGCCACCATCATACATTGGCCTTGTCCAGGTCATGCTGATACTGTGCTTTGTCGTGTCTGTGATACGAGGCACTGATGGAGGAGCAGGCGTATCTGAGATTTGATGAAGATAGGTTAGGGTTAGACAAATATTTGTCATAATTATGTTGTAAAAACCATTCTGTCAAGTACAAACTAACGGTCATGCCATCATCATTTGACAGTTCAAGCCCTAATTTTAGCCATTTCTACTTGTTCAGACAGACAGTTGTCTTACACGTGGGGTCTTTGCAGAGGATATATGCTGAGGCATCACTCGGCTGACTGTCTCCAGCAGCATTGACAGCAGTCACTCTGAACTGGTACTCACTTCCCTCTAGCAGGCCTGTGATCTTAAGACGGATGTCATAGATTGTGTAAGTTTTATTCACCCGAGTCCACCTGTTTAAAAGAAATGAGAGGACACAGAAAAAGAAAGATAGATGCTAAGGATCAGTGCATAACGAAAAAAACTAAAATCCATCCAAAATATCAGACACTGTTCTCACCGGGTGCTGCTTTTTTCTCGTTTTTCCACTATGTAGTTTTTGATCTCACTGCCTCCGTCGCTCTCAGGTTTCAGCCACTCAATGATGACATGTTCCTTACCCACAGCAGTAGCTTCTGGTGTGCCCGGCTGGGAAGGAAAGGCTGGGTAAAGGAAGCAGACAGTGTCAGTGTCTCAGACACAGAGCTGTATGTAGTTTTTCCCTCTCCCAAGATAATTTAATACATAACCCTTGACATTATTATAGCCTGCATATCACGTAATGTAGTAATAAGAAATGAGAACATGCCACATTTCAATCTCGTAATAAAAATTTAAACTCTTGAAAATAAATGGGGGAATGACAAGTAACATTTTAAAGCAGTTTGGATAAAAGCACTGTATAAGTCGCCATTTACCATTTATTATTTAATATTGGTGATTGTTTTTTAATGTATTTATTTGAATAAAATCTCGGTTGTTTCCAAGTTTTTTTTGTAATGTAATTAAATATAAACTTAAACTTGCAGCAAATTTCAGGATAAAAGAATCTAATTTACCCCGATAAGCCAAAATAATAATAATACTAATAACCACAGGAAAGTCTACAAAGGCTTCTTTTCTTTTGATGGTTGCTATAGCAGCATCAGAAATCACGTTTTAACCAAAAGTCTCTCAGAGAAATGTTACAGCTTACTGTAGGCGTTCCTGGCAATGACTGGATTAGACTCCAGAGGAACTCCGGGTCCAAACTTGTTGACTCCTCTGACTCTGAATATGTACTCATTGTTTTTGATCAACCTTGTGCTGACACATGACAGGGTCTTGCACTCTGTCTCCATGACAACCCAGTTGAGGCGACTAGTCTCACGGCGCTCCACAATGTAATGAGTGACAGCATCTCCACCATCCTCCAGAGGAATCTTCCAGGAAACAGTACACTTCTCTTCTGTCACTCTGCTGATTACGATCTTATCAGCTGGTGCACCAGGAGTATCTGAAAGAGGAAAACCCAAAGTTACATCAAACAATTCAGACAGTGACACACTGCTGTTGCTGTTTAATTTCTCCAGATTCCCGCTCGCTCACCCAGAACTTTCACGTTGACAGAAGCGGTTTTGATTCCGCTGGCGTTCTTGACAGTTAGGGTGTATCTGCCTGTATCATATCTGTCGCAGTTCTTGATTATGGCCATGGCTCTGGTAGCAGTGTAGGTCAGTGAGAATTTCTCTCCAAGCTCCAAAATCTTGTCGCCCTTTGACCAGTACACTGCAGGCTCTGGTTTACCACCGACAGTGCCATCCAGGACGAGGTCAGAGCCAGCAGACACAATGACTGTCTCACCCACCAGCTTGCTGTCAAGCTCAGCTTTGGGAGGACCTGCAGCAAAGAAGAAATTCTAAACTTGTGATGTCATGTAAAATTAAACAGAATTAAACATTTGACATAACATATAAATCAACAGCAAAATACAAAATGCAACAATAAAAGTATATTTCACTCATGATGACATTATCATGTAATTCGTCTTACAGTATTCGTCCTTGCATGTGATTGGTCCAGTAGACTCTGAGGGCAGACTCTGGACACCGGCAGCATTTTTGGCGATGATGCGGTACTCATAGGTCTCCCCTTCTCCCAGGTTGGTTACAGTGAAATAGTTTTCACTGATGGTGGTGTAATTGCACTTGAGCCAGCGGTTGTCATCCCACTGATCTGTGCTGTAGACTTTCCTCTCCACCACATAACCGACAATCTTGCTGCCACCATCATTAAATGGCACAGTCCAGCACAAGGAAACAGAGGAGCGGCTGATGTCTGTCACCTCTGGTTTACCAGGGGGATCTGAACAGGGAGAGTAGGTTACTATGAAACTATCAAACAGGATCAATCACACAGCTTTTTATGGTCCTGTGATTGTGTTTCCTAGTTTCTGAATTGTTTTCAGCAGAGGAATGTGAACCATAAATAAAAATGAGTTTTGTCATTTGTAATTTTTGTCATTAAGTCACCATTTAAAACATCTTTTATTCCCTTACCAACAGGATTAAGCGCCACCACAGGTCTAGAGGCTTCACTGGCTTTGCTGAGTCCAGCTAAATTCATGGCATAGACCCTGAACTGGTACTCCAGACCCTCAATCAGGTTGGACACCTTGTAATGGCACTCTAGGCAGGGCAGTTTGTTCTCCCTCACCCACAGAATAGTATTCCTTTCCTTCTTCTCAATCCAATAGCCTGTTACTTTGCTGCCACCGTCTGCATATGGCACATCCCATTTGATGCTGATGGCATTGGCAGACACAGAAACCACATCTGGACGAGTAGGAGGACTTGGTGGGACTGTTAAGAGGACATGAGAACAAGCATTTTGTATTTTACCTGGATCCACATACATTTACAACATTTTTACACCTGTATCCATATGTTTAAAATTAGAACCTACCAAAAGGATGCTCAATGACAACAGCAGCAGACTCGATAGACTTGCTGACTCCAAACTTGTTCTCAGCACATACTCTGAAGGTGTACTCCATGTACTTTGTAAGATGAGTCACTTTGATCGTGTTTCTCTTTACACTGGAGTTAACAACTTGCCAGGAGGCAGTACCAGACTCTCGTTTTTCCACAATGTAATTGGTAATTTCAGTACCACCATCATCAGCTGGCTCGGACCAAGATAGGTTGCAGGACTCTGATGATACTCCAGAAATTTGCACAGGGCCTGAAGGGGGACTGGGTCTGCCAACAACAACCACAGTCACTGTGAATGTCTTCACACCGGCAGCATTCTCTAGGGTCAGGTAGTACTTTCCGCTGTCACTTCTCTTGCTGTCTTTCACCACCAGAGTGGCTCTTTCCTTTGTGGTCTTGATGGAAACTCTATCGGTCTCCTTAAGCTTCATCTCCTCCAGCTTCCAGGTGACCTTGGGTGCAGGCCTGCCACTAATAGGGATGTCAATTGTGAAGGTGTTGGAGCTCTTGCAGGTAATAAGCTGGTTCGTTATGCTGCTGAGGTCAGCAGTTGGCTCAATGCGAGGCTCCTTAATGACCACAGAGCCAAAGGTGCCCTGAGGCTCGCTGATTCCAGCATCGTTCTTGGCCTTGACCCTAAAGTCATACTCTGTGTTCTCAATGAGACCCTCCACCAACAACCTCTGGGCCTTGGTCTCTCCACAAATAACCCATCGGTCACTGCCTTTAGCTTTGAATTCAATGATGTAGCCTCTGATACGGCTTCCGCCATCATGTTCAGGCTTCAGCCACACTAAGGACGCTGTAGAGTTGGTGGTGTCTACAACATCCAGTCTTTTAGGTGGTGAAGGCTCTTCTGTGGCAATGATGGGCTCTGTCATCTCATTTGGTTCTCCCTGGCCATACTGATTAACAGCAGTTACCCTGAATACATATGGCACACCAATATCCAGACCAGTTACCCTGATCATCTGGCGAGAGCTCTTGGTACTGACCTCCTGCCAGGCCAAACGGCTGGCTTCACGCTTGTCCACAATGTAGTATTGGATTCGAGATCCACCATCATTGCTGGGGGCATCCCACATCAGTGTCAAGGCTCCACGTGCAACATCTTTAAAGGTAATGGCTCCTGGGGGGCCGGGTGTGTCCAGTACTTTAACAGTGAATGTAATAGACTTGCGTCCACTATTGTTCTCCAGTGAGAGGGTGTACTTTCCGGCCTCGTACCTAGTGCAACCCTCAATTGTCAGGGTGGAGAATGAATCAGCAGTGTTGACATCAGCCATGACAGGTAGCTCACTATCTACCTTAGACCAGGTGGCAACAGGAGCTGGTTTGCCACAGAAAGCAACATGAAGGGTGACAGTGCCACCATTCTTCACAGTGTGTGTTTGTTTAAAGTTGGCATCAATGTCAATTTCAGGAGATGTAAGTCTGTCCAAAGCCTGAACAGGGTTGGGCATTACTGAGGCTTCACCTTCTCCTGATCCATTAACAGCACTGACCCTGAACTTGTAGAGTTCTCCAGGAATTAGGTCCTTAACAGTGTACCTAGTGTGGATACAAATCTGGCTATTGACCCTGTGCCACTCCTCCAGACTGGCCTTACACATGTCAATATTGTAGCCAATGATTTGCATGCCACCATCAAAGACAGGCTTGGTCCATTCCAGGGTGACAGAGGACTTGGTGGAGTCAATGACCTGATAAACAAGAGAAGGCTTAATTAATAGCAGGACTGCTGATGTATATTACTATCATTGTCTTTTTAGGTCAGATTTAGAGCCAGATTTAGGTCATTTTAGATTTCAATACGAGTACTGATAATTCCAAATTAATCTATTAACTGAATCGTGACAACTACCTACGTCTTTTTCATTCAGAAGATTGTTGTAAAACTGTTATGTAAGTGATCTTACTTGTTTTTAAATATTTTATGCAGTGTTCTCACAACCTTACCTTGACCACTGTTGGGGCACTGGGAGCGCTGGTTGGCTCTCTGCATTTGATAAGCCTGGAAGTACTGCTGGCTGGTCCAACACCAGCACCATTTTCAGCCATGACACGGAACTCATACTCATTCCCTTCAGTAAGGTTAGTGACACGGTGCCTAAGCTCTGCAATGGGCCTCTTGGAGGAAACCTTAACCCAGCGCAGACTCTTCTTCTCTCTCCTCTCCAAGATGTACTGTTTGATCTCATTGCCTCCATCGGACCTTGGCCTGGTCCAGCACAGGGTAATGCTGTCCCCAGTCACATGAGTAGCATCTGGGGTACCAGGGGCATCAGGCACAGCTGAGGAAGGGCAACAAATACAGTTTTTAATTTATAAAGTCAAGTTTTAAACAAATCGATTAGATAAGATTAGATTTACATTTAGTTACTATGTGAGACAATAGGTGAGGTACTTACTGTATTGCATCTGTGCTACAAAAGGATCGGAGTCCAGTGGTTTACCAACACCAAATTTATTGACAGCAGAGATTCTGAACTGGTATTCATTGCCCTTGATAAGGTTGGTGGCATTGTAAGAACAGGCTTCACACTTAGAGGTGACTAAAGCCCAGGATATTCTGGATGTCTCCCTTTTCTCTACTACATAGTGGGTGATGGCCGCACATCCATCGTTCTCTGGTGGATTCCACCACACAGTACACTTGTCGGCCATGATGCCAGTGAAACGGATAGGGCCCTCAACAGGTCCAGGAGTATCTGAGGGGGGAGAAGAAGATAGTCTTTACTTGAAAAATTATTATAAAATACTATGTAATATTTTCTTATTTAAAGGAACATTTATGATTCAAAGTGAAAATATACACAGGTTTGACAATGTTTGTCCTACACATTGATTGTCTTTAGCTAACACTAAAGATAATCAGTGTTTACCAACCTTGCACTCTAACGTTGACATCAGCTTTCTTTGTGCCGTAAGTGTTCTTGGCCACAACAGAGTATATTCCACGATGGCTCCTGTCAGCATCACGGATAAAAAGACTGGTCGTCCCAATTCCAGTGGTAATCTCAATGTCAATCATTGTCCTTTTGTCAATTTCTTTGCCATCTTTGTACCAGACGACCTGGGGAACGGGACGCCCAGTGATGCTACAGCTGAGCTTAACATTCTCGCCAGCTCTCAGGGTGAGCACCTGATCCGGAGACCATTCAATTTCAGGAGCAACTGGTAAGGCAAGATGAAGAACTTAAAATTTGCACCATTAAATTATTTTAGTTTCGTTTTTCAAATAGGAAAATCCTTACTGCTTTCATCCTTGGTCATGATGTATCCAGAGGAGTTAGATGGTGGACTGACCGTTCCCACGGCATTTCTGGCAATGACTCTAAACTCAAATCTGTCTCCAGGAGACAGGCCTGTCACAGTGAACTGTGTCTCAGTGACATCAGTGAAGTTGCACCGCAGCCATTTGCCTCTACCATGGCGCCTCTCCACACTGTAGGCCACAATTTTGCTGCCACCATCCCTCTTGGGAATGTCCCACTGCAGGGTGACTGACTCCCTGGTTACATCGATGCAGACAGGGGTTCCAGGTGGATCTTATTTAAATAGAAAGAAGAAGTTTATTCAAAGTGCTTGGTCTTTACATCTTTAAAACAGAACCCAACAAAATTTGAACCATTTTTTATATAACATTAAAATTTCTACATTTTATCTTATGTTTTACACTACATAGATTCCCAGGACATACATACTAGGCCTACTTGCATACTGAATGAATAAATATGAAATTAAATGTCATTCTTGGTAAAATAACAGATGGAAATTATAAATGTTGGACTTCTTTTGTAACTTCAAAACTATTTTTCAAAAGATGTAAGATTCCATGTTTACTTACCAACAGGGGAGATAGCAAGTGCATGCTTGCTCTGTTCACTAACAATGCTCAGTCCAGCATTGTTCTCACTGTAGACTCTAAATGAGTACTCCAGGCCCTCTATGAGACCAATGATCCTGTACTCCCTGTTGGAAATAATGGTGGAATTCACCTTCTGCCACAAGAGGCTGTTTCTATCCTTCTTCTCAACATGATATCCCAAAATGGGAGATCCTCCGTCAAAGCCTGGGGCCTCCCACCTGATGGTCATACCATCACTGGTGATATTGTAGGCCACCGGCTTGCCTGGAGGGCCCGGAGGTTTGTACTGGTGCTGGGCAACAACATTTGAGGAGTTCAGTGGTTCACTGACCCCATACTTGTTCTCTGCACGCACTCTTAACTGGTATTCATTTCCTTGGACCAGGTTGGGAATTTTAAAAGTGGTTCTCACAACACTTGAGCAGACCATCTTCCAGTTGGCCTGGGAGGTTTCACGTTTTTCCACACTGTAGCAAGTGATCTCACTACCTCCATCGTCCTTTGGCTCGTCCCAGGAAATGATGATAGTCTGAGCTTTAATCTCATCAAAGCGAATAGGACCAACAGGAACTGAGGGGGGTCCCAGGGTGATCACATTAATATCAGAGTAATTTTTGATCTGTCTATTGTCTAGAACCAAGGTATACTGGCCAGCATGGTCCTTTGTGACTCCTCGGACGGTGACTGCAGTCTTGTTGTCAGTGGTCCTGAAACGAACCTTGTCACTTTCCTTAAGTGGCAAATTATCCTTCAGCCAGCTAATTGAAGGTCTTGGTTTCCCCTTAAAGGGTAGCTCAATGTGGATGTTCTGACCAATACGAACAGCAAGCTCTCCATTTGGGTAGTCACTGAGGTTGGCCTCAGGTGGAATAATAAAGTCCATCACTGGTATTGGACCAATTTGAGAGAAGTCACTGTTGCCCTTCTCATTCTTTGCAAATACTCTAAAGTCCATGACAGCATTCTCCATGAGTCCTGTCACTTCACAGCTGCAGCGCTTGCATGTAGCCCCAAAAGTCCAGGTAATATCTTCTATGGCTCTCTTCTCAATGATGTATTCAGTGATGTGGCTGCCACCATCATGATCAGGTCTGGTCCAACTTAGAGTAACAGAATTCTTTGTGGAGTCCACCATTACCAGGCCTTTAACAGGTCCTGGCGTTTCTGTGGCCCTGATGGGCACAGTGGTCTCACAGGTGTCTCCCACACCATACTCGTTTTCAGCAGACACAGAGAAGAAATAAGCTACATTTTCCTCCAGGCCGGACACCTTGTAACTTGTGTTGGCACATTCAGCAGTGATCAGCTGGTAAGCCTTCATGGTGGAGGCCTTCTTTTCAACAATGTAATTAGTGACAGGGGAACCACCATCAATGAGAGGAGCTTCCCAGCTGAGGGTCAGCTTTCCTCTAGTAACATTCTTAATCATAAGTTTCTGGCAGGAGGATGGACTGTCCAGGACCTTAAGGGAAATGGTGATAATTTTGGGCTCTCCAACACCATTCTCAATCTCAAGCAAGTATTTGCCACAATCATCACGAGTGACTTTGGGAATGCGAAGTTTGGTGGCTTTCTCAGTGCTGTTTATGGTGTAGCGGCTGTCACTAGCTATGTTACGGTCACCACGACGCCAGGTGACATTGGGTGCAGGGCGTCCCTTCAGCGGAATAAACACTTCCACATCACAGCCAGCCCTGGCTGTGTACTGGGTTGTCATGGGAACATCCAAGTCCAAATCAGCCTCCTCTGTTGGAAAGAAGTGCAGCACAAATGGAGAAAATTGCAGGAATTTAATATTAAGAACATAATTATATGCTATATGAAAATATAGTACTTACTTGTAACAATGCAATATTTTTAAAATGTAAGAATCAATGTAATCATTTAAAGCCCCTCCCTACCCACACTCACAAAATAACTTTATGTTTTGATGAAGTGCAATGTTAATTTTTTTTATCTTAATCATAAAACTGATTGAATAAACTAATGTTCTCAATATCCTAAAGAACAAATACAAACCCAAAATATCTTTGGCTTGTACGGGCTGGTACATTTTGATGTCTTCTCCTTTGCCCTTGCAGTTGACAGCAGAGACCCTAAAGTAGTAATAGGTTCCGGGTTTAAGGTGGGGAACCACATACTCGCAAGTCTTGACCTGTGGGTTGATGGTCACCCATTCTTTGTCCTCTGCATTCATCTGGTCCAAAATGTAGTGTGTAATTTCACTACCACCATCATAGACGGGCTTTTCCCAGCCAAGGGTGATGGAGGTCTTTGTAGAATCTATCACGCCCAGCTTGGTTGGCTCACCAGGTAGATCTAGGGGAAACAATAGGACAAAAAAATATGTTGGCGATATAAAGACATACAAAGTATATTCTTTTTATCATGATGTTTGTTGAAAATTAAAAGCATACCAATGGGGTCAAAGGCCTTGAAAAGGTCAGAGGCTTCAGAGTATTTTCCTGCTCCAGCCTTGTTAACAGCACAAACTCTGTACTGATACTCGTTGTTCTCCACAAGGTTGGTTACTTTTTGCCTGGTGTCCCTAATGGTGCCCTTCACCACCTGGGAACAAAACGGATATCCCAATGCTTTCACATGCCAGTCTTTAGTTGCGGCTTTTATACACATAATAAGAACATTTCTAAACAAAGGTCAGCAAACAAACCTTGAACCACTGCAGACTCTTCTTTTCCCTCTTTTCCAGGTAATAGCCATCAATGTCGCTGCCTCCATCCAATGCCGGTCTTTCCCAAATAACTGTCATAGTAGACTTTGTAATCATTGTCACTTTAGGCTTTGATGGTTCGCTAGGAGGAACTGAAATAAAAATTAGATAATCCGGTTAATAAGGAGAAGTTTAAAAAACAATGTATATTTTTATGTTCCTTTGGCTGTTTGACTTCTACTTTGTGCATAATTGAAAACATTATATTGAACAATTGTTGTTTTTACTTTTTAAATATAATTACTTAAAAACTTAACCGAGCAGGGTAGGGTAAGGTACTGTTAATTTTGTTTGCTTACCAAATGCATTCTTTGCAATTACAGGGGCTGACTCCAGTGGGTCTCCAATGCCGTACTTGTTGACTCCACGGACTCTAAAGATGTACTCATTGCCTTGGATGAGTCTGGGCACATTAACAATGCAATCGGCCAACTTCTCTGAAACAATGGACCACATGATCCTGCTGGTCTCCCTCTTCTCCACAATGTAATGTGTTACCATTGCACCACCCTCATCAGCAGGTGGGGACCACATAATTGTGATGTTGTCAGCCTTCACCTTTTTGAACTGAATCTCTCCAGCAGGGGGGCCTGGCTTATCTGGATAGTTGTAGAAAAAGTTTGTTCACATCAGTTAATATACTTATTTTTAAATAAATAACTAAAAAAAACTAAAAAAACTAATTAATAATAATATAATAATAATAATAATAATATCTGAATACCTTGAATGAGTAGCCTGACAATGCCACAAGCAGATCCCAAGGAGTTTTTCACCTTGACCTCATAAGTTCCAGAGTTGAGACGAGAGGTTTCCTTCAGGAACAAACTGGTAGACTCAGATGTATGTTTTAAAGACAGCTGTGCAGTTTGTTCAAGCTCTCTCCCATCCTTAAACCACTCAATATTAGGAGCAGGTTTGGCTGTGATATTAAACTTGAGCTCCACATCGGAGCCAGCTTGGTATTTGACCTCACTGAGGTACTCTTGAGGTATTTCAACCTCTGGGGCACCTGTATGATAAACAAACAAAACAGGCATATTTTTAAATGATTAATGATATAACATAATGCCAAAAGAAAAAAATAATGAGCATCCTGTCTTAAAGTGATGATGAAAAACTGGTCCATGCATTTGTTCCTTCTAGATTGGACTACTGTAACTTTCAAGCTGCCCCAGTGACTTTCTAAAAAACCTTCAATTAATCCAAAATGCTGCAGCAAGATTACTGACTGGGATTGGTAAGAGAGATCATATTTCATCTTCATTAGCTTCGCTCCATTGGCTTCCCATCAAATGTGGAATAGAATTTAAAACCCTTCCTCTTACCTATAAAGCTTCATCCTACCTCAAAGATCTCCTAGTGCCAGATCATCCTAATAGACCACTTCGGTCATAGAATGCAGGCCTACTTGTGGTTCCCAGAATAAGAGGCAGGGCCTTTAGCTATCAAGCTCCTCTCCTGTGGAACCAGCTCCCAGTCCAGATTTGAGAAGCAGACAGCCTCTCTACTTTGAAGACTAGGCTCAAAACCTCATAGTTAGTTCTAGTCCTGCTGCTATAGGCTTAGACTGCTGGGGGACCAACCCCTGATGCACTGAGACACTTTCCTCCTCTCACCCCACATTTATGTGTCACCACTGTAGGAAATTAACTCTGTGTCTTCTTTGTCCCATAGTTCTGCTTCTCCCTCTCTGTCTCCCTCTCTCTTTCCCTTTCTTCAGGTGTCCCTGGCTTTGGAGCTACTGGTCCTACCAATCTGACCAATGTTTTCTACTCAGCCCAACCGGTCAAGGCAGATGTCCGCCCACCCTGAGCCTGGTTCTGCTGGAGGTTTCTTCCGTTAAAGGGAGTTTTTCCTCTTCACTGTTGCCTATAGCTGCTCAAGGGGGATTTGTTGGGTTTCTTCTAAATGTCTGTATAGTCTAGACTTTATTATGTAAAGTCCCTTGAGATGACGTTGTTGTAAACATATAAATAAAGTTGAATTGAATTGAATTGAGAAGCGAAAAGAAGACGCACAGATGACAATAAAAGGGTAGTATGAAGTTTCATTGTCCAAAATGTTAAAATGCTCATTCTTGAGGTGAATTATACTACTGCACTTTATGCCTAACCACAATTTGGAATGTCTAAGAAACACACAAGAGACCTACCATAAGTATCCACACATGTGGCTGGTCCAACAGTCATGGATGGATTGCTAACTGAACCAACAGCATTCTTGGCCAGAACTCTGAATTCATATGTCTCGTCCTGGGTTAGGCCAGTCACAGTGAAGCGTGTGTCCTTGACATTTGTGAGGTTTGCCTTGGACCACTTGGTGCTAACACCCTCTCTCTTCTCAATAAAGTAGCCAGTGATCGGGGATCCACCGTCGTAGTTGGGTTTCTCCCAGGCCAGGCTAATAGAGTTTTTGGTGATGTCAGTGATGCGCAAATTAATTGGTGGCTCTGCAGATAGTAACAACAGGAACATGATATAAGACAACAAGGCAGGAAAAGCAGATTTTCTTGACTTTAATAGAAAAGATTATACTCACCACAGGCATCAATAGCGAGCACAGCATCTGAAACATTGCTAAAGGCGCTTACTCCAGCTGCGTTCTCTGCTGCTACTTTGAACTCATAAATAAGTCCAGCATTGATGTTGGATACCTTGAAGTGAGTAGCTCGGATCACCATTTTGTTGACTCTCTGCCAAAGAATGCTGTTATGATCTTTCATCTGGAGGTGGTAGCCAAACACATGGCTGCCACCATCTGACTTTGGCTCCTTCCAAGCTACAGTGATGCTTTCCCTAGTTACAGCAGTGACTTCGGGAGTTGACGGTGCATCAGGTATTGCTGGTGGGTAAGAGGCAGTGATGGAGAATATATGTGTTCAGCATAAAGAAGTAAAAATAAAACAAAATAAACGTAAAAATGAAACAGTGATACAAAACAAAGTTTACTTACTGTAAGGAAGGCTGACAGTGACAGGTGGTGAATCAATGTGCTCACTGATTCCATATCTGTTCTCTGCCCTGATCCTGAACTGGTACTCCAGGCCAGTGGTCAGTTTCATGATCTTCATGGTGCAGCGGGCCACAGCAGAAGACACGTCAATCCAGTTTGCTGTGGTTGTCTCTCTCTTCTGGATGATGTAGTTTGTGACAGGACTGCCACCATCATATGCTGGTGGGAGCCACTTCAGGCTCACGCTGTCTTCTGCGATATCAAACAACTCTACAGGTCCAAGTGGGGCACTGGGGCGATCCAGAACAATAATGTTTACAAATGACTTTGTGGTTCCACTGGCGTTGGAAGCAAGAATATCATAGCGTCCTGAATCTCCAGCCATGCTCTCACGCAAAAAGATTTTGATGCTGTCAGGGGTGACGTCAAAGTTAAACCTTGTTGTTGACCTTAGCGGCACATTATCCTTGGACAGTGTGACTTTAGGCAAAGGTCTCCCTGCCAATGGGATCTCAAACTTGAGGGTGGAGCCGGCTCTAACATATACTGTGTTATGCGGGAAGTCCTTCATGTTGATCTCAGGACATTCTAGAACAAAAAATATCATTTTATTCATATATATGTGTTTGTGTGTGTGTAAATTTCAATGGTGTTGTATTTAGTTTTGTGGAAAAAAAACAGTAATTCTGTTGTTCGCATTTCATCTTAGTCAGCAGTAATGGTATAGCTTGATCTGACAAATCACTTTGTAACTTACCAAGATGGTCTTTAACCGTTACAGGGATAACCATTTCCTTAGGATCACTGAATCCAGCAAGGTTCTCTGCTCTGACCCTGAAGAAATACTCAGAGTTCTCCCTCAGACCAGACACTGTGAAGTGGATGGACTTGGTTACACCACACTTAACCCATTTCTCCTGTCCTTTCTCCATGGCCTCAACCAGGTAGTCTGTAATTCTGCTGCCTCCATCTTGTTCTGGTTTGGCCCAGGCCAGGGATACACTTTCCTTGGTCACATCAGTCACTCCCAATTTTGGTGGTGGACTTGGTTTTTCTGAATAAAGAGGAAAACATATTTTTATTGTAATAATTAGGCATTATCTTTTGATCAAAACAATAAGTTTAATGTTGCCAGCTTAAAATTCATTACCTGTTATCTTTGTCCCGTCTTTGGTCTCAGCAGGAACACCTACACCATACTCATTCTCGCCTGTCACTCTGAAGTAGTAGATTCCCCCCTCTTGTAGGTCTGTCACCCTGTATGTCAATCTGTGGCAGGTGTCAGTCAACCTAATCCAGCCTTTTTTACTGGCTTCACGAATATCAAAAAGGTAGTTCTTGACTGGACCTCCTCCCTCATTCTCTGGAGTGTCCCAGGTTACAGTAGCAGAGGTCTTGGTCACCTCCTTAACTTCTACATTTGCAGGAGGTCCAGGGGAGTCGAGGACCCTGACACTGAGCGTCAAGGACGCAGTTCCAGCTACACTGGACAAGGTGACGGTATATTTCCCGGAGTCATCACGAGTTGCTTTCTCTAAGGTTATGGAGGTAAAGGTTTCTGTGGTGTCAATAACAGCACGGACTCTGAGGTCAACATCAGGTTTACTCCACGTAACACTGGGGATGGGTTTGCCACTGAAGGGCACTCTCATTGTGAATGAGCTGCCATCCTTTACTATAAGAGTCTTCCTCATTTCATTGGTAATGTCAAATACTGGTTCCTCCTCTCTTTCTTTGGCAACCTGTTTGTCTGACTCAGGACTGGGCTCACTGACTCCAATCTTGTTAATTGATTTGACAACAAACACATATTCAGCTCCAGGAGTCAATCCTACCACCGTAAACTCTGTATTCTGTGTATTATGGACTCCAGTCATCCATTCATCATCATCGGTCTTCCTGTATTCTACTCTGTAACCAGTAACTGGCGCTCCACCATCAAATAATGGTTTATTCCATGACAAGGTAACTGTGGTCTTTGTAGAGTCAACAATCTTTGGCTTAGCAGGGGGTGAAGGCAGGAACTGTGGATCTTCAGCTTTGGTGAGTGGGCAAGGAATGCTAGGTGCACTGAGGCCAGCTGTATTCTCCGCAAAGACTCTGTACTCATACTCACAGCCATCACGCAGATGTGAGGCCTTGACTCTGAGGTCATAAACAGGTTTCTTGTTAACACGGCACCAACGAAGGCCAGTTTTCTCCCGCTTTTCAATTACATAGCCAGAGATACTGCTGCCACCATCAGTGACTGGTCTTTCCCAACAGATTGTCATTGAATCACTTGTAACTGAAGTGACCTGGACATTTGTGGGAGCTGCAGGTACAGTGAATGGATCCATAGCCTTTGCTGACTCACTCTCCAGGGCTTCACCATCCCCATATTTGTTAACTCCTCTGACTCTAAAGATGTACTCATTTCCTTTGAGTAGCTTAGTCACTTTACAGGTAGTTGCCTTCATGTCTCCATAGACAAGAGTCCAGGCAAGGCGACTTGTCTCACGTTTCTCCACAATGTAGTGCATGACTTCAGCGCCACCGTTCTCCTTTGGTGGTCCCCATGACAATGTGCATTTCTCTGCTGTGAGGCCAGACACTGCCAAAGGTCCTGAAGCAGGTCCAGGCCTGTCTAGAACCTTACAGTTAATAGCGACAGATCTGGTTCCTGCTACATTGTGAAGGGTCAGAACATACTGGCCAGAGTCCCTCCTGATAGCATCTCTGACAATCAGGGTAGTTGTAAAGTTTGTGGAAGTGATTTCACATCTGGCCTTGGCCTCAATCTCCTTCCCATCCTTAGACCATGTGACAACTGGGAGTGGACGTCCAGTAATTTCTGCATCTATTCTAAAGACCTCTCCAGCCTTAATGACAACTACTTGCCTGAACTTGTCTTCCAGAATAATAGTAGGAGGGTCTACGTCATCCTTAACAGTGATAGCACCAGTACTCTCTGAAGGAGCACTCAATTGCTCTGCAGAATTCTTAGCAAAGACGCGGAAATCATACTGGAGATCTTCTGTGAGTCCTGTGACATCAAAGTATGTGTCTTGCAAGTTGATAAAATTGCATTTCAGCCAGCGACCATTGGGAAGTTCTTTACGCTCTACAATGTAACCAGTAATTTTTATTCCACCGTCGTACTCTGGCTTCTCCCAGAAGAGGGAAACTGAGTTCCTGGTGATATTGGTAACTCTGAGGTTGTGTGGAGGTAGACATGGATCTCTGGCTGCCACTGGGTCACTGGCCTTACTACATGGACCAATGCCAGCAATATTCTCAGCATAGACTCTGAACTGATAAAGCAGGCCTTCTTCAACACCTGTCATCTTAAACTGGTTTTCAGTCATCAGACCTCTGTTGACCTTGGTCCACAAAATGCTGCTTTGGTCTTTGCTTTCAATGTGATAACCAATGACAGGGCTTCCACCATCACTTGCAGGTCTGCTCCAAACCACAAGCATGCTAGTCTTAGTGGCATGAGAAACGTGAATGTTAGTTGGAGGACCAGGTGGCTCAAAGGGATACTGAGCAACAACTGGAGCAGAGTCAATTGCAGGACTCTTGCCATAACGGTTCTCGGCTGCAATTCGAAACTGGTATTCTGTCCCCTGAGTGAGATGAGATACTCTAATTGATGTCCTGGCTACTGTGGCTGACACAATCTGCCACAAAGTCGTGGTAGTGTCTCTCTTTTCCACTACATAGTTATTTATCTGGCATCCGCCATCATAGTTTGGAGGGTCCCAAGACAGGGAGATGTAGTCAGCACTCACTTCATCCACCTTAAAGTTGCTGGGCGGGCCAGGTTTGTCCAGGATTACAACAGAGATTTCAGCTGCTTTGGTACCAACCGAATTAGTAAGAGTTATTTCATATTTTCCTACATCGTCTTTGGTTGCATCTTTGATTACAATCTTGGATGAGGTTTTGGAGGTTAGAACATTCACTCTGGTTGTCTGCTTAAGAACCTGGCCATCTTTTTTCCAGGACACCTCAGGCTGTGGCCTTCCCTTAAAGGGGACATCAATCTTCAGGTCATCTCCTGCTTTTACGCTCCATGTGTTAAACAACAGACTGATGGTTGGCTCCATCGTGATATCCTTTACTATCACTGGGGTAGCCAGTGGCTTGACATCACTCTTGCCTTTATCATTTACAGCAATCACCCTGAAGGAGTATTCCTCTCCAGTTGTGAGGCCCACAATAGTAGCTTCCAGTGCTTTGACTTCACTGCACACAGTCCATTTGTCATCTCCTTGGGGCTGCATCTCAACAATATAGTTTGTAATCTTGCTGCCTCCATCATGATCCGGTTTCTCCCAGGAAAGGGTGACACTGTGACGAGTTACGTCCTCCACAACAACCTTACCAGGAGACAAAGGGGCCTCAGACACCTTAACTTGATCTGTAGAAGCAGGTAGGCCTACTCCCAGTTCATTCACAGCCAACACACGGAAATAGTATCGACCTCCCTCTTGCAGGTCAGAAATAATGTAAGAGTTTCTCACACAGTTTGTACAAACACTTGTGAAAGCCATTCTCTTTTGTTCCCTCTTCTCCACAATGTAGTGTGATATCTTTGCCCCACCATCAATTAGAGGAGGCTCCCAAGAGAGGGAAACAGAATTTCTCTTTACATCCTTAACCTCCAAATTGGTTGGAGCACTGGGAGAGTCCAGAACTCTGACATTGACGAAAGCTGATTTGGAACCACTGAGGTTTTCAAGTGCCAGTACATATTTACCGGTGTCAAATCTGTCAACATTCTCAATCACCAGCATTGTGTAGGAGCTTGTGACTTCAATCTGCGCACGCTCATTTAGAGTACCATCAGCCTTTGACCATCTGACCTCGGGCTCAGGCTTGCCTCTGATTGTCACAAACAGACGGAGGGTGGTGCTGGCACGAACATTGACCATCTTCCTTAGGTCAGCATCTAATTCAATTTCAGGAGCTTCAAGCTTCTCTGCAGCAATTACAGACCCAGGTAGGTCCACAGGCTCTCCTACTCCCTCACAGTTTACTGCACAGATCCGGAAGTTATACTCTGCATTCTCCTTAAGTCTCTTGACAGAGTAGTTAGTAGCCTGGACACCAGTGGGTGAGGTGCAAACTACCCATTCATCATCTCCTGCCTCCTTCATTTCAACAATATATGCACGGATCTGTGCTCCACCATCATAAATAGGTTTGGACCAAGATAAAGAAACGGTGGTGCTTGAATGGTCTGTGACTTTGGGGTTATTTGGAGGCCCTGGTGGATAAGTAGCATCACAGGCCTTAATGTACTGAGTTGGTGAACTAGGTTTACCCACACCAGCTGCGTTTTCAGCTGAGACCCTGAATTCATAGGAGTGTCCTTCTGTGAGGCCAGTGCATCTGAATCTCAGGTCATTAAGTCTCTTCTTGTTGCACTTAGTCCATCTAATGCCATCCTTGTCACGTTTTTCTAGAATATACCCTTCAATTTCGGCACCTCCATTGTTTTCTGGCCTCTCCCAGGTAAGCACTATAGAGTCTTTAGTGATGGTGCTGGGCTCTGGAGTAGAGGGGGCACTGGGAGTGGTAAAGGGGTTACGAGCAATAACAGGCTCGGATTCCAAAGGCTCACCAACACCATATTTATTTACAGCAGTAACTCTGAAGATGTATTCATTGCCAGACAACAGTTTTGTGACTTTGTAACTGATGGCTTGGATCTTGGGCTCAACCATAGTCCATGACAAACGACTGGTCTCTCTCCTTTCGATGATGTAATGAGAGATGCCAGCTCCACCATCATGTGATGGATGGTTCCAGTGCAAATAACATTTCTCAGCAGTGACTCCCTTGACTTCTAGTGGGCCATCTGGAGGACCAGGTCTATCCAGAACTTTAACATTAACTGGGATCATCTTAACCCCACCCACATTGACAAGTTTTAGGACAAAGTGACCACCATCCACTCGAATGCAATCCTTAACTATCAGGATGGTATGAGTTAGTGTGGTCTTGACCTCCATTCTTGGTGTTGCTTTGTCAATTTCCTTTCCATCTTTTAACCAAATGACCTCAGGCAGAGGCTTGCCAGTGTAGTCAGCATCAATGGTAAATGTCTCACCAGCATGAACAACAGTCAGATCTTTGAATTTTGACTCCATGGTGGCTGTTGGGGCCTCAATTTCATCTTTAGCAGTAATTTGTCCTGTGCTCTGAGAAGGGCGGCTAGAAATGCTGGCTGCATTCCTGGCAAGTACTCTAAACTCATAGACACAGTCCTCAGTCAAGCCAGTGAGTGTGAACTGTGTATCAGTTATATTGGTGAAGCTGGCCTTCATCCAGCGGGTATCTGGGTGCTTCCTCCTCTCGATCACATAGCCAGTGATTGCACTTCCTCCATCATACTGAGGCCTGGTCCATTGGAGTGTTACATGGTTTCGGGTGATTTCAATAGCCTCAGGAGTGCCTGGTGGGTCACAGGGGTCCCTTGCCACTGTGCTCTCAGAGACCTTGCTAGATAGGCTGACTCCAGCAATGTTTTCAGCATAAACTCTGAATTCATACTCAATACCTTCTTCCAGCTCTGTAGTCTTGAAACGTGTGTCTGGGATTAGAAGCTTGTTGAGTTTGGTCCACAATAGGCTGTTTTTCTCCTTTCTTTCAATATGATAGCCTAAAATTGCGCTGCCTCCATTGTTGGAGGGAGGTTTCCACTCAACAACCATGTTATCCTTGGTTGCAGTAGAAATAATTGGTGTTCCTGGGGCAGCAGGCTCACTGAATTGATATTGCGCAATCACAGTGGGAGAGACAATGGCAGAGCTCTTTCCATACCTATTCTCAGCAGACACTCTGAATTGATACTCAGCTCCAGTCTTCAACTTGGTGACTTTGATGGTTGTCCTGGCAATAGTAGCAGAAACAATCTGCCAAGCTGTTGTAGTGGTGTCTCTTTTCTCTACAATATAGTTGTTGATCTGACAACCTCCAGTATATCCTGGTGGCTCCCATGAGAGAGTGACGTAATTAGAGCTCACCTCCTCAATCTTTACAGGGCCAGTGGGTGGGCCAGGCTTATCAAGAATGATGACAGTAATGTCCTCTTTACTTGTTCCAACACTGCTCGAGGCTGTGACTGTGTATTTTCCAGAATCTTCTTTGTTTGCATCCTTGATGCAGAGCTTAGTAGAGGATGGTGTGCTAGAAACATTTAATCTAGTTGTCTCCTTAAGAGATTGTCCATCTTTCATCCATTCAACCTTTGGAATAGGGCGCCCTATTACTGGAATCTCAATTTTCAGATCCTCGCCATGTTGTATGCTGTAAGTGTTGAAAGTAACCTTGAATCTGGGCTGAATAGTTACATCTTTAGCAGTGACTGGTGCAGCCAGAGCCCTGGGATCACTCTTGCCCTTCTCATTGAAAGCTGACACTCTAAACAAATACTCATGTCCTGCACTGAGACCTGTTACAGTGCCCTCATGAGTTTTGGTTGTAGTAGCAACCACCCATTCCTCAGAGCCCACAGGTTGCATCTCAATGTAGTAGCCCAAAATCCTGCTGCCTCCATCATGGTCTGGCTTCTCCCAGGCAAGTGAGGCTGATGTTTTTGTGACTTCAGTCAAAGTGACCTTGCCTACAGAAAGAGGAGGCTCAGAAGTCCTAACTGATTGTTCTGTCTCAGCTGCTTGTCCCAAGCCAAACTCATTTTCAGCTAAGACTCTGAAATAGTAAATAGTTCCTTCCGTGAGGCCTGTTACACGGTAGCTTGTCTTTGTGCATTTGTTCTCCACATTAGAGTAAACGTTCCTGGTAGACTCACGCTTTTCAACCAAATAATTTTTAATTCTTGCACCCCCATCAATAAGAGGAGGCTCCCAAGTGAGAGTGACACTTTCCCTCTTGATATCTTTGACTGTTAAATTGAGAGGAGACCCTGGCGTGTCCAAAACTTTTACTGAAACAAAGGCTGATTTGGTGCCAGCACTATTTTCCAAGTTAAGGATATATTTTCCAGCATCATATCTATCACACATGTCAATTGAGAGTTGTGCATAATCTTCTCCAGCCTCTATCTGAACTTTACTGGGCAATACTCCATCTTCCTTGGCCCAGCTGATCTCAGGAGTAGGTCGGCCCTTGAATGGAATGCAGATTCTCATTGAGCCACCTGCACGCACAACTAATCCCTTCCTAAGCTCAGAATCCAGAATCATTTCTGGAGCATCAATCTTGTCCATAGGTTTCACAATACCCTGGATCTCTGTGGGCTCGCCAACACCCAACTTATTAATGGCACAAATGCGCACCTTGTATTCCTGGTGCTCTATCAACTTAGTGATAGTAAACTTGGTAGCACTAACTCCAGAGGGTGGAGTGCATATGGTCCATTCTTCCTCATCAGCCTTAGTAATTTCCACTGCATATCCTTGAATCTCACAACCACCATCAAAAATAGGCTTGTGCCAAGCCAGACTGACTGAGTCTTTAGTTGTGTCAACCACATGGGCATGGGTAGGACAGCCTGGTTCAAAGGTGGGGTCAGAGGCTTTTGCATAGGATGTAGGGGGACTTGGCAGACCCACTCCTGCTGCATTCTCAGCAGATACCCTAAACTCATATTCATGGTCCTCAGTTAGTCCTGTTACTCTAAATCTTAAATCTGTAACTCTGCGTTTGTTGCACTTGGTCCACCTCACTCCAGCTCTATCTCTTTTCTCAACAATGTAATTAACAATCTCGCTTCCTCCTGTAGTCTCAGGGCGGTTCCAACAGACAGTCATGGATTCCCTGGTAATGTTAGTAATCTCAAGATCATGAGGTGAGCCAGGAGTCACAAACGGGTTTCTCATGATAACTGGTGCAGACTCAAGAGGCTCACCCACACCATATTTATTGACAGCCATGACTCTGAAGATATACTCATTGCCCTTCAAGAGTTTGGTAACCTTGAACATGGTAGCTCCACAGTCACTGGAGACCACAGTCCATGCCAGACGGCTGGTTTCTCGCTTCTGAATGATGTAATGAGAAATGCCAGCACCTCCATCATGTTTGGGTGGCAGCCATGATAGTGAACACTTCTCCTCTGTCACATTGCTGACAGTAAGTGGTCCCTCTGGGGGGCCTGGCCTGTCCAATACCTTTATGCTGAATGGGACAGTCTTGGTTCCAGCCACATTAGTCAAAACCAGAGTGTACTGACCACCATCCACTCTGATTGCATCTTTTACAACAAGCAAAGCCTTAAAATCTGTGTTTTTAATCTCTGCTCTTGCTGAATTTTCAACCTCAACATCTCCCTTGAACCACTGAGCTGTGGGAATGGGCTTCCCATCCACACTGCCTTCCAAACGGAAAGTCTCTCCAGCATTTATAACAAGAGTTTGGTTGTACATAGGATCTGTCTCACATTTTGGTGGATCAACTTCGTCTTTCACAGTGATGGAGCCTGTGCTTTCAGAGGGCTTGCTGACAGCACCGGCTGCATTCCTTGCAATGACTCTGAAGTCGTATTTACTTTCTTCTGTCAGGCCAGTAACTGTGAACTCATGTTCAGTGATGTTTGTAAAGCTAGCCTTCATCCACTTTCCTTCAGGAAGGTCGCGTTTCTCCACCACATAGCCAGTAACTAAGCTTCCACCATCATACTGTGGAGGGGTCCACCTCAGCTTCACTGAGTGCCTGGTCACAATGACAGCTTCAGGACAACCAGGAGGATCACATGGGTCACGAGCTACATAAACTTCAGAGACTTTGCTGCATTTTCCAATGCCAACTATATTTTCACCATAGACTCTATACTCATACTCAATGCCTTCCTCTAGAGGAGTAGATTTGAACCTGCAGTCTTGGATGAGCATTTTGTTGATCTTGGTCCAGAGGATGCTATTCTTCTCTTTTCTCTCAAGATGGTAGCCCAAGATAGCACTGCCTCCATCAGATGGGGGTCTGTGCCATTCAACAACCATATAGTCTTTTGTGTATGAAGACACAAATGGAGTTCCTGGAGGGCCGGGCTCCTGAAAAGGATACTGGGCCAAAACAGGCTCTGAATCTATTGCATAACTCTTTCCATATCTATTCTCAGCATAAATTCTGAACTGGTATTCAGCACCCGTCTTCAGATTGGTAACTTTTAGTGTGGTTCTGGCTACAGTGGCAGATACAACCACCCAGTTTGTTGTGGTTGTGTCTCTCTTCTCTACCACATAGTTCGAAACTGGGCAGCCACCAGTGTATGTAGGAGGTTCCCAGGTAAGTGTGACACTCTCAGCACTGATGTCTTCAAGCTTTACTGGGCCTGTTGGTGGGCCTGGTTTGTCAAGAGTGATTACCTCAATAGTGGCATCCTTTGAGCCCAGGTTATTGGACACATTGATGCTGTACATACCACCGTCCTCTCTGGTGGCATCTTTTATGGTGAGGATAGTGTTATGTGCTGAGTCAGTGACATTGACTCTGGTAGTCTGTTTAAGGGGAGCTCCATCCTTAGTCCAGGTAATAACCGGCTTTGGATGTCCAGCAACTGGGACCTCTACTTTGAGGTCATATCCGACCTGGACACTGTATGTGCTCGCTTTGGGTCTAACAGAAGGCTCAATCACAAGGTCCTTTGCTACAACTGACTGAGCTAGTTGTCTGGGGTCACTTTTGCCCTTGTCATTGACAGCAGCAACTCTGAAATGATACTCTTCTCCCTTGAGAAGGTTTGTTACTACAGTTTCCAGTCCCTTCACACTGGCACACACAGACCAGACTTCACTGTCCTTAGGTGCTAATTCAACTTCATAGTGAATGATTCTACTTCCACCATCATGTTCAGGCTTCTCCCAAGTGAGAGTTACAGTGCTTCGAGTAATGTCAAGAACACTGACTTTACCAGGCGGCTGAGGCTTCTCAGATATCTTAATTGGTTCTATAGTTTTAGCAGGGAGACCTACACCGTATTCATTCTCAGCCAGGACTCTGAAAAAGAAAATTCCACCTTCTGGAAGAGGCTCAACTTTACAAGACATTTTATTGCATGTTGTGATGGGGGAGTAAACTTTTCTGGTGCTTTCACGTTTCTCAACAATGTACTGCTTAATCTTTGCACCACCATCCAAAAGTGGGGGTTCCCATGTCAGAGTGACTGAATTCTTGGTAATCTCTTTCACCATGAAGTTAGTTGGTGGACTAGGTGAGTCTAAGACTCTGACACTGATGAAGACTGACTTTACTCCACTGACATTCTCTGCAGTCAGTGTGTACTTGCCACTGTCAAATCTGTCAACATTCTCAATGACAAGTGATGCATAGTTGCCTGTTGTGTCAATCTGGGCGGTCTCCTTAATGTCACCATCAGCTTTACCCCATTTCACCTCAGGAGCTGGACGGCCTCTCACAGGAACAAATAACCTGAGAGTACTTGCTGCCCTAATATTGATCATTTTCCTCATATCGGCATCCAGCTCAAGATCAGGAGCCTCGAGCTTTTCCTCTAAAATAATTTTTCCTGGTACATCAGCATGCTCACCAACACCAACTTTGTTGATTGCACACACTCTGAATTTGTACTCGTGCTTCTCCAGAAGCTTTTTGACTGTGAACTTACTATCTGTAACTCCAGTTGGAGGAGTGCACATAAACCACTCATCAGATGCACTATTGCAGGCCTCAACAATGTAAGCCTGAATCTCACAGCCACCATCATAGATGGGTTTTCCCCATGTCAGAGTAACAGTGGACCTAGACGTGTCGGTCACTTTGGGATTGTTTGGTGGGCCTGGTTTGAAGATAGGATCCAGAGCTTTGTAGTAGACTGATGGTGCGCTAGGTATGCCAACACCTGCACCGTTCTCAGCAGCAACTCTAAATTCGTAACTATGATTTTCTAGGAGGCCTGTCACTCTAAAGCGCAATTCACTCACTGTCCGCTTATTGCACCTTGTCCATCTCACTCCATCTTTGTCTCGTTTCTCAACAATATATCCCTGGATAGGGCTGCCACCATCATTGCTGGGTCTTTCCCAGGTCACCACCATGGAGTCTTTCGTAACTGTGGAGACTTGTACATCTGTCGGTGGGTTAGGAGTAACAAATGGATTTTTGGCAATCATGGGATCCGATTCCAGAGGCTCACCAACACCGTATTTGTTAACTGGAATCACTCTGAAGATATACTCATTACCAGGAAGCAATTTTGTGATCTTAAGATTCAGTGTCTGAACTTTTGGTTCAACTACAGTCCAAACCAGTCTGCTGGTTTCCCTCCTCTCAACAATGTAATGGGAAACATCACTACCTCCATCATGCAAGGGAGGTTTCCAGGCAATGGAGCATTTCTCTTTGGTAATCCCGTAAATGGAGATAGGGCCATCAGGTGGACCTGGTCTGTCGAGGACCTTGACACTAATGTTAACAGATTTCACTCCTCCAACATTCTTTACCAGCAAAGTGTACTGACCTCCATCAGCACGGATGGCTTCCCTGACAACTAGACAAGCTGTAAATTCTGTGTTTTTGATCTCTAATCGAGCTGCTTCAGTAATCTCTTGGCTCTCCTTTAGCCATTGTACTATTGGCACAGGCTTACCAAAGATAGCAGCCTCAAGCCTGAATGTCTCTCCTGCATTTACCACCACAGCCTGGGAATATTTAGCTTCCAAGTCAATCTTAGGTGGGTCCACCTCATCTTTGGCAGTAATGGGTCCAGTAGAATCAGAGGGCTGACTGAAGACACCTGCTGCATTCCTGGCAATGACACGGAACTCATAAATCTGATTTTCAGTAAGTCCTGTGACCAAAAATTCGTTTTCAATGATGTTAGTAAAACTGGCTTTCATCCAGCGGCCAGCACCCTCCTTCTTCTCAACTACATAGCCTGTGATCTTGATGCCACCATCATACTCTGGTTTGGTCCATCTGAGTGCCACATGGTGTCTTGTCACAATAATAGCCTCTGGTTTTCCTGGTCTGTCACAAGGATCTCTGGCTACTTGCATTTCACTAAGTTTGCTGGTTTTGCTGAGGCCAACAATGTTCTCAGCATAAACTCTGAATTCATATTCAATACCCTCCTCAAGGCCAACAACCTTGAATCTGGTATCTGGAATTAACTGCTTATTCTGTTTCACCCATAATATACTGTTTCTCTCTTTGAGTTCTAAATGGTATCCTAGAATTTTGCTGCCACCATCATTGCTTGGTTTCTCCCATACAATCACCATGCTCTCTTTGGTGACTGACTGGACTACAACACCCCGTGGGGGACTTGGCACTTCAAATGGATACTGAGCAACAATAGCATCAGACAGTAGAGCTATGGACTTGCCATATCTATTCTCTGCAGCAATTCTGAACTGATACTCAGATCCTGTCTTCAGACGGGCTGCCTTGATAGTTGTTCTGGCAACTGTAGCTGACACAATGTGCCAGTTGGTGGTAGATGTGTCCCTTTTCTCAACAATGTAATTGTTGATTGAGCAACCACCATCGTACTCTGGTGGATTCCAAGAGAGGACCACGCTTTCAGCCGTGACCTCATCTAGCTTAATTGGGCCAATTGGAGGACCAGGCTTATCTAGAACAACAACAATGATGTCTGTAGATGCCTCTCCAGCTGTGTTGTTCAGTTTTACAGTGTATGTACCCACATCATCTCTACAAGCCTCCTTAATGACCAGGAGAAGATTTTTCTCGCTGGCTTCAGCATTAACCCTTGTTGTCTCCTTAAGAGAAACCCCATCTTTGAGCCAAGTTGCCGTGGCTTTAGGGCAGGCAGCATATGGCACATCTATCTTTAGATCATCTCCTGCTAATACACTGAATGTGCTAAAAAGCAGTTTGAAAACTGGTGAGATCACAAGGTCTTTTGCTACTACAGGAACACTGAGAGGACGTGGGTCACTTACACCCTTTTCATTGGTGGCTGAGATACGGAACATATACTCTTCTCCCTGTGTAAGACCAGTTACATGAGCCTCATTGGTCTTTACCACCATGACCTGGGTCCATTTTTCACTGCCTTTACTTTGCATCTCAACAATATACCCTGTGATTCTACTGCCACCGTCGTGGTCAGGCTTTTCCCAAGTTAGTGTGACAGTGGTGCCAGTAACTTCAACGAGGGACACTTTTCCTGGTGGTAGAGGCCTCTCTGACACTTTAATTGGTTCAGCAGTCTCCACTGGGAGGCCAATGCCATATTCATTCTCAGCCAGTACCCTAAAGAAGTACATCTTTCCTTCCTCCAGGTCTCCAACTTTCCAACTCGACTTATGGCAGCTGGAACAAACAGTGGAATAGGCCTTTCTGGTGGACTCACGCTTCTCCACAATGTAGCTGCGGACTCTGGAGCCACCATCAATAAGAGGTGCATCCCAAACAAGGGAAACTGAATCTTTAGTGACTTCCTTGACAATCAGATTCTGAGGTGCTCCAGGTGTGTCTAATACTCTGACATTAACAAAGGCTGTCTTGCTTCCTGAGGCATTTTCTACTGCCACAATATATTTACCTGCATCAAACCTGTCAACATTGTCTACCTGTAGAGTGGTGAACGATGGAGTGATTTCAATGTTAGCTTTGTCTAGTGATTCACCGTGCTCTCTTGACCATTTTACTTCAGGTGCTGGTCTCCCCTTTATAGGAACAAAGAGTCTAAGTGTGCTGCAGGCTCGTATGCAGACAACTTTACGCAGGTCTGCCCCAAGTTCAACTTCCGGAGGAAGAAGTCTGTCTTCAGCTTTGGGAGTTCCTGGAACAGCAGCAGGTTCTCCCACTCCTTCACAATTAGTAGCACAGATGTTAATTTTATATTCTTGGTTTTCCTTCAAGTTGGTTATTGTAAAGGATGTAGCTGCCCATCCCTTCTTGGGAGTGCGGATTGTCCACTCATCCTCCTCAGGCAGGCAAGTCTCCACAATGTAACCAGTAACTTCAGATCCACCATCATAGACAGGCTTGTTCCAGGCAACAGTGATAGAAGACTTAGTTGTGTCCAACACTCTAGGGTTTCCTGGAGGTCCAGGCTGGAAGATTGTATCCATGGCTTTGTAGAATGGACTAGAAGGACTGGGCTGGCTTAGACCAGCATTGTTCTGAGCAAAAACACGGAATTCATATTCATGGCCAAGTGTGAGGCCAGAAACCTTGAATCGAAGGTCATTTACAGTTCTCTTGTTGCACTTCACCCAACGAAGGCCAGTCTTATCTCTTCTCTCTATGATGTAGGTGTTTATTCTGCTGCCTCCATCGTGTTCGGGGCGTTCCCAGCAGACAACCATTGAGTCCTTCGTAATTGTCGACACTTCTGGCTGCTGTGGTGGGTCACTAGGGACATAGGGGTTAGCACAGATGACAGGCTCAGATTCCACTGGTTCACCTACACCATACTTGTTGACAGCCATTACTCTGAAGATGTACTCATTGCCCTTCAGAAGTTTGGTGACCTTAAACCTGTTTGCCTGAAGGTCTGTGGCCACATTTGTCCACGCTAATCTACTGGTTTCACGTCTCTGAATAATAAAGTACTCAATTTTGGCACCACCATCATGTGTTGGATGCAGCCAGTTCAGGACACATTTCTCAGCAGTAACATCTGTAACCGAAAGAGACTCTGGAGGTCCAGGTCTGTCAAGCACCTTCACATTGTATGTGAACTTGGCAAAGCCACCTGGATTGCTGGCAGTCAGAGTAAACGTGCCTCCATCTCTCCTCAGAGAATCTTTGTTTATTAAAATTGTGTGAAAGTCAGATGTCTTTATCTCTAGTTTGGCAGTATCCTCAAGCTCCTTCCCTTCCTTGGTCCATACTAGAGATGGGATTGGCCTGCCAGTCACACTGGCCTCCAGCTTGAATACCTCCCCTGCCATGATAACAACTGGGCTGCTATACAATGCATCAACATCAAGCTTGGGTTCTTCAAGGTCATCTCTGCATGTGATTACCTCTGATGGTGGGGATGGAGCACTAACAGCACCGGCTGAATTTCTAGCAAATATACGGAATTCATAAGTTGCATCTTCTTTCAAACCACTGACTGTATAGATCGTTTCTAGGATGTTGTTGAAGTTGGCTTTGAGCCAGCGTCCACTGGGTGTCTCTCTTCTTTCAACTGTGTATCCTGTGATGGAAAATCCACCATCTCCCTCTGGTTTAGTCCATGACAATGTCACCTCATGTCTTGTGATATTTAGTGCAACAGGTCTTCCTGGTGGGTCAACTGGGTCCAAAGCATATGCAGGATCAGAAGATTTGCTCGGTTTGCTGAGACCTGCCAAGTTTTCAGCAGTCACACGGTATTCATATGCAATACCATCAACAAGGCCTGTTGATTTGAAGATATTTCCTACAACAAGAGCTTTGCTGATCCTTTGCCAAAGAATGCTATTTTTTTCTTTCCTGTCAACATGGTAGCCCAGGATAGCACTGCCTCCATCAGAAGATGGTTCATTCCAACTCAGTGTCATAGCATCTTTGTTAAAAGATGTGACAACAGGAGCACCTGGCTGGCCTGGGACATCAAATGGATAGGCAGCCACCACTGGATCAGAAATAATAGATGGTCCTATGCCATATCTGTTTTGTGCCTTAACTCGGAATTGATATTGTGTTCCAGTGTTGAGTCGGGCTGCCTTGAATGTGGTGCGGATCACCGTTGCTGCCAGCTCTACCCATGAAGTGCCAGTAGTCTCTCGCATCTCAACAATGTAGTTGTTAATAGGAACACCTCCATCATTCTCTGGTGCCTCCCAGGACAAAAGAACATAATCGCAAGAGACCTCATCCAGCTTAATTGGACCAGTAGGGGGACCTGGAATGTCATGGACGAGGACTGTGATTGTCTCTGTTACTGTACCCAGCATATTCTTTCCAGTCATGGAATACTGGCCTTCATCAGTCCTCTTGATCTCATTAATGTTCAGTATAGTTGACGTTGGTGTTGTTTCAGTGTTGATTCTTTGTGTCTCCTTAAGGGCCGTGTCCCCCTTTTTCCAGGAAACCACCGGTCTGGGCTTGCCAAGCACTGGAATCTCCACCTTGACATGGTCACCTGCCTTTGCAATCACAGTCTTTTGGTATACTCCACGTAGGTCAAAGGAAGGAGCAGATGTTTGCTCTTTAATAATAGCAGGTCTACTCTCACGGGGATCACTTCTGCCTGATGCATTGACAGCAATTATTCTGAATGTATACTCTGCACCCTCGATCAGATCAGGGACCGTGTAATCCAGAGCCTTGATAGTTGCCACATGGACCCACTGGTCAGTGTCTTTCCTCTGAGCCTCAATGACATATCCGGTAATCAAGCTTCCACCATCATGCAGAGGCTTTGGCCATGCAAGACTGGCACTATCAGCTGTGACATCTGTAACATACAAGTTCTCTGGTGCAGAGGGAGCCTCAGACACCCTAATTGGCTCAGGGGTTTCAGCAGGTTCACCTACACCCAGGTCATTTTCAGCAGAGACACGGAAGTAGTAATAAGCACCCTCTTCAAGTTCTGAAAATTTGAAGGAACACTTCTGCCATGCGGTGCTAAGCACAGTGTATGCTTTCTTGGTGGCTGCTCTTTTTTCAATAATGTAGTTGTGAATCTTAGAACCGCCATCAATTATGGGGATTTCCCACTGGAGAGTGATGCTGTTCCTAGTGATCGTTCTAGGTCTGAGATTGACTGGTGGTCCTGGTGTGTCCAGAACTCTGACGTTAACAAAGCCTGTTTTCTTTCCAGCAACATTCTCTAGACAGAGATTATACTTTCCAGCATCGTATCTTGTGCATTCAGGAATTACCAGTAGAGTGTAGGACTCTGTGGTGTCTATGTGTGCACGTGTTTTCAGGTTGGTGTCATCTTTGCTCCACGTTACTTCAGGAACAGGACGACCCCTGATGGGAACAAACATACGGATGGAAGAACGGCATCTGACCACCAGGGTTCTCCTAAGTTCAGCATCCAGTTCAAAGTCTGGCAGTGACTCTTGGTCAACCAGTTCAGTCACCTTCTCAACCTCTGCAGGTTCACCGACTCCCTCAGCATTTACAGCGCTGACTCTGAAGTGGTATTTGCCTCCTTTTTGAAGTTTACTAATAACATATTCATTAGCTTTAAATGGGTACTTTGTCTCTGTCTCCCAGTCATCATGTCCCTCCTTTTTGTACTCAACAATATATCCCTCTACATCAAGACCACCATCATAGTGGGGGCGACCCCAGGCAAACATTGCTGTGGTTTTTGTTGTGTCTATAATTCTGGGGTTGGATGGAGGACCAGGTCGATCTAATAAACAAACAGATAAACAGGGGTATGAGTAACAAGCATGACTTTGCTACATTTACAACTTTGCAGGTATAAAATACTTACAAACTATGTCCTTGGTCATCACAGGGCGTGATGGATCACTTGGCTTCCCAAATCCAGCCTTGTTCTCAGCAGTGACTCGAAACTCATACTCTACTCCCTCACTCAGGCCTTGCACCTTGAAGCGCAGGTCAGGGATCATCCTCTTACTGGCTCTTACCCATCTCATCCCTCTCCTCTCTTTTCTCTCTACACAATATCCGCTGATGTCACTCCCCCCGTCCTGTGTTGGTCTCTTCCATGAAATGGTGACAGCATTTCTACTAACATTATCAATTTCTGGGGTTGAGGGTGGACCTGGTGGGCCTTGGGAAACAAAAAGTCAAAATTAAACACTGAAATCTTAGCCCCGTATTTTATTTGGTGAAAAAGTAATTTTACCAGTTCTAAACATATAATCCTGATTTTATATATAAATACACAAATAAATAAATAACCATATACACTTACTGAAACTGTCAACCATTTTGACAGGACCAGACTGGCTTGAGTCTCCAGTGCCATACTGGTTTATAGCAGACACTCTAAAAATGTACTCATTGCCTTTAATCAGTTTGCTGGCTACATATCTGCAGTCCATTATGTTTTCAGCTAGCTTGGTCCACTGCAGGCGGCTGGTCTCTCTCTTCTCAAGAATGTAGGATTTAATGGAACAGCCTCCATCCTCCTCTGGTGGAAGCCATGTAAGAGTACACTTCTCAGCTGAAACATTACTAGCTTCAATAGGGCCTGGGGGTCCAGGCACATCAAGGACCTTCACCTTTACGTGTTCTTCCTTAATGCCAAAAGGGTTGCTAGCGCTTATGGTGTACTCTCCTGTGTTCTTCAGACTTGCATACTTAATAGCCAGAGTAGAGGAGGTGGGGGTGCTGGTTATGGTGATAACCTCTGAATTCTTTAACTCTTGGCCTCCCTTCGACCAGACAGCAGTAGGGGGTGGTTTTCCCAAAATCTTGGAGGCTGAGACAACAATGGTGTCTCCTGCCTTTACTGTTAAACCATCCTTCATGTCTGGGTCAATAGTGATACTCGGGGGTTCTGCAAAGAAGACAGACGTTGTATTTTACAACTTGCTATGCAGACTTCAAACAACTATCAAACCAGCTTCGAACTATCAAAATAAATTTAGCATTCAGCTTACCATACTCATCCCTGCATGTCAGAAGCTCAGTAGCCTCTGAATGAACACTAATAGCTCCTGCAGCGTTCTTGGCTCTGATCCTGAACTGATACTGAGATCCCTCTGTCAGGTCAGTGACAGTGAAAGCACAGACCTGAATATTAACATGATTAGCCTTCATCCAGGCCTTGCCACCAGCTTCTAGTTTCTCTACAATGTAACCCGTCAGCTTATAGCCGCCATCATATTTGGGAGCAGTCCAAATCAGAGTAACCATGCTTCTAGTGACACTAATCACTTCTGGTTTGCCAGGAGGATCTAAGAGAACAATTGACAATAAAAAAAAACAGACAACACAAGACATTTTACAAGTTTTCCAGTATTTAACATTATGATAAATTCCATCAAAAGAAGAATTTGTCTCCACATATGGAAAAAAATAACTTACCAATAGGATCCAAAGCGACTACGGCTTCAGTGACTTTGCTTGCCTTTCCTAGACCAGCCATGTTCACGGCCATCACCCTAAACTCATACTCTAGTCCCTCTATTAGCCCAGTAACTCTACATTCCTTTAGTCTTAGAGGAGTCTTACTAGCCCGTTTCCACAACAGGCTGTTCTTCTCTTTAAACTCTACATGATATCCTAGAAGAAAGGATGGTGTCATGGTGATTCACGTTTTACATTGGTTATTTTAAATACACGCAATGTTCATCGCAACATTTTACCAGTAATTGGGGAACCACCATTGTCTTTGGGATCAGCCCAGGTCAAGATGGCAGATTCGTGACGAATGCTCACAATTTCTGGAGGAGCAGGTGCCTCAGGCACATCTGGAAGATAATAAGAAAAACGGGGCTGATGCAAGGTTCAGAAAAAAAAAACATCTGACATTGTAATTAATAAAAGCTGTCCTATAGTCACAATTGCTTATTACTATTGAACTTGGTGTTACAAAGCACTTCAACAAACTTCCATATGCAACTATTCATGTTTGTGTATTTTATTTTTATATCAATTCCAAACATTATTTTAAACAAATCTGTGTAGCATTGTTTATTACTCATTAGCAATGAGACTGGGATTAGAATTTTTTTCTTCATAGGTTTTGTTTTTATTTAAGGAAATTAAGCTGAAAACTAGAAAAAGGGTTGTGAGACTGACTTTTTGGAGAAGGTTTACTTCTTTTTCGACGATTTAATACAACCTATAGATTTTTTTGGCTTGATTCAAGCAGCCTTTAAGACTCAAGCAGAATTGATGACACTGTCATATGCGTTTTCCTTAAAGAACTTATCAAACTTCTTTTTAGGGACTGAACAATTACAACAGACTAAACATAATGAAAACACGTGATACTCACTAAATGGATGCTGAGCGATGACCGGATCAGACCTCAGATACTCTCCAACCCCATACTTATTCTCAGCGAAAACTCTGAAGAGGTATTCAATTCCCTCATGGAGTCTGATGACCCTCATTGTAGTCTTCTGGATAGCTGAAGCCACTGTGGCCCACTTGTTATCGGTCGTCCTCCTTTTCTCCACAATGTAATTGGACACTTCTGCACCCCCATCATCTTTTGGGGGTCCCCACTCCAGGGTGATGCCATCAGCTGTTATTTCATCAAAAATAATGGGGCCGGTACAGATGCTTGGCTTGCCAACCACCTTAATGAGGAACTTGCAATCCTTGGAGCCAGCACTGTTCCTGACATGGATGGTGTAGGTGTCAGCATCCACTCTCTGGCCGTCTCTAATCAGAAGAGTGGTGACACCCTGTGAGGCTTCCACACATATCCGACCAGTATCTCCAAGCAGCACATCACCCTTCTTCCAGGTGACAGTGGGGTATGGCACTCCGATGATGGGAATGTTAATACGTGTGGTGCTGCCCTCCTTTAACACATAGCAACCATCATGCAGATTGCTCAAGTTGCAGTCAGGCAACACTGAAATGGGAAAGGAATCTCCTTTACAAACAAAACGATTCAACAATAGCTATGTTCTAGTATAATAGGCACCTGTAATATCAATGCCTGGAATGATAGTATGATTTCTTACCATATTGGTCCTTGGCTGTGACAGTGAGCTCAGTGGGTGGTCCCTCTCCAGACTCATTGAGCGCCTTAACTCTGAACAAATACTCTTTCCCATGGGTCAGACCTCCAGTGGTGTGTGTGGTGTTCTTGCCCATCATAACCTGCTTCCACTTCTCCTCACCTTCGCTCTGCTCCAAGATGTAAGCGGTAACATGGCTTCCACCGTCACTAATGGGCTTCTTCCATCCCAGGGTGATTGAGTCTTTGGTGGTCTTTTGGGCTTTAAACTCTGTCACAGGACCAGGTTGTTCTAAAGGGAAAGGAGAGATTGGTTAAGGCTGAGTTAGTCATTTGTGCTTGCACAACCTGTATTAAGACACTCAACTGTAGTCTGCTATAGCATACCACACTACTATACTACATTTGTAGCTACCTGAGGCTCGGACACTGCCAGCTGTCTCACAACCCTCTCCAATGCCGTAGGCATTTTCGGCCAGTACTCTAAAGCAGTACGCCTGTCCTGTCTCCAAGTTGGTGATCCGGAATGAGGGCTTGTGACACTCTGCTGACACACATGTCCAGGCCTTTCTCTCAGCCAGACGTTTTTCTACAATATAGCTCTTGACTGGGCTGCCACCATCAATTAGTGGGGCATCCCAAGTGATCCAGGCATGATTTCTGGAGGTTTCCTTCACAATTAGGTTCACAGGGGGACCAGGTGAATCTGAGGGGAAGCAGAAGCAAAATATCTAACTTGGAGGTTTTGCTAAATAACAGACATAAGGTGGTAGATGCACAACTAAGTAATATATCATTAATGTGGAGTAGAAATTAGACGTTTTAACCTGTTTTTACTATTGCTATTTTGTTCAAAATTAATTATGCACAAAAACATGTTTTATTTTTGTACTATATTGCTTTCAAGAGTTTGAGAAAGCATAGTTCTGTTGAATAGCAATGTCACAAACATTAGAAATATTACACACATCTGTGATACCTGTGATTTCCTAATTGTATTAAATTCTATATGACAAACATTCTTACCAAGAACCTTAACAACAATGGTGTAGCTCTTGGAGCCGCTGCTATTTTCTAATGAAAGAACATATTTGCCAGCGTCGTATCTGTTAATGGCCTCAATCATCAGGAAGGTGTCCCAGTCTGATGTGTTGATCAGCAGGCCCTGTCTCTCCTTCAGGTTGGTGTCCACCTTCGTCCACGTCACCTTTGGTGCTGGGCGTCCTCTCAGTGGGACATATAGCCTCATGGTGACGCCGGCTCGAAGAACCAAAGCCTTTCTCAGATCAGCATCCAGCTCAGCTTCAGGGGCAACTGGAGAAGTGAAAAAATTGCTTATTAGTCATAATGTTACAGACTTATCATCTGTTAGTCTTTCACTCTTTTGCATCGTAGTTTGGAATTAATTATCTCGTCATCTACTTGTATCATGTTTACAATGAATTGAAAAATAAGATTTACACTGACAGTATGTATATTTACATTGTATATTTGCTGATATATTAACTACATAATCTGCACTGAGCATAAAATACCAGATTCAGATAGCTTAAAGATTGATTATCAAGTGCCACAACATACTTAGGATCTCCTTGGGCATATGCTTTCCAGGGACCTCGCTGGGCTCACTGTAGCCAATCTTGTTGACAGCGGTAACTCTGAACTGATATTCAGTATTGTCCAACAAGCCTGTAACCAAGAATTTCGTGTCCTGGAGTTTTTTCGGGACATTGCACTTTGTCCAGTCCTCGGCAGTGGCTAGCTTGCACTCCACCAGGTACCCAATGATCTCACAGCCACCATCATATGCTGGCTTTGTCCAACTAAGGCTGATGGAGCTCTTGGTGGAATCTACCACCTTGGGGAAAGCAGGTGGGCCAGGAGGATCTGGAGAAAAAAGTGTTCACATTTGATACACAAAAACTCTATTCACCATTGGTCCATAGTTTGTCGAAGTTATGTTTGAAAAGTGGTTTTAAAGCAGATACTCACACACTGGATCGACAGCTAGCATGGCTTTGGACGCATCGCTGGGTTTGCCCAGACCTGCCTTGTTTATGGCGATGACTCTGAATTCATACTCAGAGTCCTCAGTCAGCTGTGTTGCCTTCATAGTCCTGTCAATCACTGGGCGGCGGTTTACTTTTGCCCAAGTAAGCTCTGTGGCCTCACGTTTCTCCACCATGTAGCCCAGGACGGGAGACTTTCCATCATTGACTGGAGCCTTCCAACTGACTGTCATGGAGTCCTTAGTGATGTTGGTGATGACTGGTGGCTCACATGGACCAGGAACATCTGAAAGAACAAATAAGATCACGGTAATTTCTCTTTGTCAGGCAAACCATAATATCTTGCAAATGAAATGTTGTTTACCATAATTAGAAAGGAATTTAAGTGTAATGATTTAGTAAAAGCTAATTTTTAAATCATTAAGTCCATATCAGGCTGTTGTAAACATTTCACCAGTATATGTTTTAAGTAATCTGAATCCCTGAGTTTGTCACCATGAGCTTTTTAGTTTTATTAATACCATTAACAAACTAAATACATATAAAAAAAATGACAATTTTCTTTTCTGCTGAGCATACAACTATGCTGTGTTGTTAATTAGCCAGGTGGAGAAAGTTTGTCTGGTTGCTGTCCCTGTCCTGCTGACATCCAGACACACAGACTGCAAAGACGCATGTTGAACTTGGGGTGAATTTAATGGAATATCATTTCGTTGTGCTTAAAAGCCACTTACATCTCACTTTTAGTGTAAATTCCCAGTGTTATTCTATAACCAGTAGCAGTTTACACCTATTTATTATCAACTGACCCTGGCCAGAACCCCAGCAATGAGACAACAAAAGTTGAAGAAAGCTGCAGGTTAGAGCCACTCAGAGGCATTTTGATGAGAGTGAGTGTCCAGCCCAACATGAATACATTTGAAACAAAACGGTAACAGTGTTTTCTGCGTGCTTGATTACAGATTAATTACTGCATGTGCTTAACACCTAGGTAATGAAAATTACTGGAACAGAAACAAAGAACAACACATAAAAACTAATCTCATTGTTGGTGTGTCTGCTGGCGAGAACCATCCAGTCATGGTATAGCAAGTAGATAAAGAGTTTAAACACGACACGCCCCCAGCATTTACAGCTTCACCAGAGCCTAGCTATTTGTTTGCAGTATGGGCAAAGCGTGAGGGTGTTTCAGATGTAGTGGTCTGAACATACCATATGGATTCTTGACCATGACAGCTTCAGTCATGGTGGGGTCTCCAACACCATACTGGTTCTCAGCACTGACTCTAAACTGGTAGTCGTGTCCTTCAATGAGTTTCTCCACTGAGCAGTCTGTGATGTGCCCGTGGATGTTGGAAGTGACTAACGCCCAGTTGGCCCTGCTAGTCTCACGCTTCTCAATGATGTAGTTGGTGATCTCAGAGCCACCATCTGCAACTGGGGGCTCCCATCGCAGCTTAACACGGTCTGCAAACACCTTAGTAATTTTCACTGAGGCGGGTGGGCCTGGTTTGTCTAGGGAAACAGAGTGAGGTTAGGTTCTATGTTATTCTGCATGTGCCTGCCTAAACAAAATACAACAGGAAAATAATAAATTTGACTCACCAAGCACTTTGACTTTTATGGTGGCGTACTTTGTGCCATTGACATTCTCAGCAGTGATGGTGTAGTCGCCTGACTCTTTTCTAGTGACAGAATAGAGCTCCAGCAGGTGGACGTGTTTCTTCTGGGTCATTTTCATTCCTTCAGCAAGGACCAGAGGCACTCCATCTTTCTTCCAGCTCACCTTGGGAAGTGGCTTGCCGTGCACCTCAGCATCCAGGAAGACATTTTCCCCGGCTTTTACCACGATCAGGTTCTTCATGTCGACACCAAGCTCGACACGAGGAGCAACTAAATAGGAAAGCAGAAAGAATAAGCATCACGATTTGCTAATAAATCAAGGTGTCAGTCATAGTTTTCTTTGCTGTATTGAGCTGTACCATTCTGTGCGATGACAGGGATGGGGTCAGACAATTCAGATGGCAAGCTGATGTTGATAACAGTCTTGGCAATAACTCTAAACTGGTACTGTTGGTGCTCCTCCAGGCCAGTTACTACATAGTCCTCTGTCTGGATGTCCATGCAGTTGGCATTGCAGCGGGTCCACTTCCCCTCTGGAAGTTTGGTGTACTCAACATGATAGCCAATGAGCTTGCTGCCTCCATCATGCTTAGGCCGACTCCAGACCAGTGAGACTGAATTCTTGGTTACATCCATGGGCTCCGGTTTACCTGGAGGATCTGGATTGAAATGAATTGAAAGTGAGTGAATTGAAACACTCACTTACTCAATTTTCCAGAAAGCTAAATGGTTTAGGAGGAGACAATTACTTTTGTTTTTTTATGAAACTGAAAACCTGGATCTCACCGTAACAATGTTGTTCTGTTTCTACCATGGAAATATAATTAACAATTTTTTTGTTGTATTTTTATTTGATTTTCTTAACCGAAATATGTTAAAACCACAATTACATTCCATGATGGGCAAAGGGACATTTACGTACCAACAGCTGTCCTGGCAGTGATGAAGTCAGTCTGTTTACAAGGTTTTCCCTGTCCAGCCTGGTTGAGTGCTGACACTCTAAAGGTGTACTCCAGACCTTCAATCAGGCCAGGGCATGTGTACTGTGTAGATTTGACCACAGATTCATTGGCCTTCACCCACAGAAGGCTGTTCCTCTCCTTCTTTTCAATGCAGTAACCAGAGATGGGGCTGCCACCATCACTGCTGGGACGCTCCCATGACAAGACAACAAAGTCCTTGTTGACCTTGTTGATCTGTAGATTTCTAGGTTCGCTGGGAGGATCTTCAGGAAAAAAATAAAACATTTAATTAGGGCTCCAGATAGTACCACTGAGTATTGTTTCTCTACAGTGTACTCCAATCAGAGAAACCCTGAATCCTAACTTAGATGCAGACCTGCTACATAAAAGTTCCCCCACTGGTGTGTGTGTGATTGCTTAGGGTAATGATAAGGTAGGAAAGTGCTAAATTAGTGCAGACCATTTAGCATCATTTACTAGTTGATAGTAGTTAATTAAGCTTAAGTAAATAAGCTAAAAATAAATATTTTAAGGCCAGACTCACCAAAGGGGTATCTTGCAATGATCTTCTCAGAGTAGACTGGTTCTGAGATGCCAAGCCTGTTCTCTGCTCGAACACGAAAGCAGTACTCTTTTCCAGGAGTTAGTTTAGTCACTCTGAAGCTGGTTTTGGTGCAGGATGGAGACACAGTGATCCAGTCACCCTGACTTATATCACACTTCTCAACAATGTAGTTAGTAATGTTGCTACCACCGTCCTCCTCTGGGGAATTCCAGAGCAGCGTGCAAGCATCAATGTCCTGTTCAGTGATCTCTAGGGGAGCTTGAGGTGGTCCGGGGATGTCTGAAAAAGCACATCAGTTGTGAAGAACTGCAATGACACCTAAGCAATCGTATATATATATATATATATATATATATATATATATATATATATATATATATATATATATATATATATTTCCAAATTTAGGGAGAACAAGTATCTACAATGATGTCTGTTGGTAAACTGACCCATGACAATCACTCGTAGGATCTGGTTGATCTTGCCGGTGCTGTTCTCAGCTGACAAGCTGTAGTAGTTGCTGTCCTTTCTTGTCACATTCTTAATGATAAGTGTGCAGGTTGTCAGCGTCTTTACCACAGACAGGCGGTCAGACGTCAGCACATCCTCATTGCCTTGCTTCCACTTGCAGAAGGGGGCGGGTTTACCTGCCACAATGGCCTCAATCACCATCTTGGATCCAGCTCTCACTGTTACAGTGTCGGGCATAATGATCTTAGGAGCCACTAGGGGGGAAAACAAGCAACAAACAAAAGAGAAGATATAAACTTAATAAATTATTCTTTAAGGCTTATTTCAGATCAGTATCAGGCATTTTATATAAGAAAAGTTTTAGGCCAGTTTACTCACTTAGCTGCTCTTTGACTTGAAACACTCCCTCTGCCTCTCGGGCCAGGCTTACTCCCACTGAATTCCTGGCTGCCACTCGGAATTTGTACTTCTGCCCTTCCTTCAAACCAACCACCACAATAGTAAGGTCTTTAACCACAGAGTAAGGTGTCCACTTGCCCTCAGGTGCACCCTCCTCCTGGTAGTCTACCACATAGCCATTGATCTTGGCTCCTCCATCTCTGAGTGGCTTCATCCAACCAAGTGTGGCACTGTTCTTAGTGATCTCTAACACGTCCATCTTCTTTGGAGGGTCTGGTTCACCTGGATTCAACACACAGGAGGTAATAAGTAAATAAACAAAGAGGAGAAAGAGGAGATGACATGCTAAAATTAACTGACATAATCGGTGATGGGACTCACTTATGGGGTCAACAGCCAAGTAGGACTTAAGTGAGTCCTGAGGGACTCCAATGCCGTATTTGTTGCAGGCAGTGACTCTGAAGTAATACTCAATGCCAGGTGTCAGACTGGTCACCTTGAAGCTGGTCTTTTTCTGGTCCTCTGTACACTTGGTCCAGGTCTTTCTATCTACCTCTCTCTTCTCCACAATGTAATTGAGGATTGGGCTGCCACCGTCATTCTCTGGAGGTAACCAGGAAAGCTGAGCAGTTGTCTTAGTGACATCAGTTGCTTCCAAACCACCCACAGGACCAGGAGTATCTGCAAAGAGTGAATTTATGAATAAATTTGACTATAAGTTTTTTTTAAATCTTTTAAAAGGGAAGATTAAAAGGCTATTAACATTATTTTGATCACAATTTTACTGTTTCTCACCGAGAACTTTGACACGAACAAACACAGCCTTTTCTCCAGCTGAGTTGGACAGAGTCAGTGAATATTTTCCTGAATCCTCTCTAGTACTCTCAGGGATTACCAGGAAGGACATGGTGTCAACCTGGTCCACATGACCTCGGCGAACCACATTGTCCACACCTAGGCGTTTCCAGGTGACCTTAGGGGCGGGCCTTCCTCTAATCACAGCAAAAAGCCTGATTGGGCAGCCTGCTCTGACAGCCAGGCCTTTCCTCAGACTGGCATCCAGTTCTATCTCTGGAGCCTCTGTTGATAAAAGAACACAGAAATGTTGAAATCAATAAATCAGCATCATGATATTTTTCCTGCTGCGCTTTGCAGATAACTATTCACTCTTACCAAGGACCTCCTTGGGAGAGACAGCCTCCTTCAGGTAGGCATGACGTCCCCAGCCAACCTGGTTTTGGGCAGACACCTTGAATTCATACTCCTGCTTCTCATCCAGCTGGCCAATAGTGAACTCTGTGAGCACCAGTGGGCCGTGAGTATCAATTCGTTTCCATCCCTCTGTGGGTTTCTCAGGGTCGGCCTCACTTTTCAGTCTCATATCCAAGCTGTAGCCGATGATTGGGGCACCGCCATCGTACACCGGCTTACACCAGGACAGGGTTATTGAGGTCTTTGTGCTATCAGAAACCTTCAGGCCTGCAGGGGGGCCAGGGGGCTCTGCAGGTACACACAGTAAAACAAAGGTTAATATTGAAACACCAAAAAACATATATAAGAGAATATCACTAATTTTCTAAAGCTTCCTCTGGTTTAGCCTCAACACAAATATAAATATTTAAACTGAACAGTGACACCAACTCACCAATAGGATCTTTGGCTGCGACAGGTCGGCAGGGTTTGCTGGGCTCTCCCAGGCCAACCTCATTCTCAGCCTTCACCCTAAACTGGTACTCATGGTTAGGAATCAGGTTGGTGACTTTCATGCGTCTCTCAGATATGGGGCTCTTATTGCATGGTACCCATCGCACTGCTCTCTTCTCTTTTCTCTCCAGGATGTAGCCAGTGATTGACTTGCCCCCGTCGTTCTCAGGAGGAGCCCAAACCACTGTCATCTCATCTTTACTCACCTGCAAGTATTTTCCAGTTAGGTTGTACACTGATGTAAAACCTATAAAACTAGATTTCTATACTTACCTTAGTGACCTCTGGGGCATCAGGGGGACCAGGTTTGTTGAACTGAGTCTTGACAGTGACAGGCTTGCTTTCCATGGGAGGACCAGTTCCCATCTTGTTCTCTGCCCTCACACGGAAGATGTATTCATTGCCCTCCACCAAACGACTGACATTGCAGTACGGCGTGACCACAGAGTCTGAGTAAGTGGACCAGACCATCCTTCTAGTCTCACACTTCTCCAGAATGTAGCTATCTACTTCACAACCTCCATCATCCTCTGGAGGATCCCACACCACTCTACACTTTTCTGCTCCAATTCCAGTAATCCTGAGGTCCCTGATTGGCCCAGGAACATCCAGGACAGTGATGTTGGCATATGCTGTGAAAGTGCCAGCCGAGTTGGTGGCTGTGATGATATACTTTCCGGTGTCAGTGCGTCTGGACTTGGTCATAAGGAACTTGGAGTACTCTGGGCCGGTCTCGCAGCTGATTCTGGGGTTGTCACCAACAGCCTTGTCTTTTGTCCATTTGACCTCAGGCTGTGGCTTTCCCCTCAGTCCAGCCTCCATCCTGACTGATTCTCCAGCTTTCACTGTTACAGTTCCAGCCACCTTCAGGTCAATAACAGGCTTTTGAATCTCCTCCTTTACCAGAATATCAGCAAGTCTTACCCAGGCACTCTCACCTCCTTCATTGACAGTCTGCACCCTGGATAACAAATTTAAAAAATTATTAATTATAAGTAATTTAGGTATAGTAGACAATACTCAATAAACACAAGACCCGCAATACATAAAATTAGCAGAAACCCACCTGAATGTGTATGTTTGGTTCTCTACACACTTATCAGCCAAGAAGAACGTGTTAGTGAGAGTTCTACTGTTGAGTTTCTCCCATTCCTCTGCATCTTTGGCTTTGCACTCAAGGTTGTAGGAGAGGTTGGAGCTACCTCCATCATAGTCAGGCTTCCTCCATCTCAGATAGACATAGTTCTTACCAACATCAGTGACTCTGAAGTTCTCAGGCTCACCAGGTTTCTCGATGCAGTCAACGGCAAGAACAGCAGTCTTAGTCTCCACAGAGGGTCCTGGTCCTAATTTGTTCTCAGCACAGACACGGAACAGGTACTTGTGACCTTCCATTAGCTTGGCCTTGATCTTGCGATTGGTGCAACTTGAGGTGATCATAGACCACATACTAATGCTGGGCTCACGGCACTCCACTATGTAGTTGGTGATCTCAGATCCGCCGTTGTCCTTTGGAGACTCCCAGTTGATCATGCAAGAGTCCTTAGTGACATAGGTAGTGTGAAGGTTCTGGCAGTGGCTGGGTCTGTCTAGCACATTGACAGTGATTATGCAGGAGGCCTCACCACCTTCGTTTGAAGCCTTAAGGACATATTTTCCATGGTCTTCCCTTGTTGCCTCCTTAATCCTCAAGTGGACCACAGGCAAGTTTTGAATGATGGTGACACGCTTGCTGTTCTCCAAAACTGTTGCCTCCTTTGACCAGAGGACATCAGGGTCAGGTCGAGCTTTGATGTAGCCAATGATGTTGATGTTGTGTCCGACACGCACAGTAACATGCTCTCGGCAGGTGACCTCCATCTCAATCTCTGGAGGGATAAGAATATCCTGGGCAGTGATAGACTCTGGAATTTCTCTGGGTTCTCCATCTCCGATCATGTTTGAAGCACTGACTCTGAATCTGTAGATCACACCTTCTTCCAGACCCTTTACTCTATAGGTGCACTGCTTGATGAAGTCCTCAAGATTAACTTTTTTCCATTCTTCTGTATCTGCTTTCTTCATTTCCACTGTGTAGCCCAGAATGGGGCTTCCTCCATCTCTAGTAGGTTTGGTCCACACCAGGTCAGCGGTGGTTTTGCTATAATCTTTAACTTTAGGGTTGATAGGAGGACTGGGGACAGTGATGGGTCTGCAGGGCTTGCAGGAGTCAGAGTGGGGTGAGGGACCACTATAGCCAGCAATATTCTCAGCAAACACTCTAAACTCGTATTCACTGCCCTCAAACAGACCAAGAACCCTGTACCTCAGGTCCTTGCAGGGTGTCCTGTTGACACGAATCCACTTTCCTCCCTTGTGCCTGCGCTCGATGAGATAGCCAGTGATCTGACTGCCACCATCAGACAGGGGCATCGTCCAGCCAACTGTAACAGCGTCCTCTGAGATGTCAGAGATCTGTGGCTTACCAGGTGAACTAGGTGGCATGAAGGAATGCTCAGCAACAGTGGGCTTGCTCTCCAAAGGAGCACCAATGCCCATCTTGTTCTCTGCACGAATGCGAACCACATACTCCGCTCCCTTCTGCAGGCGTGTGATCCTAAGGTGGGTGGCCAGGCTGCCAGAGCTCACCCCTCCCCAGGTCTCCTTATTGGACTCTCTTTTCTCCACAATGTAGTTAGTGACAGGGCTGCCCCCATCATCCTTGGGCGGACGCCATTCAATCATCATGGAGTCAGGCGTGACCTCTAAGATATTGACAGGTCCAATGGGAGCAGCAGGAACATCTAGGACAGTGACATTCAAGGCTGCTGTCTTGGTTCCAGCTGGGTTGGACACAGTGAGCAGGTAGGTGCCAGTGTGGTTCCTGGTGCATTCATTAATGCTAAGCACAGTAGAGAAGTTGTCTGTGTCAATCTTGACTTTGCCTTTACTGATGATCTCTTCTCCTTCTATGGACCACTTGGCAGTGGGAACGGGGATTCCTTTCATGATAGCTGGCAATCTGATGGTTGTGCCAGCCTTTACTATGATGCCTTCGGTGAGTTTAACATCCACCTCGAGAAGTGGAGGCACTGTTGACAGAGGAGATTACTCTATAGGTACTACATCCAATATGCATGAAATATTATGTAGCCTGCAGTTTACTAAAGAGTGCACAGATGTTTTTCATTTTTTGAGTATTAAATGTACTGGCTGGTGCAACGTACCAGAACAAGGAAAATTGGATTACAGGAAGAGCTACATCTTAAACACTACTGATTATAAAAAATATTGGTTAACCTCGAATTTAAACTGAAAGAAGAATATGAAAAAGAATATATAATGTGATGCAGTGTGAATATTTTTTGTTCTGTAACCCACCCAGTTTCTCTTGACAGAGGATGGGCACGGTGGTGTCAGGTCTGCTAAGCCCAATGGCATTCTCGGCTCTAACCCTGAAGCGGTAGATCTTTCCTTCTTCCAGGCCAGTCACATGACTCTCAGGGATGCTGACAGTCTTCCACTCATTCCACTCCTTTCCTCCCTCTTCCTGATACTCCACCAGAAAACCTGTAATCTCACTTCCTCCATTACGGTCGGGCCAGTTCCAGACCAACCACACCTCAGTCTTGTCCACATCCACATGGTGCAGGTCTTTGGGAGGACCAGGAGGAACTAAAAGGTTTTTTAAAAAAAAACATTTATTTTTGAACACAATTTAGAGTAAGTTATCAATAGTTTATTGTTATCAGTAACAAACGAAGTACTGTCCATTGAAAAAAGTAGTTATTTCATAAAGGTTTTACTTAAATAACATAAAGTGGAAAAGGATGATTCGCTGTGGCGACCCCTAATGGGAAAAGCCGAAAGAGTAGTAGTAGTTTTACTTAAATAACTGTTTTATTCTATGGTAGAAACTCCTTGAAAATATTAATTTCTTGTTACTGGCTACTTTCTCTGTTAAATTGCCAATATGTACGATTATTACTATCATTATATTATTGCTAAAGTATTCACAGTCATTTTGAAGGTGCTGATGATGGTTTGACTCACAGAGTGGGTTCATTGCTTTGATGGCCTTTGGCACTGTAACAAATTCACTTCGGCCATACTGATTCTCAGCAGCAACTCTAAACATGTAAGATGTTCCCTCCATCAGGTGTTTCACTGTCATGCTGCGTTTCTTGGATGTGGAGCAGACAGGAACCCATTGAGTGGATGCTGTGTCTTTTTTCTCCACCACAAAGTTTGTGAGGCGAGTGCCACCACTGTCCTCTGGGTCTTTCCATGAGAGGTAGACAGAGTCACTCCTGATGTCAGACACCCGAAGATGCTGGATAGGACCAGGTTTGTCTGCAGAAAATACACCATCACACTATTCAGTAGTTACAGATACAAAATGGAATTTTCTAAACATATAATATGAATTATACAGAATGTTTCTGAGCAAATAAATAAGTGAAGTTTCACACTACTGTTCAAGCTATGTGATTTCTTCTGCTGTACTTACCCAGGACAAGCACAGTACAGGTGACAGTCTTGGATCCAGCTGGGTTCTCTACAGTTAGGGTGTAGTCTCCACAGTCCCACGATTACAGAACCTCATCTCCAGCTTGGTGCCTAGCTGGTTGGTCTCAATGTCAGCCCTAGTGGGCACCTCTGCATCATTCTTCTTCCAGGTGACAGACGGGAAAGGGACACCTTTAATGGCAGCCATCAGAGTGATGTGAGTGCCAGCCATGGCCTTTACCTCTCTGGTCATTTTAGCATCCAGAATCAGGTCTGGGGGCTCTGGGGGTAAGAAAAAGAGGTAAAAGTAGGATATGAGCTATAAACAAGGAAATTCTTCAATCAGAGATTGAAGGTAGTTCAGATAAGATTTTACTGTTGACATCATAACTTACCAAGCCTGTCCTGAGCCTTAACTGGCTCCTTCACATAAGCCGGGTCAGACTCTCCAGCTGCATTGACAGCCATGACTCTGAAGCGGTACAGAGCACCTTCACTCAGGCCGGTCACCTTAAATGTGGTCTCTTGGCAGGAGTCTGGAGTCTGGTTGACCTACAAACCGCAGCAGGAGAGTTCAATATCACATTTCATTTGAGGATTAAGAGAATGAAGTGTAAAGATCATGGTATTATTAAAATGAAAAGAATGAATACTTTAAGCTGAAAAATCCTCCCTAATGGATTTATTTGAAATAAGAGAAGCGCCTCACCTTATGCCACTCTTCCTCTCCAGCCTTCTGGAACTCCAACAGGTATCCAAAGATCTTTCCTCTGCCGGTGTCAGTGGGCGGCTCCCAGGACAGAGTCACCGACTCCTTGGTATAGTCAATTGCACTGAGATTCACCGGGGGGCCAGGTTTCACTTTGGCAAAAGACAGAGAAATTTTTTTATGGAGTTCAAACAGTAAGACCAGTAAAAAAGATCTTATTGTAGGAGGTGAACATACCAATAGGATCTTTGGCAAAGACTGGTTTGGATGGTGGGCTTGGGTCTCCGACTCCCACCTCATTCTCAGCACTGACTCTGAACTCATACTCGCAGCCCTGCAGTAGCTCCGTAACCCAGTATTCCACCTTAGGATGGATTCTCTCTGTGTTGCAGCGAACCCACCTAGAACCAAAAAACAGAACAGCTTGTCTGGTAGTCCCTAAAAAACATGTTTTTTTAAAAAAACTTTTTAGCCAAATATAAACTCAATTAACTCCATCTGGATATCCTCGCAGGTTAGTGAAGAAACTAGTAAATTATTAGATAAATACATTATCTGGATGTTTTGCTTTTCTGGTTTATATATTAAATAATTTATTTTTCTTACTCAATGCAGGCTTAATTACTAACAAAGCACAGATAGTCAATGGCTTAGTGGGGGTCAGCTCATTCTTTACATTTGAAGTGCATAAACATTGAACTCTGGTGACACAAAAGCATGTCCTCATTGTGCGTGTCTTTGTGTACCTGCTGGCCTTGGTCTCCTTCCTCTCCACAATGTAGCCTGTGATGGGTTTTCCCCCATCGGCAGGTGGCTCCCAGCTGATCAGGGCGGAGTCATGGTAAACCTCCTTGACTGTGGGCAGCTTAGGAGCGTTGGGCACCTCTGTGGGAGACAACAGCAAAGTCACATCGATCAGGCACTGCAGAGCATGTGTCATGTGTTAGCATCTCTGAATCTCTGGCAGTGTTTGTCAGGACGTACTGAAGCTGTCTCTGGCCTTTGTTTCTGCAGACAGAAGGGGGTCGCTGATGCCATACATGTTCTGGGCCATGATCCTGATAATGTAGTCTCGACCCTCAATAAGTTTTGGTACCTGAAATAATTGACCACAGGGCATCCGTCAATGTGTCTTTTTATGTAAAAAGTTTGTTTACCTCAGCCAGTTGAGAAATTGACTACATATTATACTCTAGTTAAGTGGCCTATTCCTTACCCTGCATGTGGTCCTGGTGCAGGATGAGGTGACAGGCATCCAGAGGTCTCTGTTGGTGTCTCTCTTCTCAATGACATAGTTGGAGATAGGACAGCCTCCATCATCCAAAGGAGGATTCCAGGAGACCACCATGTAGTTCCTGTAGATCTCGTTGAACACCACAGGGCCCTGTGGAGGCTGAGGACGGTCTGACAGGAAGAAGGATTCACAGAGGTCTATTTAAGAACAAAGTCTTTCTCTTTGCAATGTGTTTACAGATTTTAAAACACTGAAACAGGTCAGAGTAGGACACAAGGGACGTGTCCTGCGTAAAGAATGATTCTGGACAACCTGTCCATATTTGAAGTATACTAAACGGTCTCAAAATTGTGAAATTATGATTTGTATTATTGTTTTGCCATAATAATAAAACAAAAAGGTTTTAAAATACATTTATTTTGTGAATAATCTAGAATACAAGACAATTTCACTTTTAGAATCCAATGGTTTGAAAATAACTTTTTCACAGTATAATTTTTTGGGATGCATTCATTGCTTTCTGGGTTTGCTGGGTCCAAATTAAACTGCAGTTACACATATCTGTAATCTGTCATATTTGTAAAGCAGTTAAAAAACAAGTTCCGTTGGAATAGTGACTTACCGACCACGGTGACGGTGCAGATTCCTTTCCGAGCCCCAGCACTGTTTTCCACGCTAACACAGTAGCAGCCGCTGTGATCTCTTTTGGCTTTACTGATGGTGAGGCTGAGGTGGTGGGTGGAGCTGTAGAGGCTGATCTCCTCATCTGCCTTCAACTCCTCATCGTTCTTTGTCCAGGCAATTGAAGGGACGGGTTTGCCACTGTATCGTCCTGACAGCGTGCAGCTGTCTCCCACCTTCACCATCATCTTGTCCCTAAACTCCAGGTCCAGAGTGGGTGGTTCTGGTGGGGAGGGTATTAATTCACTTGTTTTTAAAACTGTAAGTCAAGTTCAGATAAAGGAGGTTGTTGTCATGCTGGTTCACTCACCAAGCTCATCCTTGCACTGCACAGGTTTGGTGGCAAAGGACGGTTTGCCCTGTCCAACCTGGTTGACGGCAGAAACTCTAAATTCATGGTTTGAGCCCTCCTTCAGTCCGGTCAGTGTGAACTTCTTGTCCATCAGCTTGTCCTTTTCTCCGACTCGTGTGAAGTGGTCCTGGCCAATCAGACGAGTTTCAAGCACATACTCTGTCACTTCAGCACCGCCATCATATTTGGGGGGTCTCCAAGCAACTGAGATAGAGTCTTTGGTAACAGCTGTGATGATCAGGTCCTCTGGACGCTCTGGGACAGCTGGAGGAAAAATCAACAAGGATACTAACAACGTGATGGCAGAATTCTTTTTGTGACTCCTATTTCACACCACTGTTTCAAGAAATTATCAGCAGACAAAAACAAATCAAAAACAACATCTTTAACTAAAAAAACATTTGAATGAAATGAGCAGGGGATATTTTGAAGTAACCCTCAAGCTTTGTGTCCAACTTACAGATGGGGTCCTTGATAAGAACCATCCTGTCAGTCTCAATGAAGGGTCCCATGCCAATGATGTTCTCGGCTGCAATCCTAAAGAAGTAGCCCTTGCCATCGATGAGTCCCTGCACAACAGCGTTGTTCCTTGTAACCGTGTAGGACACAGAGGTCCAGCCCATGCGGTCCGACTCTCTCTTTTCGATGATGTAGTTGGTGATAGCCGAGCCACCGTCATCCTCGGGGGTGGACCATGTCAGCTTGCAGGTGTCGTTGGTCAGGTTCTCGCCAGCGAAAGGCAAACCTACCGGTCCAGGGACATCTGGAGGGAGGTGACATGAATGTAGACCAGCAATTAGGAACCAAGCAGACTAGCAGTGTTTAATATTTATTTTATTTAATGAGAGGAGAATGCAAAATGTCTGGATATGCATATATACTACATATTTTTTTGTCGTACTCTTCATGTATTGGCTATACTACTATATCGGCACATACATATAAATCTACTCACCGAGGACCTCAACAACGACGGCCTTCTTCCTCTCTCCTCCCTCATTCTTGGCACTCAGGGTGTAAATTCCCTGGTGTTTGCGCTGGCAGTTCTTGATGACAAGAGAATTGGAGATGCCTGTTGTCTCCACCACAGCCTCTTTGGGCACCTCTGCATCATCTCGGCACCAGGTGATTTGTGGGGCAGGTTTTCCAGACACGTAGGCAATGATGCGGATGGTGCCGCCGGCGTGGACCACAATCTTCTCCTTCACTGAGGCGTCCAGGTCCATCTCAGGGGGAACTGAATTAGAAAATCAATGATTCTTTTTTTAGATAATGTGCCATTATCAGAAATGCAAACTGCTATTCTGACATGTAGGTGGATGAAAGTCTTACTTGTTCTGTCTTTGACCTCAATCACCTCAGACACAAGTCCTGGGCCTCCTGCTCCAGCAGCATTCACAGCTCGGACTCTGAAGCGGTACAGACCACCTTCTTTGAGTCCGGCCACTACAAACTTGGTACCTCTGATCTCTGTGTCCTTTGCCTGGAGAGAGACAAGAATAACTAGAGAATTCCTAAAACTGAGTGTAAAAACGTACCCTTCATAGCTGGGAAATGTACAGCAGGCAGCTTGTAGTGTTTATGCTCGAACAATTTTGTGTGCACAATTGATTTGTTGCATTTATCCACATGTGTATACCTTTTGCCAGCCATCATCACTCTCAGGCTCCTTCTCCTCAGCATCGCTCAGCAGCAGCTTCCTCTGAGCTTTCTTCTTCTCCTCTTCCTTGTTCAACTCCTTGAACTCCACGATGTATCCAGTGACCTTTGAACCTCCGTCCACCAAAGGAGGAATCCACTCCAGATCCACTGTTGACTTTGTCCAGTCTGTCACTTTTGGAATGGGTGGTCCAGGAGGCTCTGCACACACACAGATACTGATACTGGAAATACTGTACAATTATCTATTTCACTGAGTCAGAAGAAGTGCTGAGCGTATCGTTTTTTGTTTTGTGATCCACATATGAAATCTGTTCAGCTGGTCTTGTAAGATAGATTTGCAGCATGAACGCAGAATACTCTAAGATTCAGGGTTGGATAATTTGATAATATTTCAACAGTTTAAGCTGTGAGAATGTTTTTCTTACTGATGGGGTCTCTGCAGAGTACGGGGTCTGAGGGCATGCTGGGCAGACCGCACCCAGCGGCATTGACAGCAATCACCCTAAACTGGTACAAAGCACTCTCCAGCAGGCCGGCCACATCCCAGTTGTTGCCCAGTGGCAGAGCTCGGATCGGTTCGCGGGTGACACGGGTCCATCGCTTGCCAGTTGTCTCTTTCTTCTCAACGAAGTAGCCAGTGATGGGGGAGCCACCATCGTACTTGGGCTCCTCCCAATTGACAGTCATTGATTCCAGACAGACGTTGGTTACAGTCGGTTTTTCACACTGACCAGGGACAGCTGCAAGAGGACAGTCGTTAATAAACACATTCGCTATTTAATAAGATTAAACTGTTATTGATATTTTACTCTAATAACTGGAGTCAACCTTGTATCATAAGTACTGTATGTACATTAAGGATAAAACTACTGAGATCAACTGATAATTAATATTGACGGTATTAAAATGAACTTTTACCTGCACACCATAAACATCCTGATGTTCTTAAACTCAATTCATCAGTGAAATAAAATGAGTTTTTAAACTCTCACAGCTTTAATATACTGTAGTATCCTTACAAAATGTATTTTACATGCTGATACTGAAGACTAATACACTGCACTCACTGAAGAGGTTTCTGGCCTTCTCCAGCTCGCTGACCAGCGGAGGCCCGACTCCAAACTTGTTCTGGGCCATAACTCTGAACTCGTACTCATGGTTCTCCGTTAAGCGGGTCACCACATAGGCGCACTCCTTGGGGTCATTGGAGACATGCACCCAGGACTTCCTATTGTCCTCACGCTTCTCAACCACATAGTTTGTTATCTTGGATCCACCATCATCTGTGGGGGGCTTCCAGTCCAGGCCAATCCTATCTGCAAACACCTCAGTGAACTTGATTGGTCCAACAGGTGGGCCGGGAGGTCCTGCAGAGGGAGTGATTGAAATTCAGTCATCTTTGTATGCTATTGAATATCATTCTAAAGAACTTCAAAACTGTGCCAAAAAGGCTAATTGGTTTAGCATCAGAAATATGAAAATTACTAAAAAATTATGTCATTTTTTTTATTTTACCATTGTTAAAAGTCAGACTCTTTGCCTGGAAGCTAAGCCAAGTTACTACCTGGAGGTGCCTCCGTTAGCAGCTTGTAAGAGCACAAATGTAATAATTTTTCAACATTTCCTGGTCTGTTTTTGATTTTGGAGAAACTGTAAAAACACAAGTCTTGAATCTGTGAACTTTTTGGCATCATTTTTGGCGGAGCTGTGATCAGTTAAAAAAACTATTCATTTCTTTGCTAAACTCGTTTCTTTGATTTTAAAGGTCTTTTGATGTGGCGCTGTGTTAAGAGTTTGTTAATAATTTTTTTCTCTCACCAAACACTGAGAGCTTGATGTCCTTGGTGACGGTGCCCAGGCTGTTGCTGGCCGTCAGGCTGTAGAGGGCACTGTCGGACCTGCTGGCCTGCTGGATCAGCAGCGTACACTTGTCCTGCGTCACCAATTTGTTGATGTGCTGGTCGTAGTGGATATCAGCCTTCTCCTCAGGCTTGGTCTGGCTGGCCTTCTTCCAGGTGAGCGTGGGGAATGGACAGCCACTTATCTTCGCCACAATGCTGATATCACAGCCCTCCTCGCCCTCCATGGCCTCACGCAGCATGATGGTGGGAGCACCTGAACAAACAATTGAGATACTTAGAAAATGCAGCAGCGGAAGAACAGCACAGCGTTGATCCACATCAGTAGCTCGATTTTTACCTCTGTATATACCGTACGTCTTGGTAATGCCACACAAGATTACACAGCTAATTTTCAAAACATGTTTTTGTTATACTAATTTTCTGTATACAGTGTGACTATATGGAACTGCGAATTGTCACTCACTGGTCTGATCTTTGATCACCAAGGGTCCAACTGTGGCAGACGGTCGGCCAGCTCCAGCAATGTTCACAGCTTTAACTCTAAACTCGTATTCTCCTCCCTGCAGATCAGAAACAAAAGAAACCACACCAGGTCAAGTCAAGGTCATCTGCAATATCTCTTTTACCACATTATAATGTCAGCAAAGTGTCTCAGAGATGTTGAAACGCGTCATCCTTTCCCCACTGGTTTAACTGAAACTTAACAATTAGGAAAATATTACAGTCCATTAGTGATAACTCAGGCTAAAGCATACCAAACACAACGAGCCCGTACAGTGAAAAGGGAAAACACTTCTTTTAACATTCACAGTACAGTAGCTTTGGTGTTCAACTACCTGAGAAGAAGGACATCAATATGAGAACTGACGTGAATTGGATTTCAGGATCCTTTGAAGAATAGAAACCCACCTCTTTCAAGTCCTCTACCACGAAGGTGAGCTCCTCCACGTCTCTCTTGTTGCACTGCTTCCAGGTCTCCTTCTCCTTGCCACTAGTGTCCCAGCACAAACGCTCAATGATATAATGCTTCACAGGAGAGCCACCGTTGTTCTTGGGAGGCTCCCAACTAAGAGTGACAGTGTTCTTTGTTACTAGGTTCACCTTCAGCTTGGTGGGAGGGTCAGGTGGATCTGAGAAGTAAGAATGGGACATCATTATTAGAACAACTGCCGAAATGCTTTGGCAGTTTGCACTGTAGTTCGAATTGGAATAGTAGATGTGTTCTCACATATTGGGTCTCGGGCCTGGACAGGGTCAGTTGTGACTGTGAATGGGCCAAATCCAAGTCTGTTCTCAGCCCGGACCCTGAACAGATAGTCCTGACCCTCCAAAAGACCCGGCACCACGTAGGCCTGGCTTGCACAGGCGGCATTCACCTAATAAAAAGTGAACAAATAAAATATAGGGAATAACTGACTGGTTTGTAACCTAGGGATGTTTTCTCATAGTTGTGGACATTGTAACAGGTCAGGCTACAGTAACTGTAATACCTGTTCACCTCTGTTCAAGTGAAGTCACGATATTGTCATTATGACACAGACAGAAGCTCTGATTACGCTAAATAACGGTGGACAAATCAGTGTTTACCTTAGTCCAAGCTTTGTCTGAGAGACTTTTCTTCTCAATGTAATAACTTTTGATTCTTTCTCCTCCGTCGCTGTCGGGGAGTTTCCAGATTAGCCTCACGGTTGACCGAGTGATATCAGTAATCTTCAGCTCTTTCGGGGGTCCAGGAACATCTGCACACAGGAAAGAAAGACATCTAGGAACATACTGATACATAGACGTGTTCTACTGAAAAAATGTGTAATAGAAAGCCTAAGTGATGTGTGCTTGGTTGGGGTGTATGTTAACAACACAGACATACCAAGGACATTGACTCTAACATTGACATGTTTCTGTCCGGACTTGTTCTTGGCGGTGATGGTGTAACGTCCAGAGTGGCTCCTCAGGCTGACAGGGATGGTCACAACAGATGTGGTGTCTGTGGACTCAACCTGGATGTAGTAACAGTGAGTAACAATGATGAAACAAGGCTACAATTGCCTTTTATAAAATATAGTGTTTTGTAAAAGTGTAATTATGAAGTATTACTTCATGATATGTTTACTTTGTGTTTTTTTTGTGGTGTGTAATTCAAAAAATATCTGAAATGCTATTACTACACACTGCTTCACAAATGCATCGTTCAAGGTAACTTAGACTGGCGTGAGAAAATCGCTGTGTTGAGACCATCTCACCTCGGAGTCCACAGGCAGTGTATACAGTTTGTTCTTCGTTTCCGTCTTTGCTTTACCATAAAAGTCCCAGGTGACCTTGGGGACAGGGCGACCCGTAATGGTGGCGGGGATCCTGATTGGGTCGCCCGCTCGGATGTACAGCAGGTCATCGACTATCATGTCTATGGTGATGGATGGCTCAACTGCAGAGTAAGAAGTATCAGTGCAGACATCAGTGTAAGATGTACAAAGGAAAATGGTAGTTATCAAAGTTATGTATTGCAGTAAGACTTGAAAGTGAAACATACGCTGGACATCTTCAATCAGAACCTCGCTGGTGCTGGGGCTGGGGACAGACTCGCCAATGGCATTGACAGCGATGATTCTGAAGCGGTAGCGTTTCAGCTCACGGAGGCTGGGCACAGTAAATTCAGTGGTGGGGTGCAGACTGTCTATGTCATTTATCCTCGCCCAATCGGATTTGCCCTCATCCTGGATCTGAATGATGTAGCCCTTGATGGGGCTTCCACCATCTTTCTCTGGTGGTTTCCATTTCAGTTTCACACTGTACTTTGTCTTATCAGCAACCTCAGGTGCAGCAGGCATGCTTGGAGGAGCTTTAGGGAATAGCAGCAAAGTGTGAAAACAGTGTCTATTCCAGTGTCCAAACTCAAATTCATATTTGATTATTTCCCAAGAGAACAAAGTTGTTCCTCTGATGGATCTTTTGGTTTACAGCAGACTTTTTTTTTAAATTGAATATCTTAAAAGAAGGTTTTTACTCACTAATTGGATCAACAGCAAATGCTGAATCAGAGGGTTCACTGAATGGTCCAGTTCCTGCAGAATTGTACGCAGCAACCCTGAACTCATACTCTAGTCCTTCGAATAGGTGGTTAGACTGCGAGACACATGAGAGAAAGTATTGACATAGGTGTGTGTGTGTGTATCCTTTTTTAGGCAACAAGTTATTTTAATTAAACAGACTGACAAATCACCAAGAATGTCTATAAGAGACCATTCTAAAATGTGCAGTAGGTCTTTTGAAATGTTTTGGGTTTCCTTACATTCTCTACCAGAGCGTTTACTGTCTACAGAAATCCTACTTTAAACTGTGGACCTAAAGCTGTACACTGTGATGCAATAATAAACATAAATATGAAAAATGTGTCCTGCACTTACATACAGAAACAGTTCACGCTAGCTCACCTGGTACTCCCAGCCTTTCATGCCCCTCTTTGTGACAGGCGTCTTGTTTACTTTGGCCCAATAGTCTGTGCCTTTCTCTCTCTTCTCCAGCCAGTAGCCAATAATTCTAGAGCCACCGGTTTCTCTGGGAGGCTCCCAGGTCAGGGTCATGGTGGCCTTAGTGTACTCTGTGATCTTTGGTTTCTCTGGAGGGCCAGGGAGGCCGAAGGGATCTATAATTTTGACTTCATTAGTCATACAAGGGTCTGATATACCGTACCGATTTTGAGCCCGGACCCGGAATAGGTAGGTCTTGTTGGTCTCCAGGTTCCACACCTACAGGTAAAGGATGTAGTGTAATTACCTGTGTCAATAACCTTAAGTTTAACTTTAGTAATTTTTAAACTATATATTATATTGGTGTTGTAGTCGAATATAAATTATTCTACCCCATATTTCCTCTCGATAATGCTGCTGGTGACCTCCACCCATTGTGGCTCAGATGGAGCAGCCTCTCCCTCTTCTAGCTCTGGTTCCTCTGTCCACACTTCCTTCTTCTCAACAATATAGTTAGTCAGATCACTGCCTCCATTATCTAATGGCACCTCCCACTGAAGGTAGCAGCACTCAGCCTTTATGTTGTATACTGTCACATTCCTTGGTGGAGTTGGTCGGTCTACACACACAGCAAGGGTTCAGATAGGACACCATCAGCAGTTCACATAATATACTTTAGATGCTTATTAGGATGTCCTGTCAATTTGTCTCAAAGTCGCATATTTTACTCACCAAGCACCATGACATAGATGGTGTGCTTTGCCAAGCCCATGTTGTTGGAAGCAGACACAACATAGGTGCCACGGTCCCTCCTATTGGCTGATGGGATGGTCAGTGTGGTCTTGCAGTTCAACCTCCCTGTCACTTCTGTGTCTATGAGCAAAGTCTCAGTGGGCTTTGCAATCAAAACATCATCCTTTGACCACTCAATCTTGGGGATAGGGAGGCCCAGGACATCAGCAGGCATCTCAATGGGCTCACCCTTCTTCACAGTTATTGAGTCATGCTCAAAGTGCTTCAGCATGTGAACCTCGGGGGCCACTGGGAGGAACAGGAAAAAATCAAAGTAAACCACTACAGAAAGAAAGATGTTGGTGAAGGTGATGAGCATCCCTGACAGTTTGATCCAGTTTATTTCATTTACAAGCAGGATTAGGAAATGTTACCTTCATCATCTTGGATGATCACATTAAAAGGTATGGATGGCTCACTCTCTCCTACTGAATTGACACACTTGATCCTGAACTCATACATCCAGGCATCTTCCAGGCCCTGCACAGTCATGGTCAGGTCAGTGCACATTTCTGTGTTACAGGGTTCAAAGGCCTGCTGGTCGTGACGCTTTTTCTCAACAAAGTAGCCTATAACAGGGCTGCCACCATCATTACGAGGTGGCTTCCAGGCCAACGTGATGGAGTCCTTGGTACGTTCAGTGTAGTGGAATTTCTCTGGGTATGATGGTGGGCCTACAGAACAACCACAGGAATGATTACTTACACCTTTGAGCCAAGGCTACTGGTATTATTCACTGTTTTGTTCATTGTCAAAACACTTTTTTGTCATGGTCTGCTCAAAAATAGTTCAGCTATTGATTTACAAATGAAAATCAATTTATTTTAGGACTCACCTTGTGCGTCCACAGCCAAGATGGGTTCCAGCTCGACAGGAACACCCAAGCCATACTTGTTCTTTGCAGTGACACGGAAAATGTACTCCTGTCCCTCAACAATACCACCGCACTCACACTTAGATGAGATGGTCTCAACAGGCTGCCTCCAGGATTTGGGCTTGCCGCTCTTGTCCACATCTTTTCGCTCCACAAGGAAGCCGGTCAGGTCACTGCCTCCATCATCAACAGGATCATCCCAGTTCAGGAAGATCATCTTACGAGTGACAACAACTGGCTTGAGTTCTGTGACGGGTCCGGGGACATCTGAATATCAAACAAGGTCAATGTGGTTTGGTTACTAACTAAATCCAAGTTAACTGTAGTGTTTTATCATCAAGTCCCACCCAGACATGCTCACCCACGACCTCTACTCTGCTCCAGGCATTCTTGATGCCGCTGGGGTTGCAAGCGGAGATCTGGTATTTGCCTGCGTCCTTCCTTTGGATATTCTGGACTGAAAGAATGCTGTCATTGCCCTCGGTAAGGACCTCCATGCGTTCTTTCTCAAGTCTACGGTCATCCTTGGTCCAGGTGATGCAAGGGTTTGGTTTTCCTGTGACCGTAGCACGCAAAAGTAGTGTCTCTCCAGCTCTGATGATCACACCATTTTTGATAGACAGGTCCAGGTCAATCATTGGCTTCTCTGTGAAATGGAACGTGAAAACAAATAAAAGAAGGCCACATTTATATTATATTATATTATATTATATATGACCACATTTTTATTAGACGGATATGGCTTAATTAATTCCCAGTATCAGTCATACATTTGAATTTGAATTTCTTTTTACTTTTATTATAATTTTTTTGGCTCACCTGCAGGACTTTTTACAAGTACAGACTCTATGTATGCTGGTGTTCCCTCTCCAGCAGCATTGCAGGCGATGACTCTGATTCCATACTTGGCTCCCTCACGAACTTCATAGACAGTGAAATTCTGGGATCTACAGGCACGTTCTGTAGACCTGGACCAATCTTTGGAACCAACTAAGGCCTGAAAAACACAAATAAAAAAAAAATAGGGGCTGGAAAGGAGAAAATGTGAACCTGCATCTAAGGCAAGACAGGAAACAAATGAGTAAACCTGAGGAATTATCAGAGATGACATAGTGATCTGACCTTCTCCACATGATACCCCAGGATCTCACCACCACCGTTATCCAAAGGTGGGTCCCACTCCAGTTCAATGGAGTAGTCAGTGGTAGTCGCCACGCGGGCAATTGGTGGTCCAGGAGGTGCTGCAGTGTCACAAACAGACAGATGGTATATAGTAATTCTGAGATAAAAGTATATTCCTGGACACGGTCTCTTCTTTACCCTTCGTTTCCGTTCAATGTTCCAATATTAGTCATTCAAAAGAAGCAGTTATGACAAGTAAACATTTGGCAAAGCAAATTATCATCCAATAATATAACCGGAAACCATGAAAAAAGTACTTGCACTAAACACAGTGATTGGAAATGTCTACATACAGATTGCAGCTTGGGCCAACATGGGTTCAGAAGGTTCACTGAATTTTCCAGAGCCAGTCTGGTTTTCAGCCGCAACCCTGAAGATGTAAGTCATTCCTTCCTGAAGACCTCCAACGTTCAGCTGAGTGTCGGGCACAAGGTCCCTGTTGACCAGGACAGATTCATCGAAAACAAAAACAATAAAATATTTTGCTGTATATACACTGTGATTTTTCTTACACATCACCCAATACAAACTGTTTCACGGGACCGTTCCTGTTCCTTCACCTGTTAACAGATGCCCAGCGTGCGCTGTTAATCTCACGCCGCTCGACCCAGTATCCCAAGATGGGGCTGCCATTATCGTTTGGAGGGTTCCAGGTAACCAACATGTTGTTGGATGTGACATCACGGACCTGTGGCTTATCAGGAGCCTCGGGAGGTTCTGAAGAGGACAAGAAGATTGGGGGGAGGCAGAAAATAACAGCTTAATGTAAGTTTAGGTGTGTATGCTAACTGACTAAAATACATAGAAAACGAAAAAAATTAAAGCAGTAAAAAACTAACAAAAAAAAAAAGAAATACCAAAAGGATTCTTGGCAACGACTGGTTTTGAAATGCAGGGGGGACCAGCGCCGTGCTTATTTTCGGCCACAACTCTGAAGATATACTCCTTCCTCTCAATGAGTTTGGGCACAAGATAGCGGCACCCTTTTAGTGTGGTGGTCACAGAGCTCCAGCCGAACTCCAGCTTCGAGTTGTCCTTCTTCTCCAGAATGTAGTTGAGGATCTCGCTGCCGCCATCATCCACGGGAGGATCCCATTTGCAGATCAAAGAGTTCTTCTTCACCTCCTCAAACCTAAAGTTCACTGGAGGACCAGGAGTATCTGCAGACAGACACAATGGTCAGAATTTTGGCCTCTACACATTCTTATTTTTACAAACAATGAAAGAATTTTATGTGGAAAAATATATTTATCTAATATAGATTTCATTTAATTTTATTGCTTTTCGTCATCAATATTTAAATGTTTAAAACTTTCTCTACAGACAGTTTTGAAAAGTTTAAAACAGAGTTAAAAATACACATTTTAGCATTACTCACCTTGGCTTTTTTTTTACAAATTTTTATGAGGATATATATCTGATATGATATGTGAAATAATATGGAAAATAGTATTATTTTCATTAAAATAACAAACTAAATTAAATTAATTAAAAGTTTAAAATTTAATTAAAATTAAGTTTCTTCTTTGATAACATAATGGTTAAAAATTCTGACAGAATTCTACTTTTACAAGGTTTTAATTTTTTGGTTTTTAGGGTTGAAACTGTCAGTAAGGTGATAATTCTACTGTCCTACTAAAATCCAATATAAGAAGAATATTTTTGCCACCCTATTATAAATGGATGAGGTGGCCAAAACATTAAAGCCCCTTCTTCTTTAAAGATTTTAGTACGACTCCACCACCCACTGTGACCTCAGTAGTAGAGTAGAATTATCACCTTACTGACAGTTTCAACCCTAAAAACTGAGGAATTATTGGACTGTAAAAGCTGCTCGATTAGATTGTATTGGATCGAGCAGGTGCTCATACTTTTATGCCTGATCAGTGTATAATGAATAATGTAAATATTTTGAAAATACGTTCACACACACTTTTCCTATTATTGTTAAATCTATGATAACAATTTATTTTCATTATCACCTAAACTGCCACCAACTGGTGGCCAATAAAATAAAATAAAAAATATGTATTAAAAAATGTGAGCAGGTACCAAAGACTCATAGTAGAAAACAAAATTGACTGATTAAAAATAGAAAATTATTCTCACCGAGTATGTTGACCTCACAGGTTGCAGAGGCAATTCCATTATCATTTTCCACCTTCACCATGTAGACACCATGGTCAACGCGGACTGAATCTTTGATGACGACAGAGGACACCCCCCTGCGACTATTGTTGATGGTGAGTCGCTCATTTATAGTTGGGTAGTCCGGTTCCTCAAGCTCCGGCTCTGCTGCCTCCTCCTTCTTTTCCTCCTCCTTCTTCTTCTCTTCCCCTTCCAGCGGCTCTTTCTTCTCGGCCTCACCCTCCTCCTTCTTTTCCTCCTCCTTCTTCTCCGGTTCCTTCTTCTCCACCTTTTTCCTTAGGGGTCTTTCGGGTCTCTTACGGAGAGGCTCAGGTCGTATAACCTGGTTGTTCCAGTACCAAGTGATCTCAGGGTATGGCGAGCCAGAAATGTTTGCATCCAGACAAATCTCGTAGCCTCGCTTCACACTGAGACCAGACTGCAGGCTGCCACTTAGGAAGACCTTTGGAGGATCTGCGAGACCGAAGTGATATTAATACTATGATGGCTGCCAGATTGTAATCATAAGAAAGAACATAACTCAAAGAAGAAGGAAGATAATCAAGAGGGAAATATTGAAACAATACATTTTATTATTTACCTCTTGGGCCCACAGATTAAGTTGTTATATCCTGTATCCATGTCTTGATATGTGCAAACAAATGTTTTAACTGACATCATCCTTACCCACTGCATCTGAGGCTTTGACGAACAGCGTACTGCGTGATGGCTCGCTGACCCCTGCAGCATTTTCGGCTTTGACTCTGAAGGCGTAGCTCTTGCCCTCCGTCAGGCCTTTGACAGTGTAGGACAGGACAGGCACCAGGAAGTCATTGCACCTCTCCCACTTGTCGCTGCCCTTCTGCTGCTTCTCCAGGATGTAGCCCATGATCTTGGTGCCACCATCGTACATCGGAGGCTTCCAGGTCAGGGTGATGGTGCTGGATGTAGGGTTGTGGGTCTCCACATCCACCGGTGGGTCAGGAGCATCTAGGATGATTTGATAAAAATAAATGCAAAGGAAAAACTTGTTCCAAAATGTTTCAGTAGTTTTAAAGATTAAAGCTTTCCAATTAAAAGAAGGTCCTATGTTTAATCTGCTTTAGTGTTGCAGTAATATAAATGTTGGGTATCAAGAGTTCCTACATGTAGGATAAAACTACATGGGTAAAACTACATGTAGTGGGTAAAACTGCTCCTACATTTCCCATTATACAACAGCATAATGTCAACATCTAGATTTAAACATTTAACTGCTTACTGGAATCTTTATTCACACAGCTTCTAATCTCCAAACTTCAATCAGTAAAAAAAACAGAAGCTCTAAGGCCTTCCTGTAGTAAATTGAGGTCCACAAGGATAAAGTAAACTGACATTTCGGTGTTTACCAGGTGAAGTGGCTGTTTTAAAGTTCATGTATTGCATCATACAGGAAATGTCACAGTTCTTACGTTTCTGGTCCTCAGCAATGATCGGGTTGCGCAGCTCAATAAACTGTCCTCCTCCAACCTTGTTGATGGCTTGAACTCTAAAGTAATATTCTGCGTTGGGGACAAGATCTTTGACGGGCCAGGTCAACTTGTTTTCTCCAGACATCACGTTGACGTACGTCCTCCTGCCGGCCTCACGTCGCTGCAAACACAGAAATAAAGTTGACCACATGTCCTTAAAGACCTGTTTCAGCTGATACATCAAAACATGGTGTTTCAGACCTGCAGGACATAGTGAAGTATTGGTGTGCCACCATCATAGTCTGGAGGCTCCCAGGACACTTTACAGGAGCTCTTTGTGATCTCAGAGGCCACAATCTCCTTACAGGGACCAGGAAGGCCTGGAGACAGAGGGATATACCTGTTACTAATCTAGCATTCCTCCCTATTTAAAAATGTCAACACTTTACTCAGTCAGTACCTATGACTTTGACGTTAATGGTGGCGCTAGCAGTGCCTAGTTTGTTCTCCAGAGTCACTTTGTATACTCCAGCATCAGCGTGAACACTGCTCTCGACCTCCAGGTGACAGGAAGTATATTCCTTCCTGTTAGACATAAACAATCAGCGACCGATGCTCACAAGAAGAAAGAGCCATTAAAAATCTACCCAAACCCTAAAGCAGACACAACTAATTATTCATATTCAACTCAGATTCTCCAACATGACAATTTGCAATTTATCTGCACTGCATTATTTTAAACTGGGTTTTTTTTCAGCCATGTCGAGAAACTGCAATGGTCATTACTTATTATTTACAATATTTTATAAACCAAATTAGTTATAAGGTCTGTTATTTAATAAAATTATCTGGAGGTTACTTTTTAGTTTTTGTTTTCCAGCAATAAATAAAAAACTGAGAAATCGCAAATCCTTTTCTGTCCAGTACTACCACATCATCTTTATTCTAATAAAGTGCTTTTAAATGTAAATGTTTAAACTGACTCAAACTGTTTTTCCAGACACTAACTGGTATAAAGTAAAATTTGAGTGCTGTCGTTTTCCTCAGTTACTACTGTAGTTCTTCAGTTTTGGGAAAGATTTCTGTATCTGAATTGATCTGAATTAGTGAATGAATTAAAATCACCTTGAAACTAATAAAAAGCTGCACTCACCCGAAGCTGAGGCGCTGGTCTGCCTTAAGCTCCACGCCATCTTTGTGCCAGGTGATTCTGGGTGTAGGGATGGCTCTGAAGGGAACTGGTATGTGCAACTTCTCTGTTTCTACAACAACCAGGTCCAGAGTTTGGAAGTCCAAAGTTGGGTTACCTGCACATCCAAAAAGAGAATGTCACTTAGTGCCGAATTTTTACAGTCTCTAAATAAAAAAAACCCCGAAACACATGGTGTTAAAGGTTCTTACAGTCGGAATCTTGTGCAAAAACGTTTTCAGAGATGTCGGAGGGTTCGCTAACTCCAGCCGAGTTTATGGCCCTCACTCGGAGTATGTACTCTTTCTCTGGGATCAAGCCCTCCTCTACACGGTATTTTAGCTCCTTCACTGGACGTGAGTTGACCCTCATCCACTTCTCTGTCCCAGCCTCACACATCTCGATGTGGTAGCCAGTGATGGGGCAGCCCCCATCTCTCTGAGGAGGCTTCCAGGCGATAGACAGGAAGTCACGGCTCGCTCCGGTCACGTGCAGGTCGATTGGTGGTGAAGGAGCACCTGGAGCAGACAGGACAGATCCCTTAATATGACACATACTTTAAACTTTAAACTATTTTCAGTCTTTAATGACTTTTGAGAAACAACGAACCAGTTGGATCTTCGATGGTGAGGATCTCGGTAGGTTCACTTGGGTGTCCGAGGCCGGCCTCGTTTTCAGCACACACCTGGAACTGAACCTCTGTTCCCTCTATGACATCTGTCACTCTGTACTTACAGTCTGGACCTGAGGTCTTCCCACATTTCACCCAGCGAGTACCAAGCTTCTCCTTCTTCTCAATGCAGTACCTGGAGGGTCGAGAAAGCTGGGAGTTAAACACACCTTCACACTCACAGCAGAAGGTGATCCTGCAGCTGCAGTATGTACCATTTAGGTTTTAGTCCAGTTTGTGTTGTTAAACATGCAGTATTGGAAGCAAAAAGTATTTTTTTTTTTACACAAATTTTATGTAGATACTTGTTTTCAGAACTAAAACCTTGCGTTCAAAAGATTTGTAAAGCATCCAGGGAGCATTGTTGTGAGTAACTGGGCGAAGGCATCATCACCGCCACATGGAATAAATGCTTTTTAAGAGTTTTCTTGCTGTTTAGCATGCTTTTAATTATTTAGAGGCAATAAAAACCTACTTAAGGATGGGTCTGCCACCATCGTTCTTTGGTGCCTCCCACTGCAGGTCCACGTATGTTTTGGTCACAGCATTAACAGTAAGAGCATATGGAGGCCCAGGAGTAGCTGCAAACCAAAAGTCGTATTATCTTACATTGACAGCACATAAAATGTGTTTTTATCTTCCTGATTAATTTAATTCAGCTACACTTTATGCCACTGAAATTCCTTTCTAACTTACTGAAGGTGTCTTTAGCCAACACAGAGTCTTCCAGCTCGCAGAACGGTCCAATGCCCACAGCATTCTCGGCAGCGATGCGGAACACATAGAGTGATCCTTCATTAAGCGGTGTCACGGTGTACTTCAGTTCCTTGACTGTGGTGTCCACGGCCTGCCAGCCTTTACGCCTGACATCACGCTTCTCTATAACATAGTTGGTAATAGGCGAGCCCCCGTCACGCTCCGGGACTGTCCACTTCAAATCTGCACTGGTCCTGCAGATGCTGACGACGTCCAACCAGCGAGGAGCCGTAGGAGGATCTGAAGAAATTCAATAATTTTATTTTATAAGATCTTAAAGAACAGTTTAACAACAATACTCTCAGCTCAGTGATCCACTGAAGGCAGAATGGGATTCCAAAATCTACACGCTCAGCAACCCCAATCCCAATATTAAAAAAAGAAAAAAACTGCTGAAAACAGAACTCTTACGCATCTTCCTGTGCACTTAAAAAACCTTTTCTCTCTCCTGTTTCTTGAACTTGCATCCCATGATATCACGTTGCTTTAATGTTTTCTCTTTGACAGATTTTTGCTGCCTTGTACCTCACTTGTAAGTTGCTTTGGATAAAAGTGTGTCAAATGACTAACTGTGAATGTAAAATAATTATTCCTGTGATCATGGCATTTTAATATGTTATTTATTAGTTGACAGTTGAGTCAGAGCTAAATAAATAATGGCTGTGCAGCAGCATAGCTGCTATGACTGTCTCTAATCTACAGCATCAGTTTGATGTAACAACTTGTCTTACTGAGTCTCTCTTTGCAGAGCACTGGATCGCTGGGCTCGCTGGGTTCACTCTCTCCTGCCTTGTTAACTGCTCGCACCCTGAATGAGTACTCCTGTTTCTCCATGAGGCCCTTCAGGAAGTACTCCAGGAAGGTGATGTTGTCTGCTACACGGATCCAGTCCACAGTACCACTCTTTAACATCTCAATGACATAGCCATCAATCTTTGCTCCACCATCATGCTCGGGTTTGGTCCACATCAGGAAGCAGGAGGTTTTAGCCACGTCTTTCACGGTTGGTTTACCAGGAGGCCATGGAGGATCTAGAGGAGAAACAATCACAATGTTCTTGCCACTCTGAAGGGGTTTTAGGGGCCATAGACAACCTGAGAACATCGTTTTGTACCAATAGGATCTTTGACGAGGATGGGGTCAGTCTCCTTGCTGGGTTTTCCAGTTCCAGCCAGATTCTCAGCCAGGACTCTAAACTTGTACTTCTTCCTTGTGGGAAGACCTTTGACTCTGCAGAGAAAAACAAGACACACAGCAAATAAACATCCAAGCTCTGAGTTGAAATTACATTGAGACCAGACAGTAGAGCAATGAGACTCACCTATAGTTGGTGTCTTTGATGGGCTGCTTGTTGCACCTGATCCACCTGTCATGGTCCGGTTCATATCTTTCCACCCAGTATCCAGTGATGGGGCTTCCTCCATCCTCATCAGGCTCGAGCCAGTTCAAAGTCAGTGAGTCCTTGGCGATATCTGAACCCTCCAGCTTGTAAGGAGGTCCAGGAGGGTCTGAGGACAAGACACAAACAGTAAGATTAGTCTTGGCTAACCATATCATGACCCACTGACAAGACTGACTATCAGTTCTGTTCAGATCTAGACAGAGGCATCTTTAATCAGCACTGAATGAAGATATACTGGGTCCTATTGGGAAGGGTTACACTAAAATAATATTACTCTTTCTCAAATTATGGGAACTTCAACTCCATTGTGTGACCTACCGAAGGGATATTTGGCAGTGATGGGTGTGTGTTCGACTGCTGGGCCAACACCAAACTGGTTCTCAGCAAAGACTCTGAAGATATAGTCCTTGAACTTGATCAGGCTTACAGCTTTGTAGGTGGTAAGTTTGATGGTGGAAGACAGCCGGTGCCATATCTCGCTGTCGGTAGCTCGGCGCTCAACTATGTAGTTAGTGACTCTAGAGCCACCATCGTCTCTTGGTGGGTTCCAGGCCAGGAAGCAGGACTCATTGGTGATCTCGGAGATGTCGAAGGCAGCTGGAGGACCTGGCTTATCTGTGTAAGAAAAGCATAGATGGAAATGAATCAAGCACATACTGAAAAAAATGATCACAACTTTAATACTTATTTCACTGGTGTCAGCTGGCCTTACCAAGAATGTTGACTTCTACAGTGGCTGTAGCTCGGCCACTGCTGTTAGTGGCCTCAATAATGTATGTGGAGCTGTCATCTCTCTTGGTCTTGGCAATAGTTACTGTGGAGTGTCCGGGCTTGGTGTCGATCGACACTCTGTCGTCAGGTTTGAGGACCAGGTCAGCCTTGGTCCATTTGACCCGAGGTTCTGGCTTACCCGTCACTTCAGCGGGGAGTTCAATCTTGCTACTAGCCTTAGCAGTCAGACCAGCCAGCAGCTTGGCATCCAGGTGGATCTGTGGTGCTTCTGCATGGTCACACAGTACAAGTTGGTCAGGAGTTTACTGTCATAGTCTCTGATCTGAGCTCCAGGGTTCTCGCCATATATGGTCACTTGCTGTCTTTGATTAGCATTCACTTAATAATTTACACCTGTGTACTCTCTCCCTCATAAGCAGGGTTGCAGCACTCCTCCGTTTGGCAGATTGTCTGCCGACCTCCTCAGCGAAGAAATTCTCAAGCTTTTGAACCTGATCTGCCTGTTAAAGACTCTGATCTGTCCCTGGATTTGACTACCTGTTTTGACCCCGGCTCTGTAAGTTCTTTTGAATGCCTGAACTCTGCCTGACTGACTTTGGATTCTGGATTGTGTTTCTCTCTGATCTGGCTTGGAACTCTCTTTTTGTCACTCACTCTGGCTCTTGGATTGCGGATTCTGATTCTGAGTTTATATCTGAATCACTGGATCTGACCCTGTGCTTTGGACCCGACTCTGACCTTGCCTGTAAACTAACCTGTCTCTGCTCCACCCAAGTTTGTTCCCTGTCTCCCATTTCTGTAACATGCCTGACCCGTCACCTCTGGACCCCACCTAACGGCTCTTTGTACCCGGAACCTTGGGACTTATACTTGGATGTCGACTTTGGACCCTGAACCTTGGAAATAGCCCTGTTCATCCCTCTTCGATTTCCATTTGTTCCCCCACTGCTCACGTCTCTAGACACCAGTGTCCAGGCAGTGAGTGAGTAACACTATCCGATCCACTGTTTACTAATCTGTGAATCCTGTACCCCGACTAATCTCTCACTCTTTGTGCATAGTTCTACATCAGTCTTGGATAACTTGCTGTGGCCTTCCTGATACCCTCAAGCCCCCACCTGCAGGAACCCCTCCACTATCCTTACTAATAAATCACTTAAATTTGGTTTTGTGCTGTTGGCCTTTGGTGTTCGGGTCCACCTGCCCTACTCGACACCTAACAGTTTAATGGTTAGATGATGCCTGACACAACGTTAAAATTGGGTAAAATTAACTCCTAAAAACTTAATCAGAACAGAGAGAATAATTACTTATTAATTAACAGACAAAAATATCACACGTTGCTAATTTTGAAATTATTTCTTTTCATTGCACTAGTTAAAAGAGTAAAATACCAAGCACAGCTAAGGATTATTTTTCTTGCGATGGTCTTGATTCTACCTGAAGTCCAAATGTTGGATCATAGTATGTGAAATAAAGATAATGTGAGAATTAAACCAACAAGGCATATTGGGAAATCATTCTAGATACCTATGGGATCAACGGCCTGAATCTCATCGGTTGCTTTGCAAGGTCGGCTGGCTCCGAGGCGGTTCAGGGCTCGGACTCTGTAGGAGTACCACTGGCCCTCAGTCAGCCCAGTCACCTGGCACTTCAGGTCAGGTACCAGATCCCCACAGGGCTCCCACTTATCAGTTCCTCTTTGGCAGCGGTCCACATTGTAGCCTTTGATCCCACTGCCACCATCATACTTTGGTGGCTCCCAGGTCAGGAAGATGCCACTGGCTGACTTGTCTCGCCATCTTAGATTCTCCGGAGGGTCGGGGACGGCTGGAGGAAAAATGATATGGGGATGTTACAAAGTTTTAGATTATTTGGTATTTAAGTTACAATGGTCCAACTCACTGGCAGGAGAAGAGACGTTGACAGGGTCATCAATGTATGCCGGCTCTCCTGGTCCACATTTATTGCAGGCAGTGACTCTGAATAGATACTCCTTTCCTTCAACCACATCTGTGAGAGTAAACTCCAGGTCCTGGATCCCTGTGACCACCTGAGAGTAAGAACATAGGTAAAGATTTAGAATGTTTTTTATCAAACTTCAAAGTGTTCAGTGCTGTTTTATCTGAACTGGTTCCTGTTGTGTTTAGATGATGCTGCAGACGGCAGCCTCTGTGTTTTGAACTCTAATTTTTCTGCCACATTTTCAGTGGCTTTTACTGCAGGGAATAGCTCGTGAACAGATTTATTCCTGACTTTTCAGACTTCTTCTGCAAATTTACTGACTATTTTGTTCATCGAGGTGCATAACAAAGTAAGGCCCCCCAGGGCAGGATTACGCACTGCGCTCCCTGGTATATTCCTCTCTAACGTGAGCTCACTTTGCAACAAAGCATGAGTTCTCCTCCTCATCCTTGTCTGTGTTTACATACAGCCGCAAGTCACGTGCATGAGGTGCAGTGCACACTAGTCTTTTTTTCTGTATATTATGTGTTTGCGCCTGACACCAAGACCAATTCCTAGTATTGTTAATTGTTTAACTGCGCCTGGCAAACAGTTTTCTGATCCTGATGCTAGTTTTTTCAGAAACACAGAAAGGATTTGGTTTTATTTATACTTCATATGATACAAAAAATAAGGTGGTTCTCATGTAAAGACATTTTACATTAGTGTAAATAAATGCAACTTCCTTTAAGTGTGTCATTAACTAAATATTGGGTTTAGAAAAAAAAGCTGATGCTAATGCATTATGAAAACCACCAGTATTTATGTTGTGGCTGATTGGTGTGCAGGTCATTGTTGTACCTTGACCCAGGTCTTGCGGGACACGTCTCGTTTTTCCACCTGGTAGCCGGTCAGAGGACTCCCTCCATCATGTTCTGGAGGCTCCCAGCTCAGGTGGACATGCTGCCGGGTCACCTCTAGCACCTTGAAGTCCTTCGGTGCACTGGGTGCCGCTGGAGGACACAAACAGGAAATATGTTACAAAAGGATTATTAAAGAATAAAAGTTGAACACTTTCTTCAGTCTGTTGGGTCCTTTGTTTGTGGGTAGACAATAAGAAACTGCTTCAGATCCACTGATGAGTTCTAGCTTAAAAAAAACAATGCACACCGATGACATTGACGTCGATATCCCCAGAGACAGATGTGACATCGTTCTCCAGCTGCAGGGTGTAGGTGCCTTTGTCTGGACGGACACTCGGGGTGACGATGAGTTCTGCAAATGAAGGCCTGGTCGTCAAGGTGACACGCTCATCAGTGCTGGTCAGCTCCTTTTCTCCAAAGGTCCATTTAGCCACAGGGGTTGGATATCCAGTGATGGGCACTCTAATGGTGAGAGGCTGTGGGACAATAACTTCCAGGCCATCTTTGAAGGCACTCAGATCAAACGTTGGGCCAACTGGAGAGGAGACAGTGGTATTATGAGAGCTGATATGAAACATCGAGAAAACACTGGATATATTTTAAACATTCAACCAGTATTTCAGGTTTGGTCTGTTTATTTCTGACTTTAAAGGCCTCCTTTCTTTCAAGCTCAGACACTACACAGTGACAAAATATTAAAGCTTCTGTTTGACTAAAACACATCAAAGACATGTCTCACAGTGTGGGTCGTCAGCGAGCAGCGGTCCAATGATGTTTGATGGGTCAGAGACTCCGGCGGCATTTTCTGCAAATACTCTGTAGTTGTACTTGCTTCCATATTTCAGACCAGAAACCTGAAATGAAACATTAGAATAAGATTTTAAATAAATGTTAGAGAAACAAAGACATTATTATGCATTTCAAACTTACTCAAAATGCATTTTTTCAATCCTCAAATAGTTAAAAAATATATATCCGGTACCACATACTGTATACTTTGATTACTTGCAGGAGCTCAAAAACATTATACTGAGAATTTTCTCTTGAGATGCTGATAGATTATTACTGTAAAGCAGTACGGTGCCTTTACTACTAACAGATACAGATTTCTTGTTAGCAATAGATCTCACAGGATGCAGCTAAAACAATTGTTGAAACTGTTAACCTTACCTTATAGAAGAGGTCCGGGCAAAGACGAGCATTGCAGCGGAGCCACTTGTCGGTACCGTCCTCTGAGCGTTCAATGATATATCCGGTGATAGTACTGCCTCCATTCTTCAGAGGAGTCTCCCACGTGAGCTGGACTGAGCTCTTGTTTTGTTCCTCCCAGGACAGGTTCAGAGGAGGACTGGGACGCTCTGCAAGAGACAGACACAAAACTCCCAAATTATTATTATATATATATTTGCACTATTGCATTGTCCTATTCCAGCTGTAAGTTGTTATAGATGAGAAACAGCAGCTTTAATCCATCTTACTGAACCATGAGGTGTAAAGAGTCTTCATCACCACCTGACTCACCGATGGGATCCATGATCTTGACAGGCTGAGAGGCAGCGCTGGGTTTCCCAACACCAGCCTTGTTCTCTGCTTTGACTCTGAAGATATATTCTTTGTTCTCTATGACATCATTGATAATGGCACTGAGCTCATCTGCTTTGGTCACCTGGACAGGTGACCAATGCACTGACGTCCTGTCACGCAGCTCAATGATGTAAGAAGTGATGGGAGAGCCTCCGTCAAACTCGGGAGGTTCCCAGGAGACAGTGCAGCCAAACTTTGTGACGTTTCCAACGATTACATTCAGTGGAGCATCAGGAACATCTAAAAGAGATAAAACGTTTAGGGAACCAGAAATTTGGTGCTGCTAAACGTGACCTGAATTTAATTGTTCGAAACTCCCGACCGTCTAATATTATTTACAGTTTTTATCTCAGACTAAATTCAGCGTAGCTAAAGGATCAATTCTGTTCTCTTATCGTGTTCTTGAAGCATTTAAAAACATTTTGGGACTAAATAAAGTCAATTTAAAGAAAATAACTTGGTAGCACAATTACTAGCAAGAATTACTATGGTGGTCAAGTCAGGGTAGGTCAATGCAGTACTGAAACTTGTGCACAATTACTTTACTAGCTGTCCTTTTGTTGAAGATTTCTATTTTTTGTGTTTTTTACTGGTTAAGATATTGAGATGTGCTGAATATTGCCACTGCCACATTGTTATTGACAGATAATGGCGGAAGAAGTACTAGAAAAAAACTAAAAGTAGTATTTCAACATGTATACTTTTGCTTGTATACAGGTTACAAGCAAAAGTCACAGAAAACAGGAATATTAGCAGAACAATGTCCAAGCAGTAAAAGCCCCATTTGAAAATAAAATAAATCTATAATTGGCTCATAATTATTTGTGCTTTAATCAGTAAACAGGCTAGACCAGCACTGGGGTTATCTTGTTATTTATTTATAATACATAATTTTTCTTTAAAATGCACCCCCCCCAAAAAAAATAAAATAATAAAAAATAAAAAAGCTCCAAGAAAAGATGCCTGGATACCAGTGATCCTTACCAAACTTGTTCTTGGCTTGTACAGGTTTGTCGGTCTCCACATTGGGTCCACTGCCAACGCGGTTTCGGGCACAGACTCTGAACAGGTACAAGGCATCCTTCTGAAGCGCAGTCACAGTGTACTCGGGACTCTCAGCTTGGTCAGTTGCCAGAGTCCAGGTCTTACGCTTCACGTCACGTCTCTCCACCACGTAGCCGATGATCTTGCTGCCACCGTCACTCTCAGGCTCGTCCCATGCCAGGCTGACCTCGCCATCAGCGGTGTCGACCACCTGCAGGTTCTTCACTGGTCCGGGGACATCTGGGGAAAAAAGACATGGAAGACTGAATAAGAATTATTGAATTGTTGCCGTGCTCAGAGTTTCTTTACTTTAGCCAGTGAGGAAAAGCTCTTAACCATCTGAAAGAGCTTCTCCGTTTTCCGTAGTACACTTGGTTTTTTAACATTGTATTCTTGTAAAAAAGTGTAGGTGTAAGTATTTGTTAAACAATAGTATTCTGAGTGAAACCCAGTCACATGTTAGGGCAGGACTTTTAGTAGCACTAAAACTGCAAATGTGTCTGTGCTTAACGACAGCTATAATGTGCTAGATCCAAAAAAGCATTGTGCTGCTCTGTTTGTTGATTTAGGCTTTTGATCGTGTTAACCACGGATTATTTCTCAACTACCTTAAAGATACTGGCATATCAAATCTGACCATTCAGTGGTTCAGACAACCTTTGTAAGAACTTTGGACTGTTTATATATTTATATGTGTGCCACTTCCTCAACCCTTCACAGCCTTGTCACAGTATCACATTGCTTTATGTGTCTTTACAAAATCAACGTTCAGAACCCTTTGCAGTCCTCTGGCCCTCACTGACCCTGAGGAGAAACCATCATTGGGTTCGTCTTTATTTATGAAGCCATCCGTGGTAACATCCCTCATGTTTGTGCAGCTTGCTGTCCTCAGTTCGTAGTTGGTAGAAGTCTCGCTCTTCCATATGGATGCTGTACAAAAAAGTACCCATGGAACTTGGTAGAGCAGACTTTTTTTATGCTGCCCCATGGTCCTGGAACCATTTGGAGAATTCTCTACAACTTCCTGGACTAATTTCCATGGATGAATGTAAGACTCTTTTAAAACAAAAACTAACAGAAATATGTACCTGCTATTCCTAACTGAATAAGTCTATTGTATATAATGCTGTTTTATCCACGAGGCCCAGTTTTAACCTTGTTGTTATCGAGGCATTTAGTGAGCCTCTTGGCCAGGTTTCCCTCGCAAAAGAGATGTAATCTCAAGGAACTTCCTTGTAAAAAGAAGGTAAATTAAATAAAAATAAATAAAAGTGCAATGTTTGCATCTTAGTGGACCTGAATATTGTTCTCTTAAACTGGTGATAACTCTGACAAGACCGACTGAATGGAATACACAACTAACAAATGTTGTAAAAACCATCACATTTTTCAACTTCATAACAAACTCACTGTTGACAGTGAGAAGAGCTTTTGTTTCATTTTCAGATAACTCACCGATAACTTCCAGGTTGATAAATGCTTCTCCTGCTCCATGTTTGTTCTTGATGAGGACCTTGTAGCGACCTTCGTCTGACTTTTTGGGGTCCTTCAGCCCGTACTCTGTGCGGTCTGCAGAGGTATAGATGTTTTCTTTTGGCAGACTTGTGTTGTCATACAGCCAGTCTGCCTCAGCATGTGGGTAGGCACTGTATGGAACGACCATGACAATGGGCTTCCCAGCGTCTGTGACGTAGCTCTGGCCTGTAGTCTTTATCTGAGGCACAGCTGGAAAGGAAGAGGAAAGGTTCTGATTTGTATGGAGTATCTCTTAAATCTTAGTGTCTATTTTATATCTGTGTTTGGTCTCCACCACAAATCATCTGCCCTTCCGCACCAGTTTCGCCAGCTGCACTCTGATGCTAAGGAAGTGCTGGACTGTGAGACTTACTACCAATCCTAACTCCTCACATTTTTAAAATGACAGTATAAGAACAAAGTGCAGCTCAGTTTATAAAGAGAATATTAATATACAATCGCATGAGACTATAAATAACAATGAGTTATTTTATGTACAAAGACAGGAGTGATTGCTAAGACCCAGAGGAAAGTGGCGGCGTGCTGGTGACTGCAGTCTGAGTTCTTACCTGCCAGCTCCAGCTTGGCCTTGGCATCTTTGTCCTTAACCATGACTCTGTACTCTCCCTGGTCTCTGGGCCTGATCTCACAGACCTGCAGTCTGTGGATTTTACCCTCACTCATCATCTGGTATTTGTCTCCCTGGACGACTGTCATATTGTTCCTCAACCACCTCACTTCCACTTTGTCTTTGTTGAGCTCCACCTCAAACACAACATCAGAGCCTGGAGGTTCAGACACATCCTGTGGCGGTCGGATGATCTCCACTGGGATCTCTGCATTGCAGAAGAGAAAAATGAAGAGGTTGTCCCAGGCGGGAAGAAAACCAAGTCTACAGAATCAATTTAAAGCACCTCACCTTCAACGAAGAGCCTGGCTCTGGATTTCTTTTCATCCACACCACAGGCATATTCACACTCGTCATCAGGTCTGCACTCCTTGATACGTAAGGTGCACATTTTTCCATCTTTTTCAAATTTGTATCTGAGAAAATAAATACTAGAATGTTTAAACCAGAACAGACATGACCCACACTTTATCCTCAGGTTCTACTTTTTGTTTCCTCTTCCTGCCTTAGAGACAAGTTCAGGGAGCAGGATTTCAAGAGGAGAGTGACCTAAAACAAGTTCCAGGACATTGGGGGAAGGGGTACGTGCAAGTAAAGCAAGTAAAGAATTAGCATAAGAAACGGGGGCAAATAGCACGTCAACCCAAAAAACTGAACCTTAGGTCGACAAGTTCTGGTTATGAGAAGCTCCCTGTTACCATCCATCTTTATTAGTGTTACTTCAGAAAGAGCGGGAAGTCTGGTATTTACTGGGCAGGGAAATTTTATAATCTTGTCCGTCCAATACAAGTTGAGTTTTTTACGCTCTGACGCTTTTTCTGACTGAGCTCCACATTTTGTCATTGTAACATGAACACACAATTTCTTTACTACCTCGATGATTAGTTATCACCTGCTTTCTTTAGTCTGCCAGAATGATGCAGGGCATGTAGAGCATTTACACTGTTACACTGCTTTAGAGTTTTTAACACCAGAATGGCACCAGCAGAACACGATTCACTTTTGGTACTTTACTTCAAGTAGTAAACCTAGTCAAGATGTCAAATGTCCTGTTTGCTTGTAATAAACCCTGTTTGAGATACTCAAAGATTTGAACACAATTTTATTTGTGGGTGACTTCATGTCCAGTTACCTTGGTCCTTCTCTGATCTCTCGTCCGTCTCTATACCACTTGACATCGGCTTTCTCTTTGGTCAGGTGGCACGTGAACTCTGTGTCCTCAAATTCTGTGACGGTCTGATCCTTCAGGTGTGTGGTGAAGTCTGTCGGCGCTTCGCTGATGATCAGCTCTGCTGTGGACTTGCTGTCCCCGGCCAAAGCCGTGTACTCACCTTCGTCAGCCAGCGTGCAGTCTTTGAGGATCAGCGTGTGCTTTTCTTTGTCAACTCTGTAGACAACGCGTTTGGTAAAGGCAATTTCTTCGCCGCCCTTCATCCACTTGATAGTGGCGTGAGGCTTGTTAACTTTGCAGGAGAAGCTGACAGTCTTCTTCTCCTGAGTGTCAATGTCCTCCAGAGGAACCACGATCCTCAAGCTCTCCTCTACACAACACAAAACGTTTCATCAAGTTCAATGCAAACACACTGTGGCTACAAGGGCTTCATTTCAGACTGAAAGGTCTTTGAATTAGAACAGAGAGCTCCAGTTTAGGACAGAATTTGGCCACAGTGAAAGCTGTATAATTACTGCACATTAACAGTGTTTTTTCAAGATAAACAAAGCAAAATCATTACTAACTAAGATTCACTTTCTCAAGCTGCTGTCAGTTTATCATACTTTAAAGGTATTATTTGGACCAGGTTTTAGAGGCAAAGCCCCTCGGTTATAAGCAAAAGCTAAATTTTTTTGTTTTCTGTAGCTAAATCTGTCAAAAGCTGTTTCTTCCCTAGCTCCCCACAGTTACTCACATTTGACACTTGCTACATACAAACAACCAGCCACAGAATGAACCTGTGGCTCACTGACCTTTGACGGTGAGGCTGCAAGCGCTCTTGGCCTGTTCTCCTCTCTGATTGGTCAGAGCGATGTTGTAGTTGGCTTCGTCTCCTTTCTGGGCATCTCTGATCCTCAGAGAGAAGACGTTGTCTCTCTGCACCATCGCATGCTTGCTGCTTTCAAACAACAGCTCCTCGTTCTTCAGCCACTTGGCTTTCGCTCCCTCAGTGTTTACCTCACAGTTCAGGACAACCTCCTGACCTTCTTTAGCCTCCATGTCCTTAAGAGGCGTGATAATCTTCAGCTTCTCTGCAGGACGAAACAGTCAGACACACTGATGAAGGAATTTGTGAGCCTCAATGTGAACTGGTTCTTATTTGATGGTCAACCCTCTGGAGTTCAGTTTTATTATGGTTAATTCCTACAGATGTTTGTGCTTTTAATTCTGTCTTTCTTTTAAACACTTCTTACTCCCTATTCAGTTTTTTGTTGCAACATAAACAGCAACCCAAGGTTATGAACAGTATGACGATTTACTCTCAGAATACATCTGAAAACGTAAGAAATAAAGGTTTAATAAACGTTATTTAAGTATAAAAATGATCTGAATCCAATTTTCTGTGAAACTGTAAATTATTGGAAATAGTAAGTGACCATTTCACTGAACATTTCCCAATGTGGTCTACAGACAAACACTGGATTGTGTAAAAGCTTTTTCCTTAATTAGAGAGAAAAATAAATGAAAAGATGTATTTTTTCTAAATTAAATATCTATCTATCTAACTATTAAAACTATCTAACAAAACTGTTAAGAGTTTGTTGAAGATTTTGTTGTTTTTAGTTTAAATTTAGTTAGGCTATCAAAATTAATTAATTAATAAAATTTATATTTTAGTTTGGTAATTTGTAATTTTTAAATGAACTGAACTAATTAAATTTAACCTATTCATAAAAATGAACAAAACATTTAAGGTTGGTTTTACTAAACTTTTTCTGCAACATTTTTTGTTTTGCAAATTAAAAATTCAAACCTTTTGCCTCAAATGACTTGCGATACCCAAAAAGTAAAATAAAACATAGACACAACAAAAAGATAATCTGCTTATCTCCAAAGCTCAAAGATATGGCAGCTCTTTGTTGCATTTCAAGAAAAAATATGTCTAGATTCAAAATGGGGGGAAGTATTCTGTTAAAATTACTAGATATGTTTAAAAGCGGATTTATGTTGTAACTTTTACAAAAAAAAAAAACCCAAAACAAAACAGTTTATTTAAACAGTTTCATTCATTCAAGTTTCATTCAAACTTCTAAATAACTTCTGATTGATGTGGTCTATCTTACCTCGCACAGTGAGGTCAGCGCTGGCTCTGGTGGCTCCGATCATCACCACGTATCCGCCCTCGTCACTGAGCTCGCAGTTCTTGATGACCAAAGTTCGCCTCTTACCATCGCTGACCATCTGGTATTTGTCTCCTGCCTCCAGCTCCTTGTTGTCTTTCAGCCATTTGACATCGTAGGTCTCCTTGGATACAGAGCAGTTGAACTCTGCCTTCTCGCCCTCCACTACTTCCTGGCTCTTAGGCCTGGAGATGAACTCAGCAGCTAGTTCTGGAACAGGAGAGGTCGGCGGTTAGAGCATGTTTCAGGTGCTGATCGTACTTCATTTATTCTGAGCCAAAAGAAACACATGCAACCGGATTCTGCTTTAAAGTCCATAACATTTGGCTTTTTGTACCATTAATCTTGAGGCTTCCGGAGGTTTTGATGCTTGGACTCAGCCTGCAGCTGTACTCTCCAGCGTCAGCCATCTTCAGGTCCCTTATAAGGAGAATCCTCTTTTTCCCGTCAACAATTTGCTCATAACGGCCGCCCTCCGGCAGCTCCTCGTCTCCTTTGTACCAGGTCACGTCAGCGCTGGGTTTGGAGACCTCGCAGATCAATTTCACGCTGTCAGTTTCTGTTCCCTCCACGTTGGACAGGTTTTTGGTGAACCTTGCCTCCTCCTCTGCAACCACATAAACAAAGTCAGAGGTGGCAGCAGTTACATGTTTAACCTTACACAGATATCTTCTACACTAAATAAAGGGCTACGTTTAATTTTATGTCTCATTTTTGAAGTTGGTTCCCTATTACTAGTTTTAACATGAAACACACACACATACACACATAATAAAGACACAATAAATGACATCACCCACAGGTGTACTTTTGGTAGGCCTTTACAGCTCAGTCACAGCATGATAATGTTGGACTATTATTTTTAATATATAACCAAGGCTATGCAGCTATACTGTTACTGTGGCTTAAGGTGGTGTCACTTCTGTGGAGCTGTCTTGTTGTATATGTTCACCAGTGGTCACCAGAAATTACCAGTGTGTTGGGCCTCCTATGAACCAGATATATGCACCACTTACAATCAACCTATTATATGCTTTTACTTAGAAGTTACTAATAGGTCATTATGTTATTACAGAAATATCACCCCTGGTACCTATATTACCCAGCTATTAGCAAGAAAAGTTTTCTATTTTCACACTATTGTTGAATAAATTTCAACAGGTTTTACAGAATTTCAATTGCTAATGCTGTATTTTTATCCCAAAACACATTTGCAGTGTCTCTTCTGAGTTTGGTAGCTTTTGTTACATCACAGTTAACTAACTAAAAAAGAGGATGTAAAATAATATTGGGAAACAGTAGAAGAAAGAAAGCTCAGTTTTACGTGTGTGAGGAACGGAATGTTTTTCCGGGACTTTTCCTGCTTACCAATGACAGTGAGCATGCCGGAGGATTTGGTTGTCTTAGCGTCACATTCATACTCGGCTTCATCGTCAAACACAGACTTGTGGATGATGAGGATGTGCTCGCGACCTTGTGCGATGATTTCGTACTTCTTTCCCTTTCTGATTTCACTTCCATCCTTGAACCAGCGGACCTGGGGGACAGCAGAGAGATGGAGGTGTGAGAAAAGGATTCTGAATCTTTATTCACAGTTAAGTCACACCAAGAAACAAAGCAGGAGTCCTCACTTTGACGTTGTCCCTGGAGACTTCACATTCAAACCTGGCAGATTCCTTCTCTTTGACCTCAACATCATGGAGCGGCTTTGTGAACTCGACATGTGGAGCTGTTGATATAAAGGAGACTCATTTCCAGTCTTAAGCAGGATTTCCTAGAAGACTTTTGGCTTGAGGAAGAGTGAGTAGGTTTGGTCTTATAAACACTTACAGATATTTTACAGTAAAGAGGAGTCCCACAGTTGTATAAGCCTCTCTTTTCTATATCTGGACTTACGTTCAACGCTGAGGAAGCAGGAGGTTTTGAAGGCTTTAGCATCACAAGCGTAAGTCTTTGAGTCGTCCGGAGTGCAGCTGTGGATGATCAGTGCTCTCTTGCGGCCGTCGACGATCATTTCGTACTTCTTAGTCTTGCGGAGCTCCTGTCCATCCCTGAACCATCGTACCTCTGCATTTTCTCTGGAAACTTCACACTCAAGTGTGGCTGTTGCTTCTTCCTCCACCGTCTGGTCCTCTAGGGGCTTTGTGAACTCCACAGCTGGCTCTGAAAGTAAACAAAAACACACGGCACAGTTTAGATCCGACAAATCCAAGAGAAGAGTTTTATCTGATTCAAACCGAGCATGTGACATTGGTTTAAATTCTTTATGTCAACAGATAAATTACAGTTACACTGGACTGCATGAATAAAAATGAATGAAATGTAATGGAACCAGGTCCACAAGTGACGTCACAGTGTAGTGACACAACCACCAGTACACATTTAAATGCAAATCAAGGTGAGAAGGGTTTATGTGACGCTGTCCACTGAGGACTACAAATAGAGGACCTCAGTACAGTCCAGTGGAACCACCAGTCTTACCCCTGACGATAAGGTTGGCCTCAGTCTGGAAGTCTTTGGCGGTGAGTTTGATTTGTCCAGCTTCATTCAGCTGGACATCTCTTAGAGTTAGGCTGTGGACTTTACCCTCCGCCTTCAACACCACCTGCCAAAGTCAAATAGAAACAGGTTTACATGCCCTGAAAACTGACTTTAACCTGCCTTTATCCACTAAATACATGTTTAGACCTGCAAGGAGCTTAATAAGGGATAGAGTCAACAGTTTCTGTTAAGTGAAGTAGCCTTCACTACTTTTCTGAGGTAAACATACTTTGCTTCATTACATTTCTGTGATAACAGTAGCTATTTTAGAAAGTGAGTAATGAAATACACAAAATAGGTTTGTATTCGTAGGGCTCCAGTTCAGACAGTGTCAGTCAGCTGAACCCTGACAGCTAAAACGAATGCAGGCAGCTGCTTTCTCTCCCCCGATTTAAACTACATGACCTCTAACACCTGATGGTGTTTTTACCCCACATCTACTTACTGGATATGACACTGAGCCCACAGCCACAAAAACCCACTGCGGAGGTACTAAACAGTTAGTGTGTCAGAAGTTAAAATTTCCTAACCGTATCCCTAACCTAACACAATTATAGTTCTTTGGGGTTTGTCATGTAAAGAATCACAGGATGTGCACCTTCAGCAACACAAATTTCTCTTTAAAGTCCAGTCTAGTCCACACAAACACAAGGAGAACATGTAAGCTTCACGTAGACAGGCTGTAGCTAACATGTGGATTTGAACGAGATTAGATAGATTAGATAGAATAAGATTCAGCTTTAGTTCAGCTTTTCACCTAATTATTATTTATTTTATGTTGCCGTGTTGATTATGGTGATGCTGATTTTGGACTTTTAATTCTAACTAGGTCGAATGAAAAGACAATAAAAGCAGTCTTGCTATAAATACATTTGTCTTGAGAGAAATTTAATTATTTTCAGACTTACCTTCGATTGGCCTCACACCAAACTACTGAGTGAATATAGTCTAAAAGGCCTAATATGAAAAACATTGACAGTTGACATACTCAAAGAAAACCTTATCCAAATTAAATTAGTGCTACCACACAACTTGTGACTTCTTCTGAGATTCATTGTTGTTGTGGGTGAGCCTTCGCTCATGTCGAATATGTCACGCACAGTAAGTCACACTTCTCATAAAACTCTGAGCGAGATCATGTGTCTCTAGTTACATCTGAAAATCAAACTAATCTTGGATAAGGACCAGCTATTTGTCTGCGGCCTTGTCTCACTCTCACTCACTCTCTTTTAAACTGTGCATTTTGCATTTTACGATTTCAACACGAGTACAAACATTTACAACACGTGATTATAAAGCTGAAGCTGTGAAATAGCTCCTGTTGCCACCTGTCCTGCGCCTCAAACTCCTGCAGCTGTTAAAAATAACCCTCCTGAAATGCTTGCAGGGCAGAAAAGTTCTGCTGCTTGCGTTATCTCAAAACCAGGATCAAATGCTCAGCTGGAATCCTGAACCCCCAGGAGCAGACCCTTATATGAATACAGACTGGAGCTGGAGCTGCCTGGTGCTTGGAAAACTTCACATTGTATAAAGAGAAGGAACACAGGACCAGAACCTCTGCAAGGCCTTGACTGATCTTATCTGTAGTGACTTTAAACTGAATGCCAACTAGCCTTGTGTTTTTGGAAGTATCCCCCAGTGTGTGGTGCAGAAACTGTGTGATGGAACTTACCCTGTCACTTGGTTCCAGCTTGGTACCCTCCAGGAACCACTCGACAGCGATACCTTCGTATGACAGCTCGCACTCAAAAGTGGCGGTCTCCCCAGCAGTCACAGTGACATCCATCAGAGGCCTTGCCAAGCTAACCACCCGGGCTTTGGATTGGGGAGAAGACATGGTTAGTCCCCCGCCCCAAAAAACAGATCACCTGATCTAAGAAAACCCAGAGAGAAATGGGGAATGCTCAATAGCTAATCCTCATGGTGTGGTTGAGCTGAAGGCAGGCCGCTGGAAGCCCTCAGGATAACTGACGCCAGCCACCCTGGGACTTGGCACTGGGGGGCTGAGCTACTTAGCATACGACCCAGCGTCAAATGTATATGACTGTTACTAACCAGTGAGAGATGGGGTCACGTCCTACCCCCCTGCCAATCACTGCAGACCTGCTCTAGATAAGGCATAAGGCTTCTAAAATAACTGAGGGGGCTGACTGGCTGAGAGCCCACCCTAAATCTGCTCCTGTCAATCACCAGTGTGCATTTTTCCAGGAAAAGGAGAATGTGGAGTTCCTCACAGCAGTTATCCAACGTCACAGAACAGAAATTGTGACATTACGGGTCAGACACCACCTGTTTCATTCACCTAACATGTAACGATTGTTTTGGTTCGAATCCACATAGGGTCCACCATGTCACTTTGGATTAACAAACCACATCAACTATTTACAACTGGCTTCTTCACATGCCTGAATTAATGCCCCTTAATAGCCAGTTAAAAGCATCTTGGCATGGCTGATAAGACTTTACAGTCTTTATCAGTGAGTTTCAACATGATGCCTGCTTAGGACTGAGTACGACTGTGGATTCCTAAAAACACATTAGAAACCTAAACAGGTGCAGAGATTTTACTTCATTTAGAAAACAAAGGAGGCTCTGGTGCAACTCATTCCGTTTTGATGAGCCAATCCTATTTGAAGCTTAATGGCCTCAGACTTTTTCTGAAAAATGTAAAATCACGGTTGGGCATTACAAAAAGTGGGTTTTCTTCTACTGTAATGAAGTCAGCCTCCAATGTGCAACTCGCAGACTTGCTTTAAGCTCCACAACAACCTAATTTTATCTTTGCTCTTTATCTCACCTTAAAAAACCTTTACTCCTTTACTTCCTCTTGACAGCTGCCCTATTTTCACTTACTAAAGTGTGAAAATTCTGTAGCTCATTTGGGGCGGCTGTAGCTCAGTTGGTAAGGCAAGTTGTCCATGGACCACAGGGTCAGTGATTCAATCCCCAGTCACTGCTTGCTACATGTCAAAGTGTCCTTGAGCAAGACACTGAACCCCCAATTGCTCCCAGTGGTGATGAGCACCCGGCGTGGCAGCCATCACCACTGTGTATGTATGTACCAAATTACTCTGTAAGTCGCTTTGGATAATGTAAATGTAAATTCTTTCTGACAACATGATATTGATTTTTAATTCTTTAATTAATTTGCTACAGATTTGGTCCCTCGCTTTGTGGTTCTCATTCCCTGAGAAATTGCTACAGTTTCCTTCTCCTACACTCCACATCATCTCGTTGATTGTGCAAACTGGAAGCTTGTGCAGAATCACTCAAACCAGGAGCTTCAGGGGTTTTGAGCAGACTGCTGACAAATGTTTTCACAGACTATAATATCAGTGTATGTCAGTGTTACTTTTGTCACCTTTGACCCTGAGCTGAGCTGAAGATTTGGCATTTGCCACCGCAAAGTCCACACGTCCGGCCATGTCCATTTTACAGTTGAAGAGAATCAAAATGTGTCGGGTTCCCTCCTCTTTGATTTCCACATCCTGAAAGTAAACATTTCTCTCAATGGTAAGAAAATAAAACTATTGAAGTTCCAAAAGCTGCTTTAGGAACAAGGGGAATAATTATTTCTGGTTTTATCAGTATTTAATCTTACAGGAGATGGGTGGAGCGTCTCTCCCTTCAATTTCCAGGTGGCGTGAAGGTCCTCCTCTGAAATCTCGGTCTCAAACTTGGCCATCTCGGTCTCTGTGACCTCCACACTGTACAGTGGACGAACGACCCTAATGTCCCGCTCTGCAGAGATTTAGTAAGATGTTAGAAAAAAGCAAGCAGGCAGTGACTGAAAAGTCCCAAACAACATCAAAAGAAATACAGGGAAATGGTGTCTGATGAACAATGCAGGAGGACACTTGACAGGCAAACAGCTGCTGCTCTTATTCAGAGCAACTCACAGAGTGTGCAGAAGCAGAACATCTTGATTTACCGCTTGACAATAACCCAACCTCATCATCAGGTCCATTGAAGCATTTTAATATAGTAATAATTGACCGGGAAGTGGTTTTACCCGGACAGGCAGAAATTATTATAAAGGGTAACGATATGTAACTGCAAAAACAAAATTAGTATTTCAGTATCAGTATTCAGATCTGTTGATATTGGTAGCAGTAGTTATTTATAATATATTCTGTAAATCGCTATAGTTTCATTCTAATTTCCACATATTTTTGTGCAACAGTAAAATGCTAATTATTAATATTACAATTTCCATATGTTACTGCTAGTGGCAGGATAATAATCAAATATTAGCAAAAAAGATCAGCACAAGCGGCATGGAGCTCTGTGATATATGTTCTATGTTATGACATATTATTAAAATGTATAACTGTATTATTAACACTAACAAGTCAGTTAAACAAAATGTTACAATTATTAAGGGCAAAAATATAATATATACTAAAAATTTACAATTTGCTTCATAAAAATCACCACTGCTAAGACTTTTACCATTTATGTGCTTGGATTTGCTGTAGTATTGTTGCATTTTTCCAGTTTAATACAGAAAATCTGTTATTTCGCTGTAAAAAATGGACGACTTGAAAAAAAAAGAGAAAGGTAAAACTGTCAGAATGCACATAAGGAATAACACGTATATAACGCCGAATTCACACGTAATTCAACATTTTTCTATCCCCACTGATTCTTCAGATGTCAAATTAGTGTTGACATATACAGTTGGAATGATGAACATGGTTGGATTATCCGCAAGTCACAGACAGTACAAACATTCAGAATGAGAGGACACGGTGATGGAGGATGGAGGTGATGACCAGTGGCACAGACAGAGGTGGGCTTTCAGTGAGCAACGTTCCCTGCATTCCTGACCGGGGTCTGGACCGGATCGCTGCAGGTATTACCTTCGATGTTCAGATGTGCTGTGGTTTTGTCAGTGCCACAGTCGCAGGTATACAATCCCATGTTGTTCTTTGCTGCCCTCTTGATGACCAACATGCGTTTCTTGCCCTCGGATTGGAAGAGAATGTTCTTAGAGGGAAATATTTCGACACCATCTTTGAACCATCTGACATCGCCAGCAGCTTTGCTCAGCTCGCAGGACAAAATGGCCTCATCCTTCTCGACGGTGGTGTAGTTCTGGAGCTTTACTGTAAAGTACAGGTCGCCCTCTGCAAGAAGACGCCAGTGAAAACCCCCCCAAAAAAATCAATGTTGAAAACCACATAAAACCGGTAAAACTATTCTCCAGATGGCAATAGCAAAACTATACTAACTTTCTAGGAATGTTTCTTTTATTTGAAGCTGAAACACTGTTTAAATATAACACCAAGGGAAATCATAGAAAGGGGGCAAAAAGTCACCAATGTTAAAACTGATTGTTTCTTAGACTATAGGCCATGGTCCGATTCTGTGTAGAAAATAAACGCTTCCTTCTCAGAAATAGCACTAACCGAGCACGGTAAGCATGGCCTCTGATGTCTTGCCCATGGCTTCGACTTTGATCATGGAGGTGTCGTCGATGGTGACCTCCTTGAAGGCCAGCAGGTGGACTTTCCTGTTCTCAGACATGTGCACCACCTTGCTAGGGTGCAGACGTATGTCATTTTTATACCAGACAACTGGGATCTTTTCATGAGAGAGTTCAACGCTGAACTCTGCAGTTTCACGTTCCTTCACAGTCACATCTTTGATTGGCCTAATAAATTCAAGGCGAATACCTGACAAGAAATTATATATATGTTGGAACACAGTTGAGAAGAAAACTAAAGGCAAGATTATCATTGTGTCCATCACTCACACCATTTACAGAACATATAAAAGGTTTTGCGCTGTTGTACACATCACACCATTCGGTTTGATGAGATCAAACTGAAGTACTTTGATACTCTTTACCTTTGATAATCAGTTTTCCAGATGTCCTCTTATCTTCGGCCTCAAACATATATTTGCCTTCGTCTTCATATCTGGCAGACTTGACAATAAGAGTGTGTTTTGTTCCTTCCACTAGACGTTCAAACTTGTCATCGTTTGACAACTCCTGAGATCCCTTGAGCCAACGGAAGCTTTTGGGCTCTCTAGAAATTTCCAATTCAAACTTGGCCTCATCCTTTTCATACACCTGTACATCAGCCAGTGGTGTAATGAATGAAACTGGGAGCTCTGTTAAGTCAGACAGATACAATTAATTTTAAGTCTTGAGTAGATTGCCAAATAATGTTGGCTCAGTTGAGTTTGGGGTTGGTTGATGAAAGATTAAAATACGAATAGTGAAGCAGAAAAGAAAAGTTGTGTGCTCAATGTTTTCGCTGTCATTGAAGAAAACCATGGGCAGAAACTTGTGCTCGTATAAGGTGTTAAGATTTTGTGACGAACAAAGTCTGAAGTGAAAGCTCACCCTTCACTTTCAGGTTAGCAGAACACTTGGCGTTGGCAGCAGTAAATGCCACCTCACCAGTCTGAGGCACTTTGCAGTTGTACAAGACCAGAGTATGTTTGGAACCATCCTCCACGATCTCTATTTCCTGCAGAAAAAACTCCAGTAGTTCAGAAAAAATAAGATCTCAAAAACGCATGGGACAAGGTCAGTCCTCCTTCAACCCAATCCTCATCCACATCCAAATTTAGTCTTAGTTTAGTTTTTATTGCAACTGAATGAAACAATGGGTAAAAGAGTAAAAGAAAAATATGGCAGAGGTGTATTAAATAACACATACGGCGGATGAACTGAGGATTTCTCCATTCAGTTTCCATTGGCCATGGACATCTTCCTCACTAAGCTCAACCTCAAACCGAGCAGTCTCTCCATCAAACAACTCAACGCCGTACATTGGCCGAACCACCTTGATGTGGCGAGCTGATGTTTAAAAGAGGGGGAAAAATTCTTACTGAGGGCATTCAGACATACAACAAAATTCAACAAGACAGACTCGTACACAGCACATACTGTACAGCATACGCAAACATGTAGAAACAGACAAGACAGGCCGTTGCTAAGATATAGTTAAGTGGTGCTTTGAGTGAAAAAAACGAATGGTGAAAGGAAAGCTGAAGACGGCGTACTATCATCTAAAAATAATTACAAACTAAATTTGATTACCTTCAATGTGAAGTGTTGCTGTCGTTTTGTCTGTTCCACAATCACATAAATACTGTCCTTTGTCTTTGTCCCCAACTTTGTCAATGATGAGTGTTCTGCGTTTGCCCTCAGCTTTAATGGTTACCATCTTAGAGGCCTTGATTTCGGCCTCATTGTGGTACCACATGACATCCACGTCTTTGCTGATCTCACAATCTAGAACCACCTTGTCTTTCTCCACTGCAGTGTAGTCCTGCAGCTTAACTGTGAAGTATGCATCGCCCTCTGGAACGTGGAAAGTTTTAGGTGACTCGACATTGCCAAATACCACAAATTAATAGGACAAGATAATCACAAGACGAGAACAAATCCACAACATAGAAAGGTTGTTACAACAGAAAAAACAAAATACAAGTAGACAATGAACTTGGTCTTTGGATGTGCACATACACAACGGATGGGGATGAATTGTACAAATAAAATAGGAAAGGGTGAAAAGAAAAGACACTGGCTGAGGAGAACAGAAGGTTTTACCTATGACCGTCAGGTTGGCCATGGAAGGAATTCCTTTGGCCTCAGCCTTAATTTGGCAGGTATCGTCTAATGTCACTTCCTTTATTTCTAAAACATGTTTCTTTCCGTCCACGGACGTCACCACAGTTCTGCTCAGGTGAATTTTAGCGTCATTCCTGTACCAGGTGACTGCGACATTCTCATGAGAGAGCTCCAGCTCAAACCGAGCTGTCGTGCCTTCCTTCACAGTTTGGTCTTTTATTGGTGAGATAAATTTGAGCCTGATACCTACAGTTGTATTGTTAAAGCATATTCATTTGAGTTATTATTAGTTATAATTCAAAATCAGTAACCACCACCTCAACGACTACAATCACAGCAGTAGATTTACACCTCTGGGTTCTGCTAGTTATGTCCAGGAATACAGGTCCATCACTTACCCTCTACTGTGAGTCTGGCTGTTGACGTTTTTCCCAAAACCTCAATTGTATATTCATCTTCGTCATCAAACTCACAGCAGTTTATGATCAGCATGTGCTTCTTTCCATCAACGATGATGTCATACTTGTTGTCTGGGGTGATAATGTCAGCCCCTTTGTACCACAAGACCTTTGAGACATCCTTCGTTATGGTGCATTCAAATTTAGCCTGTTTCTTTTCAGGGACAGTCACATCCTTTAGTGGGACAACAAAGTCCATTTCGATTTCTGGGTTGAAAAGTGACAGGTACAGTACATCAAGAACACAACAAAACACAGCACATAACAGCACACCATTGGCCAGTTTACCGCGTCCATGTATGAATTCATGTCTCTGTGATATCATGGGGGACTGACATGAAATCCCAGGGCTTCCTGCTACTTAGACAGTAGTTCCCTGGTGCTTCATAAAGCTCATTCCATGTTATCCTTCAGCAAACCTATTAGAGTCTTCTTCACAATGTCCAGGATATCTGAGAAAACTGACTTCACTCACTTAATTTCTAGGATTGTTGAAATGTTCAGTCTACTTTAGAGCATGGTGCCGACTGACTCCATGTAACAAAGGCAATACTGCTGTCATCAAGCGATCAAGGAAAAAAGGAATTTTCTCGTAACAAAGGTTCTTCATCTTAAAACCATTCGCCACAACGTTTCTCACAGGGTCCTCCATTTTGTTCAGTTGGCATTAAATACAAAGATATTTTTTTCAGGATGCAAAATTCTTCAGGCCATTCTTCTTTCTGCTTGTTTTTCGTGTCCTTGCCAGCTACTTTTAATCTGTGATGGCTGGAGAAAATCAGTGGTTTCCTGTTGTCTCTATTATTAAATCTAACAATCTAAACTAGAATATTTTCCGATTTCAGATCTAATGGAGCGATCTTTCCACGAACATGGAGTATGATGAGCACTGGCCACCGCACTTTCCGTCAACATAGAACAATGAACCACACACAGACAAATATACAGTTGTTACACAGTTTTGTACACGTCACATCTGACAAAACAATAAACAAGTGGACATATTCCACTGAATGTGATGACAATAGAACAAACAGGACAGTATCGGGTAACTGGAATATGTTGAGATCCCACATGAAAGCTTCTGCTGGTCACCTGGAGCTACAAAGAGTTTCCAAAAATGGTGCAAATGATGGATTTGCTCAGCCCTATTTGATATAGATCTAAGGTCTGCTTTCGCTTGCTTTACAGCTTTATTTTTTTAACATGAACCTTAAATCTTTATCTTTACAACATAATACTAACATCATCATACATTAAAAACTGATTTTAGATACCAGAGTATTTCTTACCTTTGACATTCAGCATGGCACTGGTTAAGGCATTCAGAGCCTGGTAAGACACTTCTCCAGCCTGATCCAACTGGCAGTTTTTAAGTGTGAGCCTACGCACTCCACCTTCCATTTGGATGTTGCACATCTAATAAATACATCACAGTACATTTTAACATTAGAAGTAATAGAACTGAACAGACAAAAATCTGTATGTTACAACTTATGTGACTTTTTTTAAATCTAAATTTAAGTCCAATCTTACGGGGGATCTGGTCAAAACCTCTCCTTTGAGCTTCCACTCCCCTGGAATATCCTCCTCAGAGATCTCTGTCTCAAACGTGGCATCTTCCTTCTCAGTCACCTCAATGCTGGCCAGGGGCTTCAGGATCTCAGCCTCTCGCTCTAAGAAACAGGCTGTGTTAGTACTCAAAAACATAGACTACATGATAGGAAGACAAGTTTTATCAGCTCAGGTCAAAAGAAAAGCAAACAGACAGAAACATAAACCTCCTAGAGTTAGCTTGGCAGTGTAGAGGCGTCCTTCCACTTCCAAGGCATATTCTGCTACGTCATCAGGCTGACAATTCTTGATGGTGAGTGTGAGCTCCTTTGCTTCCTTCTTGATCTCAAACTTGTCAGATGGAGTGACCTCATTCTCTCCTTTGAGCCACTTCCAGTTGGGGGTGTCCTTAAAGAGCTCACACTTAAATGTAGCGGCTGCCTTTGGCTTCACATGCTGGTCTCTTAGTGGTTTCACAATCCAGTCTTTGATGATTTCTGTTAGAGTTAGACATTAGTGTTTATTGCACCATTAAAGACTCAATTAAACTACATTAAGCTGAGCCTTGGTTTATTTAAGTTTAAATGTTTATCAGAACCTTTGGTATTTTGAAGCAATTGCTGTGCCAATTTGGATCCACAACATTTGTACAGGAAGTTACGATGTTGAGAACAGTAAAGATACAGTTTTAGACATTCATAAACATGTCTGAATGGCTTGTGATTAGACCTAAACTGAAAACTCACAGTCCAAACAAGATACCCTGAGCCGTCTTTATCTATTGTAGGATACATTCATTTTGGGCCAGTACTTATTTGTGTTTATGCTTACCAATCACTTTGACATTTGTTGTGGTCTTGACCTCCTCCTGACCGGACACTTCACACGAGTAGACACCAGCGTCCTCCTCCGTGGTGTTTTGGATGGTTACAGCATGCTGCATGCCAATGATATTGATCTGAATCTTGTTTTCCTTTTTCTTCAGGACCTCGCCATTCTTCTTCCATATGACATCTCTCTCTTTGTTCAACTCGCATGTTATGTACAGAGGCTGACCCTTCAGAGCAGATGTCTCCTCCTCCAACTCTTTGATCCATTTCACAGGCAATTCTGAGAACGTATGAAAGAGATTTTAAATTTAGAACAGTTTTAAATTTAAAACACTTTAAAATTAGCGAGCAGTACCTCAATTATTTGTGGACATATTTTAAAAGCAGGTAAAAAATATACCTTCTACAATCAGCTTTGCAGTACATGAAATTTCCTTGCCAGCATTTTTGGCCACACAGGTGTATTCACCGGTGTCTGACAGCTGGACATCGATAATGTTTAATTTGCGATCTTTGCCATCAGAAGTGAACTTATGTTTAGGGCTTTCGCGCAGATTACTGCCATCCTTCATCCATGATGTGACGGCAGTGGAAGGTGAGACCTCACACTCAAACATGGCAGACGAGCCAATAGATTCAGCTTCCTGCAACACAATGTCCTGAAGCTTCTTGATGAACTTAAGAGGTACAGCTTTAAGCTTGAATCCTGCGAAAGGTTCCTCTGGTGGTGGTGGGCCTTTTCCTCCAGGCCTCAGACCACGGCCCCTACCTTCTCCAGGGGACGGGGTCTGCTTAGCTGAAATACAATTGGAAGACAATCAGTTTGTATTTTAATTTCAAGCGCTATGATACTGTGTGCACATAATTGGAGTAGTAGCACTTACGTTTCAGCCCTCTGCCTCTACCTCTTCCTGCTTCCTCTGCTGGTTGTCCCTCTGTTCAGAAACATAAAAAATGAATTTGCTGCACATAAATCATGTTCTTCATACATGACATGGTGAGGAGATTTTTGCCTCAAAAGAATACAGCGGCATGAAATGATTGTTGTGGTAAAATTATGAAATAATGAAGTATGTTGGAATGGCATAAGAAACACGAGCATGACGGGTAATAAGGGCATGACCACATGTTTGACTAATGACTAATGGCATGAAATGAAATGGCAGACAGACAAATGATGACAGCAAGCAATGAAAAGGACCAGACAGTTCACACACAAAATGATATTCAACAGAAAACAAGAAAAAGATGGTACAAATCGCAACAAACTTAAGATACGATGAGGTAAAGGTGATTTAGATGGAGGGATGATTGTGGGAATGAACAGAGATTATTTAGGGCATGAAGGACGGAGTTTTCTTGGTCGTCACCCAAAAAGTTGGGGCTGCTACCATCTCACCTCTCCTGGTCACCCCTGGAACTTCCAGAGCACCTTCTTCTCCGTCACCTTCCCAGTCCTCTGAGCCATAACTGTCCCGGGGAACCAGCTCCCAGCCCCAAGCCTCCTCCTCTTCCCCCTCCCCCTCTTCCTCAGCTTCAAACTCTTCTTCAAATATCTCTTCTTCAGGCTGTGTGGCCACTTTCTTCATCTGCACAGCTCCAGGAGAGACCTCCTTCCCCAGGGGAACCTTCCCTATGCTGGGCTTTTCCGATTCTGCAACCTTCTCTGCTTCTCGTGATGGCTTTTTGGGAAGTTTTTTAAGAGTCACAGCTTCCACAGAGTCCTTTGGTGAAACAGTTTTAGAAACCTTTTTCAGTTTGTCAAGACTTGGCTTTCTGTCAATAGGGATGGCCTCTGCTTCTATGAGCTTCTCAACTTTAGGAGATGGTGTCTTTTTCAGCTCAACCTGTTTGAGCTTCTCCACAGGCTTCAAAGCCACTTCTTCCTTCTCCTCTGCCTTCTTGGGTATGACTCCTTTCTTCAATTGCAGAGGCACCTCAGAAACCCTATCAGGTTCCTTAACAGAGGCTGGCAAAGGAGACACCTTCTTCTCCACGGGAACTGCTTTGACCTCTTTTGGCTTCTCCAGCTTCTTCTCTGTAGGTTCTAGAATCTCAGGTTTCTTTGGTCGAATCTCTGGTTCTCGTTCTTTTGGTTTTTCACCTGGACTTATGTGACGGTGGTGCAGATCATCAGTTGGCTTCTCTTTCTCCTCTGGTGGTTTCTTCTCAGACTCTGGAGCCTCTTCGGGAGGTTTGACAAAGGGCTTAAGCTTGACACTTTCTACCTCTTGTTCCAGTGTTGGTATTTTCTTCACCTTGGTGGGTGCTTTGACCTCCTTGAACTCTTTCTCTGGACTTTTCTTTTTATCTGCTGGCTTTGGCACCTTCACTGGTGACTCCCTTACCTCTGGAAGGGCTTTCTCAGGTTTCTTGGGAGGTTCTTTGGTTTCTGCCTCTCTGGGGATCCTATCTCCCTTCTGGAAAGGTACTATGTGCCTATCTTGCCTTTCCTTTTTTTCTTTCTCTGGTTCCTCTACTGGTTTAACAGGCTTTTCAAATGGTTTTAGTTTGATTACTTCAGGTTCCACTTCATCTGAAGGCAATTTTCTTACTTTTTTCAAAACTGTATCAAGAGGGGCTGGTTCCTCTGCCTTTAGTGCTTTGGGAGTTTTCTTCAGAGAAATCTTATCTTCTGGTTTCTCATCTTTTGGTATAGCTTTCTGGCGGGTCCATGCATCTTTAGGAGACTCTTTTAGTCCCTCTTCTTTTGGTTTAATGACTTCAGGCATTTTCACATCTGCTTTATCTTGAGGCCTCCTCTCCTCCACAGGTCTCCTGGTGGCAAAGGACATCTCTACAGATTCTTCTTTATACACCATCTCCTCAGCTTCAATGACAGTGGTCTTAATGACCTTCTGAGGTTTGTCCTCTTCTTCTGCCTCTTTAGGTGGAACTGATGGAATCTTTTTGAGTTTGATCATCTCCTGCTCTTCTTCCACTTCCCTCATGACTCTGGTTGTTTTTCTCAAGGTGGGAATCTCAAATGTTCTATCCTCTTCTATATGGATTTTACCTTTTTTGTGCAATACAGTTTCTGAGGCAGCAAAGGGTTGACATTACTTATTGACACTTAATTGACATCACTAACACATATAAACACAAAAGTCTGCAACATAAATACATAAATACAAAGACATCAATAATTGTATTATAAAGCTAATTCAAAAGTAATAAAGAAGATAACGACAACTTCAAAAGACCAAAGCACAGAAAAACATAATATGTGTATATACACCATGATTTGAAATCCGCTGTGAACTGGGCAGAGTTTTGGATTTTGTTTGGTGTTGTAACAGAATGAGACCACTGATTCAACCCTGTGAGTTTCTGTGTATTGTATGAACTGACAAAGTAGTAATAGTAGTAATTGGTGCTCCTACCTTTCTTGACTCCACCTGGTGCTTCAACAGGCCCCTTGGTTTCATCTAATATAAAAGTATAGTTCAAAAGTTGTTAATAAGGTCATGCAATTAATGATAAGAACAATTTGAATTAAATGTAAAATGGGTGGACTTCTAAAAATGGTTAGACTTTTAAGTTACATTAAGAAAAAATGAATGCAAAGAAAATTAGTCTAGTATTACATTATTGTAATAACAATTCTGGGAAATAGTATAAATAAGCATAAAGACCTAAAATGTTGTGACAAAGACAAATAAGGCATGCTGTTTTTGATTTATGGTCAATGAATTCATGATCAAAACAACAAGACACACAACATGGAAGGACCAACACCACACTGAGGGACTGTACCTGACAAGAGAGACTTAAAATTAAATGAGGAATGATTTCATGGGCAAATAAGAATTAAGATGTTAAAAAAAAAACAAGTAGTGTTTTCTTCTCAGTTCTTAAAATAGCTCTACCTGTCACGGGAGCTATCTTTTCTAACATAATTGGTTCTTCTTTTTCTGCAACCTTGGTTGGTTCTTCAGCCTTCATCACAGGTTTGGTCACTTTAAGTGTAAAACAGAAGGAATTGAAGTAATATAAAAATAGGGCAAAACACAGTCCTACAACCTGAGGAGTCACTGACTGGATACCTGGCTTTGTTTCTTCTTCTGGAGTTGTCTCCATTCTCTTAGGAATGTCAGGTCTTTTGGCAGCTTCTTGAAGTCTTCCAGCAGGCTTTGGTTTGCTTTCTTTAAGAACAAAGTATACGAAGTATTTAAGAGCAAGCTGTCAAAACACACTTGATCCATCCACTGCATAAAGTTAAGAAGATATATATTCATTCAAGACTGGCATTCTTTTACCAATGCCTTAAGAAAACCCTTGCACGGAAACACACAAACACATAAACACAAAACCAGATTTAAAAGACTAGTTGAGTACCTTCTTGTGATGCAGCTGGCTTTAATAATGGTTCTTTGAATTGTGTTGGTGTCTCCTTGTCCTTCACTGGAACTTGAAATGAAATTATATGACAGTCATAATCTAACTAAGATTGATGGGGTGAGCACTGGAGCATGCAGGACAACACAGAATAAAGACAATTCTAAGTCAAAACAGGAAAGTTGAAAGTTTAAAGATGAAGATATGTCCAAGAAATCTTCATCAGTGAAAAAAAATATTTTTGTTATTTCACACAAGTATAATGACATGTAAAGGATGCAAAAAAAGAAAAAACAAATAAAGAGAAAAACTAAACAGTGGTGGTTTAGCTATCAGGTGATAAGAAATCACAAGAGACCATCTCAGTTGATAGTATGCAGGTTCTGCACAATGCACAAAAATATAGTCTGTGCCCAAATAAAATGGGTGATATGACATGGAATTTCTTCCTGAAATGACGACAATAAAAAGGCATGAATCTGCAAAATCCTTAAGAGGTGATGGTAGCAACAAAGTGCACAGCGATGTTTGGTGCTCGGATCAAAAACGTGCTTGTGACATACAAACGTTTTCCCCAGATACCTCGGGAAGATTCTTGACGGGAGACCTTTTCTTTCCCTTTTGATTCCAAAGACAAAACCATCATTTCTGCAGTCGACCGAATCCCTCGAGCTTCTCCCTCCTCCCTGGTGACTGTTTCAAGCTGATGAGGCATATATTCAATATCCGACTTTTTAACTTTAGGATCCCATTTCCTTTTTCTGTGTAGTGGATCGTCTGTTTCGTGATAACCAGTCTTTTTCTTGGTCATGTTTTGCTGGGACTTATCTGTTACTGTGGGTTCTCTGACTGTGGGCTCATGCTGTGACATTAAATGAATACCAGCTTGTGACTCAATTGCTGTTGATTTCAGATTATTACAAGATCTTACTCCTTCATCCACTATAGCCTGAAACTTATACATTTCCTCACTTCTTTTTGCAGGTGTAACAAACTGTTCACCGCTGAGCTGTTCTCTGTCAAATCTTTTTAGCTCCGTTTTCCTCGGTGTAGCCAATTTCAGCTGTCTCCCAACAGGACCCTCCTCAATTAATGACTCTAGTGGTTTTGCACCAAATAGGGGTCCAGCTGTGGGTTGTCTTTCCAGATGTTTTGTTTTTGCTCCTTCTTTGAGAATATCTTTGGCAGCCAGGCCTTCAATCTGCTCGGATTTTGGCAGCTGTTTTCCCAGCATTCTTATTTCATCTGCTACACTTGGGTCTTTGAGAATGTATCTCTTGGTGGACATTTCAGGCCTTTCATGTGATATAAGGGATTCTTTATAGATCTCCTCTCTTTTAGGCTTTGCTGATAATTTGCTTTCCCTGTGTTCTGGCTTCATTTTTGCTCCTTCACTAGGACTAAGCCTATGTGTACTGTTTTTAACTATGACCAAGTTTGCCTGAACACCTTTAATGACAGACTGATGTCTTTCATGCAAACTCTGTTTTAGAACCTCTGTTTTTTCTGTTTGATTCTGGTTTGCTGGCGTAACACTGGAAAAACTGTCTTGAACTGCTTCTAATTTAGACTGAATCGGATCTTGCCCTTTTGGAGAGTCTTGCTTCTTTTCAAATAAAGTACCATAGTTGACTTCCTCTGATCCTAGTGGATAGCCTACCTGTGGTTTAGCATCTTGTCCTACCAGTTTCTCTTGAGTCTTCTGGTTATTTTCAACTGTGACTCCTTTTGCTTGAATGCGTTTATATTTTTCAACTAAAACTTCTGTACTCTCTGTGGCAGACTGTGGACTGTGTGAATGGTTTTGAAGAGAAACCTCTCTGGAATCAAATACACCCTCTTTCCTTTTTGCAATGTCTTTTATACACATGTCAGGTATAATAACTCTTTGAAATGTTTTAGATTTAAAATCTCCATCTTTTACAATGAGATGCTCTTCAGATGCAAGACCCATCACAGGCGGAACTGAAAAAGTTCTCTCGACTTGCTCCTGTTTTGTTTCAGTTACTTCTAATAGCGTGATACCACCATATTCATTGTTAACTGCAACCGTCTTGGACTGCACATCCTCAGGAGGAATAATTTTACCTTTGCCCAATTCCAGTCCTTTCATGTTCAGGGATTTGGATTGATTTAACTGAAAGTCTTTAGTCTTTGTTTCCAACACCTGAGCTGTAGGAGTAACTGCAGTCCTTGTTTCTGTTTGCTTTTTTTGTCTGTGTTCTCTGGCATCTTGTGGAAGAACGGGTGTGAGTTTGCCAGTTACAGTAGGATCCTCTGATGCTTCTTGCTCTTTCAAAGCATGGTCACATTGTACATCCGTTTCAGATGCAACTGATGCCTTTCCTTGAGTTTGTTCCTGTTGACCAGGTAAACTTCCTGTTCTGTCTTTAAAAAGGTCCAGATTTGACTTGATTTCCTCAACTGTGCTGTCCTCCATGTGCTTCGTTGTAAATGAAACACTCTCTTGTTTTGAACCATTACTTATTGCTAAATTTTCATGTGTGATATAGCATTTAAGATTGTCTGATTTAACATCCAAATTTTTACCTATCTTAAATTTTTCAGATGATAGTTCCATCACGGATGGAACTGACATTTTTCTTTCACCTTCTTCTCCTTTTGCTATTTTATATGTACTAACACTGCCCCGTATATCGTTTAGCTCGCCTGTCTTGGACTGCACCACCTCAGAGGAAGGTGTGGAGGTTGTGACCATAATTTTTCCTTTCTTTTCCCTGGATTTTGATTCGTTCTCCTGGGCATCTTCACTCACTGGACAAACACTAGTTGATTTGTCCATTACAAGAAGTTTTCCTGGACCTTCTTGCTCCATCACAGAGTGCTGATGTGTTAGTTGCACTACAGATAAAACTGCAGCCTTTCCCTCTGCTTGGTTATGTCTTTCATGTATTTTTTCTCTAACAGGATCAACCTTGTCTGTTTTATTAGGTAGGTCTACTTTTGACTTGAGTTTGTTTACTGGAATGTCCTTCCATTCTGTCTTTGGAGAAACATCATCAATCTCATTAAGACTCCTTTGTTCTGATGAAGTCTGTTTTACTAACTCATCAGGTGAGCTATAACAATGCAAAAGGTCTGATGGAACATTTCCCTCTTTTACCATCAGGCAATGTTCAGATGCTACTTTCATCAAACATGCCACTGACAATTTCCTTTCAACTTGACCTTGTTTCGATCTGGTTCCTTCAAATGGAGTAACACTACCATATTTATCTTTTACTACAACCGCCTTGGCCTGCACCTGGCTAAGATTAGTTTTTGTGCTTCTGCTGAAACTTCGCTTTTTTTCTTTTGGGGATTTTGATTCCTTTGTCTGGACATCTTTACTCATAGTTTCTGTTGTTTGGAAAATCACATGCCCTCCCTCTGTTTTATCTTGTTCATGTTGTAAAATTTCTGTTGGCATGTGACTTTTTGAAATATTTTTGTCTACCAAATTGTTTTCATAAATGGCGGCTGGCTCATCTATTCCTGAAGCTTCTATTTTGCTATCCATTTTCTCTAATTTACCTTTAACGTCTTCCTTGGTCTTCATTTGTTCCACAGTTACATGTTTAGAAGTGTATGGAATCTTTTGCCCATCTACTACTATGTGAGAGTCAATCTCAGGTGGACTTTTAACTTGATCAAGCTTTGTTTCTGTTACTTCAAGAGGAGTAACACTACTGTACTCATCTTTTAGTTTAATGGCCTTGGACTGGATATCTGTAACATAGCCCCCTCTTTCAATTTGTTCTTGATTTGTTGGTTTTGCTGCTATGGTTGAAATGATTTTTCCAGTTTCATCTTCAAGTACTTTAGCTGTAATCTTATAAATTTTGGCCTTGGCTACATCTTTTTCTACTTCTACTTTTTCTACAACTTCATGTGGCTTCCTCAGTTTTTCTCCTATTGACTGAATTTCTTCAGCTCTCAGTGCTTCCCTCTTGTTCTGAAATATTTCTTTCTCTTGAGGAATAGTTTTGGTTTTGCAGATGTCTCCCTTTCCTGTTTCTCTTCCAATTTCAATATGTTTTTCTGGATAATCACACTCAGCTATTAACTTTTCATCCTTTACGCAAGGTTCTGATGCCTCTGAGGCTGTGCTATAAATCTGTTTTTGTCTTCTTAGGGGTTTCTTTTGAATGGGAGTCACTCTGTCTTTTTTACTTATCTCTGGCTCTAAAGTAGACCTTATTCCATCTCCTGTTAACTCTTCCACACCCCCAGTTACAACTGTCTGGCATGAAATACCTGCTTTGGCATTTTTGGCTTCTGTTATAGGAGTTTTTCCAGCTGCCTTGTTCATCACAGGAACCAGTGAGGTCATTTGTTCGATTTGTTCAGTTTTGATCGGTGTTGCTTGAAAAGGAGTAATAGTACGGTTTTCATTTGTAACTGCAGCCATCCTGGGCTGGACTTCTTCCATTGTAATGTTTATAGACGTGGTAGAGGTAGAATGTTTATGTTTTTGAACGTCACCTTTCTTATGAGAAACAGCTGCTTCCTTAGGCACAGTTTCCACGGAAGCATCTTGTTCCAACAATTGCTCATTCTCTTGTTTTATTTTGTTTGTTTTGGTTTGGTCTGCTTTATCCAGAATTCTAAAAACGTGTGACCGAATTTGTTTATTTATTTTATCGTCATTCTTTTGTAGCTTCTGTATTGTCTTTAGCTGCAAAATTTCTCCCTTCAAGGAGCTGGGTTCAGACACATCAGATACACCGGAGACTTCTCTTTTACATTGTTCCTGCATTTCTGAGGTCTCATGTTCAATGGGAGTCTCCTTCACAAGTTGATCGTTAACTGTGATTACCTGTGATTGTAATTTATGTTCTTCAAAGTCTTGAGCTTCAACTAGTTTTTGAGTGCCCTCTGTCGCTTGAAAGTTCGTATCGGCTCTTTCCATTACTTTGATTTCAGTGTGTTCCTGTGATGTTTTCGTAAATTTAGAAGTTTTACCTTGAGCTTTGGGCAATTCTAAATAATTTTGTTTATTCCGTTGAGAATTGGTACAGATCGGTTTAGGCTCTTTCGAACACACCAATATGTTCTCTGTTTTATCAGTTACCTCATGGATCGGTTTGTGCTCCAAACATGATTCATTAACTTTAGCTTGCTTTTCCCCTCTCCCATCATTAATGGAGCTCACTTCTTCAGTCTGACATTTAAGTGCAATAACGTTTGATTCCTCTGCATTGTCTTCACCTTTTGTTATCTTTTCTCTTAGTGGTAGAAATTCCTCTTTCACTATTGCACATTCTTTACAACCTTCCTCTGTTACAGGTGGATCTTTTCTTTCAGTTGGTACTGTTTTCAGAAAAGTATCTTTAAAAGTTTTATCTTTAACTGTGCTAACCTTTAGATGGTCTTGCTTAACTATAATCTCTTGATGTTCGGTAGCTTTCTGTTTTGATTGTTGATCTACAGGCATTAATTTCTTCGGGGGAATACTGTTTGACACATGAACTTCCCTATCATCAGCTAATTCAATTTCTTTGAGATTTAAATGATCAGGAACAAATTGCAATTTTTTGAAAGATTCCTTTACATAAGGTGTCACTGACATCTTTCTTTGAGTTTGTTCTTGTGTTTTTTTGGTCTCCTTCAGAGGAGTAACTCTAAAAGTTTGATCTTCAATTGCGCTAAGCTTTATTTCTAATACAGTCTCTTGAGGTTTGATAAGTTTTTGTTGTGTTTTTTGTGATGATGCAGATCTACTTTCTGTTTGAGGTGGTCTAGCTTCTTCAGGTTTGATTTCCTGGTTAGCTTCTGCTCCTTTTAAATGTGCAGTTGATGCTTTTGTTTCTGGCTGTTCCCATTCTCTCAGTTTGGTTTCTGTAGGTTTTGGGCTTGCATCACTGGGAACTATTTTCACAGTTTTGTCAGACATTGTCATTGATGTAAACTCTTCCAAGGCAAGATTTTCTGGTTTGGACAAACCCTGGCCATGTTTAAGAAATCTGGCTTTGTTTTTAGCAGCAACTGTTGATTTCACTTGATCAGCTTTAGTTAATGCTGGTATTTCAACCTGCCCACCTTTTGTGCCCCCTTTGTCAGTGGGAGTAATTGCGATGTATTTTTCTGTATCTGTGGTTAAATCTTTTGATTGGTTCAGTCTTTTTGCAGTGAACATTTCTGGCATTGATTCTTTAGGCACCAACTTGGCTGTCCTTGTCGCCTCACTTATAGCTTTCTCGCTCTTAGCTGGTTTGAGAATCTCTGTGTTACTGTTTTCTCCTGTTTCTAAATGGACTTTAGAGGGCATCTCTGGTCTTTCTGGTGGTCGCAGTTTCTTTTTAGAAAGTAATTCTTCAGATTGATGTTCAACTCTGCCAACCTTTGAATGAACATCCTGTGCTTTATCTTCAGTTAGCTCCTGCTGAGTGACCACTGTACTCATAGCAGCTGTATGTGGCTTTTCTTTGTCCTCAGCTGACAGCTTTCTAAAGAGTTTTGTTTTCTGCTCTTCACTGGAAATATTTTCCCCAGTTTTATTTTCTTCAGATTTCACAAACTTTTGTTCACTCCCTTTAAGTGGAGCTTCTTCACTTTGAGATGCTTCTAATGATTTTGACTTTAGCATTTGTCCCTTCACCATTTGGAGACTCTCTTTTCTTTCAGATTGTTTCTGTTTAGCTTTTCCCCCTTCTGACGGAGGAACTTTGTATTGTTTGGTTATTGTTGGAAGGACTTTTAATTCTAAGTCTTTGGTTTCTTTCACCATCCCTTCTCTTTCTTTTGAATGCTTTAGTTTGGTGGGTGAAATGTCTTCTACTGTAACTGTGTCCTCTGCTCCAGTGGCTGATTGTTCCCCTAATGCTGTTTTTTTTTCTCCGATTTCAGCTTCTGTTATGGTCAGTTTTTCATTTAACTCTTGTCTTTGTTTTATCTTTTCTTTTGAACTAATATTCAAGTGTTTGTCTTTCTTGATGTGGTCTGTATCTTCAACCGCCCTTTGCTCTCCCTGTTTTTGATGCACATCTTTCTTTGCAGTTGTCCCCTCTGGTAGGATTTCAGGTTTTTGAAGGTTATAATCAGTTTCAGTGTCTTCTTCTGCATGTTTGACAAATATTGCAGGCCTAACAATCTTTATGTTGGGCTGTATCTCTGTTGATCCTTCTTTAGGACTGACTATGACCGGTTGATTTTTAACTGTAAACAGTTTAAACTGAATAGTTTCATGCTGAAGCTTATTAGGTGTTGAAATGTCTTTGGCTAACATTATTCCCTGAAGTCTTCCTTTCCTTCCGCTCCTGTTCTGCTTCAATTGTGTCTTGATCTTTTAGTGTGACTGTCTGCAACTCAACGTTATGAAATTCTACTTCGCCCAGTTTTGTTGATGGTGTTTTCCCTTCATTAACCTCTTCAGTTCTTTGTAATTTGTCCGTTAACCCTTTACCTTCTCTAATGCTCTCATCAGGTCTAGGTAATGTTTCTTGAGCAACTTCCTGCATTAAGTCTTTATCTGTGATGTCTTTTTTCTGAGGTATTTGTGGGATCTCGGCTAATGCTGTCTTTTTCAAAGAAGAATATTGGTCCATTTGTACTTCTTTTTTTGGAATATCTTTTGCACCTATCCTTGTCTTTGACTGGATGTCCTCAGTCGTGTATAGCTCTCCTGACATTTCCTCAGATATAGCTATTCCATGTTTGGAAGATTTCATTTCAATTTGTTTAACAAGCTCTGAACAATCAGTTTCTTGTATTTTTGAAGTTATTTTAAGATTTTCAGCCTCTAAAGGTTTTTCTCCTTGGTCAATTTGCTTTGATTTCTTTTGGTGACTGGCTTTTTGCAAAGACTTAATGTCTTTCATACCAAATTCCTCAAACAAATGTGAAGGTTTCTTTTTGAGCCCTTGTGTGATGTCACCTTTAGTCTTTTTAATATCTACATCAAATATAGCTTGTTGCGATTCTTTCAGTTGTTTTTGATCAAAACGGTTTGGGCTCTCACTTTTACTTTCATAACATTCAGTAACTTCTTTGAGTTTTTGAGTATCTCTTTTATTGTCTCTGAATTCTTCCCTTACTATTTCTTCAACAGTGTGTACAACAGAAAATTCTTTTTGTTTAGTATGTTTGTCCTGAGTTTCATATCCTGTCTTTAACCCTTTATTAGTTTCCGGCATGCCTCCTGATTTGAAGGCCACTGTTTTTGAACCATCAGTAACAGATATAGCACCACATATTTCTGATTCTTGCATTATACTAAAAATTCCTTTTTTCTGCAAGGGTGTAAAATTGTCACCCACAATTTCTTCTTCAGCCATGTGATGCATTTTAGCTTTATCTTCAACCTTTTCTCTTTCCTTGACTTGTCCTGAGGGTGTTTTCTCTGACAGGAGCTCTTTCTGCTGATCTCTTGTTCTTTTCTGATCCTTTAAAAGATCAGTGGGAGCCGCTTGTAGATGAAAGAATGTAAGAGGTGTAAAGAAAAAGCACCATGTGGCGGTGCAAAGAGATTAGGGAAAAAAACAAAACAAAACACAGACATTTGGAGTTAAAGAAGACAAACACACAGACAAAGAGTAATCTGACAATAAAGGAGAGGAAATGTGCTGCTGTACCTCTCTCAAGTCTTTCAACTTGTTTTTCCAGAGATGGAGAAGCAGGGATTATCTCGATCTTGGTTTCTGTTTCTTTAAATGCAAGATATTAACATTTAAAAGAAGAAACAACAGGAAATAAAAACCTTTAAAGGACAACGGGGAATAAAAAGAAATCTTTTACATAGACAGAATAACAGAAGAGTGATGTATTTTGAAGAGCATATGAAGTATGGTATGAGAAGATATGAGGTTTACTGTGAACTGACGCCAAAATGGGGGCTCCTGGTAGTTTGATTTAAAAAAGTCTGGAACCAAACATGGAGTCACATGAAAAAAGAAAAAATGATGATGAAGATGATGTAAAATTTTCTCTCTGTACCTCTGGAGGGTCTCAGGGGAGAAATCCCTCTCTTCTCTTCTGATTTTGAAGGCATTTTTTTATCAACCACATCCTTGATAAAAAGACCCTCCTCTTTGGTCTTTTCAGCGTCACATCTCTGAGGAGGAACGTCCTTAGGTTGCTCTTTCTTTTTATAGTCTCTTTCAGTTTTTGCAGGGACTGACACAGACTCAGACTCTATCACTTTCGGTCTTTTGATATCTGTCACTGACCCTTCTGGTTTTACCTCAGGAGTCACCTCTGGTTTGGGTTTCTTGGGATCTTTCTCTCTTTTTTTATCCAGTATCTCATCAGATTTCAGCTTTTTCTCCTGTTTCCTTTCATCAATCTCTTGTTTCCTTGTTGACACATATTCTGGTTTACTAGTTTCACCTCTGACTGGGGCTTTAATTTGGACTTTGTCCTTTCTAATTGTCTCCTCCTCCGCCATTTTCATTTGAGTGGGGAAAACTCCTGCTGGTTTCCCTTTAACTGGGACCTCTCCTGGCTCAATGGTGACTTCTGTAATTTGCTCAGTTCTACTGTATTTTTCTTCCAGAATAGCTGATATTGTCTTGATGCTATGATCGACTGATTCCATGTAAGTGACCTCTGTCAAAGCCTCTTGTTCACTATCCAAACTTTTTGTTTGTTTTCTGGCTTCTTCTGGGGAAACTTTGGCTTCTTCTGCTTCTTTCACATGTGACATATCTTTTACTAACTCTAAGTCTTTGCTTGCAGTAATGTCCTCTAGTTTTTCGGTCGTTTCTCTCTTTCTACTTTCTGCTGTCATAGTGATTTCGCTTTTCTTTTTGACTCTTACAGCAGTTTGTTGCTTAGTAATGCTGTCTTCATCATTGTCTGGCAGGTGACTGACTGATGTGCTGTCTTTCCTTTCATCTGCCCTTTCCTCAGTTAGTGATCTAATTGTCCTGACAAAAAGCTCCTCCTCAGTTTTCTCTTTTGTGGGTTTGTGTTCAAATGTTGCATCCCTCTTCACTGATTCAACTTCTTGAACTACGGCTTTCGGTTCCACAGGTTTTGGTATGACTTTATGTTTGATCATCTTGGTGTGTTTCCTCTTCGAAGTGTCAGTAACAGATATCACACCTTTCGAATCAGAAGTCTTGTCTTTTTGGCTCTGCTTTTCTATTCTGCTAAAGTCATCTTCTTCTGATAACACTATTGTTTTGCTAAAAGGGGCCACTTCATCCTCACATATCACTTTGGTGTCTTCTTCCACCACTTCACTTTCCCACACCTCTTCAGTTGGGGACATTTTCTCCAATGCATAATAAACTTCCAGTCTCTCTTCTGCTTCTTTTATTTGCTCGATCTTGACAAGACTTGGAATTTCTGGACATTTTAAGAGATGTTGAAGAAGAGGCGTCATGTGGCGGCGCCAAGAGTTGAGGCCAAAACACAAAGACAAGCATCAGTGTTAGAAAGGGACAAAAGAGATTAAAGGAGTAACGTTTAATATGGTGAACCACCTGACGTGTATTGAGTTAAACAACAAATGTGGTTATAGTGCTTTACAGTATTTCTAGACGGTCAGTACCTTTATTGGGAGGAGAGACTTTTTTCTCCTGTTCGACCTCTTTAGGCAGAATCTTCCCAATCATCTTAGTTTCGATTTCTTTACAAAATTAATTGTTTTTTTATTTGAAGGTGATGCATGAGTAGATCATAATAAAAGAAGAGAATGTGTACTGTTAACAAACATTTAGAAAGAGCTGCCAAGCATAAAATGACACAGCAAGCAATAAAAAATTTAAGAAGGATGTAAGATGTTATGAAGGCCTGCGAAGAAGTGGCAACAGTTCAGTTTATATTATGTTTGGCCCTTTTCAGCCTGTTGGATTTCATACAAACATATGGATACTTGTCAATATACCGTCAGACATAACTTGTAATGTAGTCTGAGTGTGATATACAATGAGTTCCATTGTTTTAAAGTTCCTGTGATTGTTTTAGGTTTCTGCTCCAGAGACATTACACACTATCCCAGAACTATGTAGTAACTGGACTGTTGCCGCTGAATCAAACACATGAAGACAAGAAAAGAGAAATAACTGAGGTCAGTCTCAGCTGTACCTTTGGTAGGATGTTCTTTGATCTCTCGTTTAAGTTTATCTTCAGGCATCCTCTCAGGCGTTTTGTCAGGGGTCTTTGTAGGAACGGCTTTATCTACAGAGATTTGCTCTGTTTGCTTCTTAGACACCCTTTCAAGTATTACTTCCTCCACCTTCACAGAAAGTTCCTCAGGTGCCTTCTCAGGAATCCCCTCGACTTCAACCACCTTCTGAGGAAGTTTTACAGGCTTCCTCTCGGTAGGAGCTCCAACAAGTACTTTTTCCTCAGGTATTTTTTCTGAAACCTTCTCATCCACTTTATATGGTATCATCTTTGAAATTTCATCCATTTTCCTCTCAGGTAGTGTTACTATTTCTGGGAACTGTTCAGGGGTCTTTTCCTTCTCTTCCACTCTCTTTGAAGGCCATCTCTCAGGTAATGTTTCAGGAATTTTATCAGGCACCCTCTCAAGTTCAGTCTCCAAGAAAACTATATCATCAAAGACCTTTTGAGGTACTTTTTCAGGCACAAGTTTAGGTATGGGCTTCAAAGCTTTAAGAGGGTTTGACACAAAAACATGTAACAAGACATGACTATAATGAAAAAAAAGTGCTAGCGCACAATAGGCACAGTGCTGACATAAGATGAGCAATATTTGGCCGAATGAAGTTGTCAGAAAAAAGCTCATACAGTAACTACAACCACTAGTTGGTAGAACTAACTTGTTATTGTGAGTTGCATAGATTAACATTGCTTGATTGTAACTGAAAGGACAATAAATAAAATAAGGTAGAAAAGTCTGGGCTTATTACTGAGGAAAGATCCATGAGAAATACTAAAGTACCTTTTTCTTTCTTTGTTAGCTCTTCTTTGGAAGCAACCGCTGTAGGTTCTGGTTTCCTTGCTGCTTTTGGAGGGACAGGTACTATTTCCTCCACAGGAACTTTAAAGAGTACCATTCACATACGTTAGAAGCCTTCAAATGGAACAGTGTTGAAAAAGACAAACTAAACCCTACACTCTGTCGAGTGCAAGACAAGAAAAGCTCACCTATAACTGACAAACACAATGTGCAGCCCCATCTTAAGACCACAGTAAGAAATTCAGAGGTTAGTCAAACGCCACAAATGTCAAAAAGAGGTAAAGATGAGCGTAAGAGTTCAGGTTTTAGTACCATAAGCTTTGGAATGATTGACAGTCTACGGAGTTTAAGATACCTTTAGCTGGCTCAGGTTTCTTCTTTGCTGCTTCTTCCGCTCTCTCCAATTTTTGTGGGACGGCAGGTGGTGGTGGAGGAGTAACCACCTCCTTTTTTGGTGGTGCCGCTGGTACTTTAAAAGAACACATGTCGTGTCAAAGATTCAAAAATATAACTTCACTTAGTCTCAAAACTAAGTGTAGCTATATTACATAGTTATAAACTAAGTACATAAAGGCAAACCAACTTATTTACAGAGACAAGTAAGTGAAACATTAAAAGCAACGAGTCAAGGAGTTTGCTTGCACAAACATTTAAATAAAAAGGATCAATAAGCACTCATGGAAAATCACTCCAGATGACTTAAAGAAAACAGGTGAAACTCTGAAGATTAAGAAAAATTCCTGATCAACATCTCAATAAATCAGTTTTATACCTGTCTTTGGAGGTTCCTTTGGTGTGGGTGTTAGATCTGGTTTAGTCTTTGGAAGTTCTGGTTTTGACACTGTCACTTCAGCTTCTTTTTTCATTGTTGGTTCCGGTTTGGGCACCTTTGCAGGTTCTGGTTTTGGAAGTGGTGGTTCTGGCTTGAAAACCTCAGGCTCTGGCTTTGTTACAGGAGGCTCAGGTCTCTGGACTTCTGGTTTTTCTGTTTTTGGTTTTGGGGCTTCACCTTCTGGCTTGATTACTGCAGGTTCAGGCTTGATCTTTGCCAGCATAGGTTTTGCAGCCTCTTGGTGGACTTAAAGCAACAATCAGATTGTTTTAGATAAAAGCAAAGACAATTAAAGATTTGCTTCCTCGCGTGAAGCTAAAGAAAATCAACATTGACAACACACACATATACACACGTAGGGTCACATTAAAGGTGTTTCATACAGACACATCCAAACGGGAGGAAATACCTTTAGACGGTGGTGTCACAGACTTCTTTACTGGCACTGGAGGAACCTTGGGCTCTGACTCAACCTTTGCCGCAGGTTTGGCTTCAGGTTCTGCTTTTGGAGCTGGTGTTGGCTTAGGCTTTGGTTCAGGTTCTGCTTTTGGAGCTGGTGTAGGCTTGGGCTTTGGTTCAGGCTCGGCTTTTGGAGCAGGTGTAGGCTTGGGCTTTGGTTCAGGCTCGGCTTTTGGAGCAGGTGTAAGCTTGGGCTTTGGTTCAGGCTCGGCTTTCAGTTCTGGCTTGGCTTTAGGCTCAGGCTTCGCTGCAGGTGCCATTATTTTGGGCTCTGTTGGCACCTGAGGCTTAGGCTCATCTTTAATTAGGCAACACAAACATTGGCTATTGTTAGAATAAAGTCATAGTGGCAAGAGTAATTAAGAGGAGGAAGGAGTAAAATGACATTTAACAAAGAAACACACTGGATAAGAGTGAAATTAATACTGGAAAAAAGAAAGTACACCAACTGCAGTGTTGTTTAAAGTAATAATTAAAGTCCTAATACAATGAAAACAAGTCACACACTGAAAGGTAAAACATTATGTAGATTTAAGCAAAACTAAGATCCTACTTTGGACACTTAATAAGACGTCAGACAGCAGTAAGGACTAAATAAAGTACCTTTCTTAGGAACTTCAGGCTTCTCAGCTGGTGGTGAGGGAGCAGCAGCAGGCTTCATAATCTCCATTGGTTCTTTTAGGGTGCATTTAAAAACAGGTTAAACCAGTAAATCAAAGCATATGAGACAATAGAAGAATATAGCTGAATGTAGACATGCACAGGTGTCACATCACATCATAGGATCACTGTCAACAAAAGGACAGAGTCTTCAGCATAGATGAAAATGTTCAGCACAGTAGCGTTAGAAATCTACCTTCAGGAGCATGAAGTTCCTTCTTCTCTGGGACTGAAACTACAGCAACCTTTTCCTCCACTGGCTTTTTGGCTACTGGTACTTCAGTATTTCAGTAAAATGTCACAACACAAGGAAAAAGGTCACACATGTAAATACATCACATACACAAAAACAATTAAAAGTTGGAGATCCATAAATTAGTGCTTTATCAAGCAGGTACATTTTAACATTGCAGGTATATGCTTGTACCTTTTGGTGGCGATGGCTCCTTCACAGCTGGTGTTGGTTTCTCATCAGGTTTTCTTTCAGCTTTAGAAACTTAAAATACAATTGTGTTAGCCTCACAAGACTGATATGTATTTGCAGTTGAAGCAGAAAAGCACAACAAAATGTGACTGATAGAAGACAAAGCAACTACACAGGGCAACACGTCTTTCTACAACAGTGACTGAAAGGGCAATACCATACAAATTCGCAGTGGGCTGCAGCAGGAATATGTTTAGCTCTGTAGTACCTTCAAGTTCTTTTAACTCCACTGTCTCCTCGATGGCAACTCTGGCAGCTAGTGAAAAAAAGACATAGGACAACACCCAGAATCATCAATTTTGGACTCCAAACTGCATGAAAATGCGTGTGGTTACAGTACTTTTATGTGAAATTTAACAGAAAGGAAAATAATGGATCATTATCTACACCAGCACGCTGCATTCCAGGTAAGAAAATAAAAGGAGGTAAGTAAAAGCTAAAAACAGACAATCAGATCAAGGAACCAAGAGTAGTCATTGTGAGTGAAGGAAAGCGATTTTAGGAAAAATCAAAAAGTTAGAGCAGCGCTAAATATAAAAGATGTAAAATACATAAGTCACAAGACAGAGCCTGGGTTTTAGGCGGCTCAAACAGACAGATGTTCTGCTGTGATCTGATACCTTTGGCTATGGAAACCTGTTCGGTTACTGTCTCCTCTGTCCAGCTCTGATACTCGACTGAAGGTGTGACAGAAGACAACAAACGTGAGGTAAACTTTGACAGTGCTCGGAGACAAAAGTCCATGTCATCATTTCACAGTCACAAACATTCATCGCAGACAGACCTACTGGGCACAAATGCTGTGAGCCTGGTGCTGACCCCCTCCCCATATGAAAGAGACATTTAACATTTCTTGTTGGAAATGAAAGAAACACAAAGTCAACACACAGACATTTAAGAGACCCAAAGAGGAGAAAACCACAAAGAACGAAGTCGTCTACTGTCTGTGCCCAGGGGTCTGTCTCATGTTCTGTCCATGTCCAATATTGTTACAGTGCAAGTACCAGCAGGTCATTGAATCCAAACTGATTCACATTAAAGAACTGAGTCTTTGAAAAGGCAAATGTGCTAAAGTCTGACATCTGCTGGTGAAATCAGATGCTGAATAATCTGTCGCTGTTGGTTCTGCTCTAAAAAACAGAATTAACCTTGTACGGGTTCATAGGATTCATCTTAATATTAACACATTGTTCATTGCAATCTGTAATTGTTTCTCTGCAGTCTCCTTTAATTCTTATTGAGTTATTTTAATGGGAGTTTTCATTTCACAGTACGTTTTTGAAAAACAAAGGTTACAACCCAACTAAGGACTCGTTAATTCAAACATAATATTTTATAGTCAACATTTGTGCGGAATTGTGACTATTATTTTGAAATCATCAACAATGCTGCTGTTTCCTATACTCAAAACCAATGTCCTCTCTTGAAAAAGACATGAATGTAAAAATATGCTTCTATTTATCAAGCAACTTGTCTGATTAATTTTGTGCTGATATATTCACGTCTTCTGTGTTTTGACATTGTCTGCAGGTAACACAGACAAAACATTATTTTCATTAGCAGATGTCAGAGCAGGTTTACATTTTATCCTGAAAAGGTGTAAACTAGTTTAATGAGCATTAATCACTAGATGCAGCTATATGTTTAACTTTCCAGTTTGGAAAAAAGTGTGAAGTATTGACAGAAGTGAAAGTTAGTAAATGTGTTATGAAGAGATGGAAGATGGTAAAAAAAAAGTCAAACAAGAATATCTAAAATCAATGAGACAAAGACTCACTATAGGAGAGCGTCTGTGCATAATCATTAAAAAAACATATTTACAAAGTGAAGATCAGTTTAACGACACGACAGTGGTGTCAGGATGAACGAGGGAGGCAGATCTGTGTTCTTTTTCGCTAGCCGTTCATTTACTGATTAAATACTGCACAAAGGCTTATAAAGAAAAATGAAGATTTATAAATGTAATAAGCTAAAATAATCCTCCTTTAAAAAAACACTTCCGGATTTAAACATTTAAAAAAAGGAAAAATGCTGTCTATGAACTTTTTTCAATTGTATGAGAATGATTTCATCTCCTGTTTTCCCCAGATCTGCTCAGATGCTTTGATGGTGACACACATGAAATAGAAAAATGAAGGCTGTACCTCTCTGCTCACTCTCCACCTCTTCTTCATATCGATAAGAATATTCAGCTGTTTCTTGATAAAACAAAAAAGCTTTTTTGGTTTCAGTTGCTCACAGAATTTAAAAATGAACTGCCCCTGATTTTAGTCTTACCTTGAACTGCCACTGATGAGGGCACTTCAGGTCTTTGAATCGAGGAGTCTGGGACATCTACAGAATATGGTACACACCATAACCATATTTTAAAAATGAGCAGGATACTGGAGGACAGTGTGTAGTTACCACAATGTCAGTAAATCACCAAATACTTTGATTAAGTATAAACAGGTAAGGTAATGCGAATTCGAAACCACCTGGAACAATGTTCTATCTCCAGTCTACTTTTATTCCCACCGTTACATAATAAAAGCTTTTAGAAGGAGAATGGCTAGCAGTCCTTCCATTCTTCTAGAATACATGCTCTGCTAGAAAGATCTAACTCTGGCAAGATGGAGAACAAGAAGATTTCCTTAAAAGTTGGACTAACATTTTTAGGGGGCTAAAAAAAATTCAGAACTTACCGATGGGCACCATTGCCAATTCAATTTCTGTGAAAAGGGGAAGAATGAAGACTGTGTTAAACACCGAAACAGAGAAAAGCTGAACAGAAGCATAAAGTGCCCCCTGACTAGTAACTGTACCTTTGCCAGACAAATAAAGCTCAGCTGTGCTCTTTGCCTCTCCTCTGGGCTCCAATCTCACAATGACTGAGTACACGCCTACATGGGATTAGTAATGAATGTTTAACATTCAAGTCATAAAAACAGTAAGGAAAAAAGTTGTAGGGCTTTGTCATGGGCCTTTGGTGCTTGATGGTGTTCTACACACCTTCGTCTTCGATGGTCACATTTTGGATGACCATGAAATGTCTTCGGCCCTCACTTCTGAAGTTGTACTTAGGGCTCTCTTTCAGTTCCCAGGTGTCTTTGTACCATGAAACAATAGCGTTGTCGAAGGACACCTCGCACTCAAAGGTGGCTGACTGCCGCTCATTGACTTCAACGTTGTGGATGCGTTTGGTGAAATGAATTTGTTCGGCTAAAACAGATAAAGATGTGAATGGGTAAACGTGTTTGGCATCACAACTGGAAATGTATGACAACAGCTAGGTGGTAGTTTTCATCGACACAACATGTACGCGGTTAGAAATGATGATCAGAGGAATGTTTATAGCATGGTTATGATGACTGGTTGTTTAGGGGAAGATGGATTTTTTCAAGACCAATGTGAGTAGAAAACAATTAGGATGATGGTGGATATTTTTGCAGGATGATCCAGGAGAGGAGAGGCATGAAGAACGTTAAAGCAGAGGAAGACAAACCCCAGAAGAAAGAGAAAAAAAGAGGGAAAAATCCAAATCTTCAACCATTAGTCTCAGGGTTTGATGGGGGAGTCAAAGAGGTTAGTATACGGACAGAAAATCCAGCATGTCTAGAGGGTTGAAGGAGGTTTTCCAGGTACAAACCTTCAACCCAGAGGTCAGCCGAGGACTCCAGGTGCTGGTACTTGCAGGAGTATCGTCCTTGGTCTTCTGGCTTCAGGTCTCTGATCAGAAGCTTCTGAACCTTGTGTTTCACCTCAGACTTGTACCTGCCCTTCATCTCTAACTGCTTGCCATTTTTAAACCACTGAGCTTCTACATTAGGGATGGACAACTGACAGGAAAGCGTGCAAGACTGGCCTTCCTTACCCGATGTATCCTGGAGGTGCTTCTCAACCTCTGCCTCTGAAAAAGAAAATACAACATATGTCAGATGACTTTTGATTTCAGTGATCATCAAAAACACAACTTGGACAAAGACGTAAATCAAAATGCTAAATAGTTCTTAACACTAATACCAGATACTAAACGTTTTGAAAATGCCAAGATCAACAGTTATCAGAACAAAGCTTAGTGCAGTCCTGCTGCGGAAACATAAGCACTTAAAAAGACAGACTCTGTGCCGCTGTAATAATGGTTTATAAAGGATGTGATGTGACCAACAGGTGTGCAGCCTCAGAACTGACCCATGACTGTGAGCTTGGCACTGGAGATATGCGGCCCACAGACCACTCGGTAGTTGCCCTGATCAGATGACTGGCAATTCTTGACCTTCAGCAGGTGGCGGTCACCATAGATGCTGATGTCAAACTTGTTGCTGGTGTCCAGTTTCTGGGTGCCCTTGTACCAGGACAGGGTGATCTCTGGGTAGTTGATCTTGATTTCGCACTCAAACACTGCTTCCTTGTTAGTGAAGACAGCCTGATCCGAAATATCTTTCACCACAGTGACAGGCTGGAGGAGCAACAAGAGGATTAACTCTCCATTAAGTCCCTGTTGCTGCCATGGACTAAGCAAGATAGTTTCTCAAAACAGAAAAATTAAAGCCTCACTAGTATCCTGGTCCCAGCTTTTCTAGCAAGTGTAAGGCTACATGCTACATGTCATAGAGAGGTTTTATTATTAGGTAGTCTAGACGATAAGCTGTAACTTGATTATAAGAAACATGCAGAAAATGTTAGTTACTAAAGTAATAAAGTACCTACTTATGATAATTTATAAGCTAAAAACAGAGTAAATAAGTCCAGACCTCTGTCCGCTCCATCCTCTTCTGCAAGTCGGCCACTAGTCGGGCCATATTCTCATCCGACTCTCTGTCTCCACGTTCCAGTTCCTGTCAGTAACAACGACACCGATCAGCACAACATCTCCAGACACATCACACTGTGGAGGATTTAATGTTGACATTTACCACTCTTCCACTTTCTTCTGCTTTCTCTTTTTTGAGCTGCTCGATGGCCTGCAGCAGGCCTCGGTAGTCTGTGATCCCATACATTCGGGCATATTTCTCATACTCTTTAGGATCCACATTCCTCAACAGTTCAACAATGTCGATGTCTTTCTCCTCCTGTGGACTCTTCTGCTTTGATGGTGTCCTGGGAACAGCACGGAGGCGGGATTAAAGAATATTCCAATAAAGGTTCAACATTGTCTGATGATTGTCACATGAAGCTGTAACATCCTTCAGATTAACTCACTTCTTCAGTTTGGCTCGGAGGTCTCCCTCGAGCATCACCGCCTCTTTCTTTTCATCGACATTCATCTCAGCACTGCACTCGATCTCTCCGTGCTTGTTGGAGGCGACACACCTGTACTGACCCGAGTCTGACTTGGTTACCTCCCTGATTTGTAGTTTAGCCTCCTGGCCCTTCTGTTCGATAGAGATCCGACCACCGTGTGTGAGCTGCCTCCACTTCCCCTTCATCCACTTCACACTGGGAATAGGGTCACCGCCCACCTTGGCAATGAAGGTGGCGGTGCCCTCTGTGATACAGTAGATGGTCAGTTAGGACAAAACTACAACATGACTCAAAAATTTAACATTTACTTTGACCTCGACAGTAACTGTTTTTTTAATTTAATTAAATTCAGTTCAACTTTATTTAATATGTTGCGAGTTTACAACCAAGTCATCTCACGACACTTTACATATCAAGACTATACAGGCATTTAGAGAAAACCCAACAAATCCCCCTTGAGCAGCTATAGGCAACAGTGGAGAGGAAAAACTCCCTTTAACGGAAGAAACCTCCAGCAGAACCAGGCTCAGGGTGGGCGGCCATCTGCCTTGACCGGACGGGGGGAGTGGAAAGTTCACTTTATCCCCCCACTTTATAGAGTTAGTAATATGTACTGTAAATAATCATATGATCTTAGTCAAACCTATACAGTGTTCAGTCTCAAATAATCTACACGATATGAGCAACATGAAAAAATAATGGCTTGTCGCTCATAATCGATAACATATTTTGCAGTATTATAACTGTCTATGTTATGTGTCTCACTCTCAGTGATGTGTGCCGATGTGGGCTCCTCGATAAAGAACAGGTTGTCCAGTTTTTTAGTTGGAACTGCAGCTGGAGCTTCAGTGGGAGGTGGACGGGCTCCTGGTTTCTCTGCAACCCAACAATGAGGTGCAACATTACACGTTAACATCAATCACAAACAACAAACAGTAGAGTTCTGAAAAGATTTACTTTGATTTGAAATTAGCAGTGTTGTTCATGTGTATAAAGCAGTGAAGGTGGGAAAAAATGAAAAGAATTACTCTTTAAAAGCAGATATTACCTTTGACAGTGACCTTGGCCTTGCAAAACTCGCTGCCAGCATCATTGGTGGCCTTGCAGAGGTAATCACCAGCATCATGTCGAGAAACCTGGCTGATGTCGAGGCAGGCCATCCCGTCAGAGAAGGTGATTCTCGTGCTGCCGACAGATGTCAGATCCTTCCTGTCTTTCATCCACTGGATCTTTAAAGGAGGTGAACCGCGGACATGACACCGGAGACTCAGCTTCTCATTCTCATCTACAGTCACTGGTTTCAGGGGGACGTCAAACACTGGAGGCTTCTTAGCCTCTGCAGAGAGACATGACAGTGTCACTTCAATACAAAGTACTTGATCCTGAAAAGGTTCCTGAACCAATTTAACTGGCTCCTTTTGAATGCACACCCAGGGATCCACTGCCAGCCTTTCAGCCCCCATTGTCAACACATCCTAATGTCTATTGCTGCAGGTGGCGGGATACTGATTTTTCTATAGGCAGCCCCCGACCTTACTTGACGATGGCTATAGGATCACCAGCGAGCACTCCTCCAAAACCCCTTTCCCTCTTCATAGGAAAGTATCACAAGAAAATATCTAATGCAGGGATTTGGAGACAAAGCTAAAACTCAACACAAACCCAAAGAGATTTATTCCACATACCACCACATATGGAGTAAACCAATGCTGGTATGGTTTTATGTGTTGTCCTATGTTGACCTACTTGACTGTAAGAATTGAAAAAATGGAACCCACCTGAAATGTCTACAGTGACATCACAGGATGCACCTCCAGCTTCGTTAGAGGCCTGGCAGGAGTACCTGCCGCTGTCGGTCACCTGACTGCTCTTAATGCAGAGCACAGCCACGTTACTCTTAAAGCTGATGTCATATTTGTCTGAGCTGTAGATCTCAGTGTTGTCTTTGAACCAGCTGACACACATGGGCTGTGAGCCGGAGACCCTACCCTCAATCTTCACCAGTTTACCCTCTGTGTCCTCGATGTGTTCCGAGGGCTTTTTGGTGAATACTGGAGGGTTTTTGCGCTCTGAAAATAAGAAAAGTAACATAAGGAAAGCAATTTTGAGAAAAATAATGAAAAATGAACCATGGGTTGTGGATTAAAATACCTTTAACAGTGATATCAGAGGAGCAAGAATCTTTTCCCATGTCATTTGACACGTGGCAGAAGTATCGCCCTGTATCAGCTTTATCTACCTTCAGAATGGTTAGGTGGGGTGTGTTGTCCACACAGCTGATCTTATAATTACCCCCAGTGCGAATGTCTTTATGGTCTTTGGACCATGTGACTTTAATGGGTGCAGATCCAGTCATGTGACACTCCAGCTCAATGCTGTCACCCACCATTACCTCCTGTGGAGACAACTTCCTATCAAAGACTGGAGGGTACCTTGGTTCTGCAGAGCCAGTGACAGAGCGGGTGGGGGGTAAGAGAACAGACACAGAATTTTAGATGGTATCATTTGTGCAGTTTGGGCATTAGTCATCCTCACACTGAAACACACACCACTTCATTTTCAAAACCTTCTAACTACACTACTTTCCATTATCATGCCAAACAGACCTTGTAGAGTGAGTTTGGCTCTGCAGGACGCTGAGCCCATACTGTTGGTGGCCACGCAGGTGTACTCCCCAGAGTGCCTCATCTCACTGTGGCTGATCTGCAGCATGGCTGTGTTGTCATCATACGATATAGAGAACTCATCTCCTGGACTCAGAGCCTCGCCATCTTTCAGCCATGATACCTCAATAGGAGACGAGCCAGCAATGCGGCACTCAAACCTGACTGGCTGCCCCTCCGTCTGCTGTAGACTGGTGATTTTCTTAGGGAAGGATGGTGGTGTTTTGGCCTCTGGAGAAGGTCAGGACGTGACATATTATGAAGACAAACTTGTGGTACATTAAGTATTTTTTCATCTCATCCATCCAATCTGATTCTAAATTTAAATGCTGGATTTACTAGAGTAATACATACACAACATTGTCATAGGTTCAATTATTTAACATAAATGAACAGCAAATAAAATAAAGTCCATCTTAACCACCAAAAACAACTAAACATGGTTTATAAACCACTAAAAACGAACACAAACACACCACATTACAGCAGCTCACAAGGTCATTTTTCCTCAGAACTACAGAAGTACACAAGAAATGAATGCAGTAATTTGGAGATTAGGAAACCAATGTTCACCTAGCACGCTCAGTCTGCAGGTGGAGGAGGTGGAGCCAATCTTGTTCTCTGCCTTGCAGGTGTACTCTCCGATGTCAGCTTTAGTGGCTTTGCTGAGCTTCAGACAGGCGACACCTTTTGAGTATTCCAATTTACAGTTGGGGCTCGACCTGACTTTGCCATCAGCCTTGAACCAGGACACTTTGATTTCAGGGGTGCCAGCCACCCGGCACTTCAGACAAACTGCGTCTCCTGATGTCACCTCCATGGGCTCCAGTGACTCGACAAAGTATGGTGGTTCTGCAGCCAAAGAAAAACATTGTAACATAATAAAACTGATGTGTGAATGAAGCCTGACACATGTTGTGGTTAGAGGAGGTAATGGAGCACATGTCTGACCCCACGAGGAACCTCTTGATAACACAGAATGCTACAAATTCATGGAAATGGTTTAAAATGTATCCTGTAAGCTGATTCCTATGTGATAGTTTGTGTATGGCTTAGCTAAAATATTACTCTGTTGTGTCTCTGGTAATAGTTAATTTAGTTAAAACTACACTGCCACCTTATAGAAATCAGTTCTTTGAAACAAAGAAAACAGAAGAGGTTCAGTGTTTTCAGCTGAAAGTAGCTGAACTAACCAAGGACGGAAACAACTGCATCACACACGTCCTTTCCAGCATCGTTGGACACTTCACAGGAGTATTTTCCTGCAGCCTCATTGTTGTCAGTACTGAGACACTCCAGAATGCATGAGCTTTCAGTCGTGGTGATGTTGTATTTGTAGGAAGCAAAGATCTGCTGACCATCTTTTAACCAGTTCACTGTGATCTTGGGGGTTCCGGTGTACGTGCACTCCAGCATTAGTGGCTTTCCCTTCTCAACAGAGACATCCTTCAGCTTCTTGGAGAAGGCTGCGGGCTCTGAGTTATGCAATGAATCACAATGTTGAAACAAGGATATGGGAAGAAAAACAGTAGATTAACAACCTGGTTCTTCGTTGTACTGTAAGATTTTAAGATTGATTTACACGCAGCAATTCTCGTTGTGCTATCAGTAGAAGACAGAATGTTTTGTGTGTGTTCTTCCACTTTGATTCGGTACAGTTAAGATAAAAAAGATTGAATGTAAAAAAACTAACAAACCAGAAGGGTTCCACTGCACTGTACATGTTATTTTATACTTCACATTGCTGATAACAACTATACTTATTTGCTAGCTTTTCCTGAGCCAAGTAAGTTTTCAACAGATATGTTTTTTAACTGAAGAAAGTAATTAACATCAAGCTAACCTTTGACAGTGAGGTTAACTGGGCAGCTTTCCTTTCCTGCTTCATTAATGATTTGACAGGTGTACTCCCCGGAGTGGGATCTGTCCACGTTGAAAAGCTCCAACACAACTTGGTTATCCTTCAAGAAAAAGTTACAGACCCGCCCTGCCAGCATCTCCTTTGTTCCTCTAAACCACTTTAATTTGAGGGGGGCACTTCCCTTCACCATGGCAGAGAAACTTACATTAGAGCCTGGCATAGCCTCTACTGGCTGTAGCGGCACCACGAAAGATGGAGGCTCTGGGGATACACAGGAACAGAGAGTAAACGTGGGCCAAGGAGTACTTAAATAAGAAGCTGAGTTTTTTATTTGACTTGTACTGGGATTGTAGGGGTTAGTCAATCCCAAACTGTAACAGTACCTCACAGTCTGTCTGTTACTGACCTTTGACATCCAAGGAGGCTGTGGTCTCACTGGATCCTGCCTTGTTCACAGCTTTACATTTATACAGGCCAGAGTCTGACAGCTTCAGCGTGGGCACTTTGAGAGTGCAGCTGTTGTCGCTAAAGGAAATCTCATAATTGGGACCACTCTGTACCTCCTCCCCATCATGGTACCATGAGATGGTGAAAGGTGGGGAACCTGACACTTTGCATTCCATCTCTCCAGCTTTTCCTACAACTGTGTTACAATCCTTCAACTTCCTGGAGAAAGTTGGAGGTATGATCTTATCTGTTAGGGCGAAACAAGCTGTTAGTCATACATCAGGACGTTTCTAATCATTTCAAATTTAAAGTGCAACAATGCCAGTGGTAGTATTTAAACAATTAACAGTTTTGAGCTTTGGCTTCTGATGCTAGAAGAAAAAATGCATTTTCAAAAACACAACATACAGGCAAGTTACCAAAAATAATCCGTTTAAAACTAAATTAAGAATTCTAGAACAATACCAAGCCCTTGTCATCAAACACCAAGTAGGACGAAGACACCAACCTAAGACAGTGAGATTGATTTTGCTCAGGTCTTTTCCGACCTCGTTCATAACTTCAAATGTATATTCTCCAGAGTCCATTTTCTCTGCGGAGAGCACATTCAGGCTGGAAATCATCCGAGAAAATGAGATCTTGTATTTTCTTCCAGACGCAAGTTCAACACCATCCTTGAACCACTTAGGTACGAGCTCAGGGGTTCCACACACTTTAACCTCCAGGGCGGCCATGTCGCCTGCGGTCACACTCAAAGCATCAGGTTTATCAATTATCTTGGCAGGTTCTGGAATCAACAGAAAGGAAGCAGAAAACATTTCATAAAACCTGCAGGATGGAAAAAGACTGCGAGAGAAAGAGAGAATTATATGGTTACAAACCTAGAACAGTCAAGTTAGCGAAACACTCCACACTCCCAGCATCATTTCTGAGTTGGCAGGTGTATTTGCCTGCCGTGGCTGCATCTGCCTTAAAGACTTTAAGAGTGACCTGGTTGTTATCAAAGGTGATTTTCCTGTTCTCACCATCCCTGAGAATGTGATCCTTGTCCTGAACCCAGGACACAGTAATGGGTTCAGAGCCTTTAACAGTGGCCATAAGGGTCACTTCCTCTCCCATTACCACTGTCATGTTGGACAGTTTCTTCACAAATGATGGTGGCTCTGAAGAGAGGAGAAAAACAGCGCAAACAGGAAAGTCAGCAAAGTGACAAAGTCATCTGAAAATCTCATACTAAAAGACTTTCAATTGCAGACTATTGCAATTTCTACTGACCTCTGAGTTTAACTGACGTTTGGCAGGTGTCGCTTCCTACACTGTTTGACACTTTGCAATCGTATTCACCGGTGTCCGAAGGTTCTATCCCAATGACATGCAGCGTAGCTGAGCTGCCTTCGCTCACCATCTTATACTTTCTGCTCTCCATCAGAGGTTTCCTGTCTTTGAACCAGGTGATCTGGAACGGAGCTGTACCGCTCATCTCGCAGTACAGACTCACGTCCTTACCCTTCAGCCCTTCAACGGGCTGAGGTAATTTGACAAAAGATGGGGGGTCTACAAACAGATCAGGAAACTGTTAAAAGAGGCACACACTGGAAAAGAAAATTCTATAGCTGAAATCCGTAACATTTCAGTCGAGAGCTGGAGCAGAAGAGGCCCTAGCAAAGATGGTAGCGATGTTAGGGAATTTTTTGGGAGCTTATAAATGTGTCAAATTTTTGGCAGATTAAAGATTTTAGAATGGTGAATGTTTGTGCAAATAAAACGAAGGGGGAGTTTTTGGTGAAAATTTGCAACTGCAGCTAAGTTGGAATATTAGTTAGTTGGAACAAGTAAAGTTAAATTTCCTGTGTGAAATTGTGAGAATTACAGCTAAGACAGCCAAGTTATTGGAATCAATTATTAGAAGACTCAGGGCAGCTGAGTTATGGATATACAGTAACTCTGACTTAAGTCATACAGTCAGTGGAACTACAACTACCACTCCAAATCTAGTGTGCAAGTTTATGATTTATGTGAGAACTATTTCGTGATAGTGACGTTTCGGGAAGATTGTTGGAATTACAGTCAAGGTTAGGGGACTTGTATCACATTTTGTTAAAATGACAGTGTTGTTGAAGAGCACCGCTTAGCTGATTTAGCTGGAAATACAAAAAATTGATCGAGTGAAATGTTGTAGACCATCAGTCTGCATTAAAACTGAGGCTAAGAAGGAAAATTGTTTCTGGAACAATATTTCAAAGAATGGAGTTGTGGAGAAAGGACTTTAAGGTCATATTTTCCACTGTCATAAAATGGAGGCGACACAACCTGCTGCTTTCAGTGTCCTACTTAGTAGGAGATGTAAGAGTTTCAAATCGAGTTCAATATTTTTGTGTTTGACCATACTCCATGACAAAAGATGTATATGTAAAGAGGAAATGTTACGAATACCAGCTTTAGGCAGTACAGTTACTAAAAGCCCATCAGTACACTGATCCAGAGCAGAAGTAATGAATTATGACCAGGAAGTCAGTGAAAGGCTGACCTTTAATGGTAAGTGTGGTGCTGCAGCTGACACTGCCAGCATCGTTCTGAACTTCACAGGTGTAAACTCCATCATCATCAAAGCTGGTGGAGAGTAGTTCGAGGACCGCTACTGAATCAACAAATGAGGTCCTGCAGTTGCCCCCATCTGTGACCTTTGTGTCATGTTTGTACCAGGTCACTTTCAGAGGGGCTGTGCCACCGACTTTGCACTCCAAGCGGAGTGACTCACCCTGCTTCACAAACTTAGTGGCAGGGAGTTTCAGCACAAACTCAGGTGGTTCTGGAAAGCCAAAATACAGATATGTTAGCTGCTGAAAGCATTTAGGGACACTTACAAAAGTCAAGACTGACAGGACTAGAGCAGATGAGTTCAGCAAAGATGAGAAGCTGACAATGAAGGGTTAGCAATTCCAAAAAGGCATCAAACAATTACTGACAAAGCTTCAAGCCAGTTGAAAATTGACAAAATGACAACAACTCAGACAAGAAATGAAAACAGCCACACAAGACATCGAAAAAGATTCAAATCCAACCTTTTACAGTCAAGTCTGCACTACAGCGTACAGTGCCAGCATCATTGCTGACTTGGCAAGAATAAACTCCACTGTGGGTAACAGCCACTGAATAGAGCTCTAAGAAACAGGACAGACCATCCAGCCCTGTGAAGCAAGTGGGTCCAGTCATGAGCTCAGTATCATCCTTGAACCATTTGACCGTAAAGGGAGGAGTGCCCTTAAAGGTGCCTTTGAAACGTACAGTTGCATTGGGTACAGCTGCCTGGGACTCAAGCAGCATCACAAATATGGGAGGTTCTGAAGAGGACAAGATGAAGCAGGTTAAAGTGGTACTCACCTTTGTTTAATGATTACATGACTAACCACATCAGACAGCACTGTCTGACCTTTGACCATGAGGGATCCGCTGCATTCACAGCTTCCTGCTGCATTTGTCAGTTTGCAAGAGTAGGAACCTGCATCAGATCTCTCTAGTTGTTCAATTTCGATGGACACAGAATTGTCCTGTTGAATGAGTTTGTGTTTCACACCACTGGAGATTCTGCTCCCATCTTTCTGCCATTCCACGGAGATCGGAAGGGAACCAGATATTTTACAATATATTTGAACAAAGGAGCTAAGTATCTCCTGCATGTCTACCAGAGGTTTGATGAAGCTTGGGGCAATTACTTGCTCTGTCACCAAAAGAATAATGAGAAAGAAATTAGAGTTTGTGAAACAAATTATCATGTACTACAGGAGTCTCTGTTTTTCACACCAACCTAGTACAACCACTTTGACTTTGCAGGCACAGCTACTGATGTGGTTTGCCACCTCGAAATCATACTCTCCTTCATCCTCTCTCTGAGTGGACTGAATCTTTAGGCTGCTGATGTTGTTCTCAAACAGCAACTTGTGCTGTCTGATAGACTGAAGCTCCCTGCCATCTTTCATCCATTTCACTTTGAGCTCAGGAGAGCCTGTTACCTTACAGTCCAAACTGACTGGATCGCCGACAGAAACCTTTATCACCTCAGGCTTTTCTATGATCTGAGGAGGCTCTACAATTCAAAGCAAAGTCAAACTGTCATCCCATTTCTAATAGAAAGGTGACTGTGATGTGATGTGATAAACGTAAGGACAGTTATACCTTGCACAGTTAGAGTGGCAAAGCACTTATCCTGCCCAGCCTCGTTTGCCACCTGGCAGGTGTATTTTCCGCTGTGTATGACTTCACAGACAGGAATCTTTAGAATACAAATGTTATTCTCGAATGTTCTCTCAATCTTTGGATCCTCGAAAATCCAGTTCTCATCCTTTTGCCATTGAATAGAAAGAGTGGGTGAACCCTGCACATAACACTGAAACTCTGCCATTTTACCCAGGACAGTGACAGTGTTCTCTATCCTCTTGGTAAAGGTTGGTGGTTCTGTCAGGTAAAATAAAATGTATTTTGTTGAAATAAATGGTCGGTCTTTCATTGCAAGAGATAAAAATGAAACTGTGTAATTCTAAATAGACAAACCTTTGAGGTAGAGTGTAGATTTACAGGTACAGCTTCCCACTTCATTGGCAACAGTACACTGGTATTCACCAACATCTACAGCATCACATTTGTGCACCTCTAGGCCCACAGTGTCATTTATCTGGGAGAAGCCATGTTTAGCACTCGGCTTGATCTCCTTTCCATCTTTGTGCCATGTTATCTCAAATGGACCGTTCCCAGCAACCACACATTCAAAAGTGGCACTGGAACCTTTTACCACATCAGCTGACACCAGCTCTCTAATAAATGATGGTGGTTCTGAGATAAATGAAAACACTGTAAGCTATGTTTAACAAGGGTAAGTCACAGACAGACAGACAAAATGTCTACCAAAGATGTATGTCTGGTTTGTTTGAGAATTAGAACTATATAGGGATGCATTATGCAAAATGTGAGGCCACCTATTTTGTGATTTTAAACGATGGTCCTGAAATAATAAACTAAAAATCCCTTCAATCAAACCACTGTCTCCAATCCTGTTATCTTGAAATTCCACAACTAACCTTTGACCTTGAGCTCCATGCTGCAGCTCTCACTACCAGCCTCGTTACGAGCCTCACAGTAGTAAAGCCCACTGTCTTTGGTATCAGCCCCACAGACTTCCAGAGTGGCCACAGAGTTAATAAAGACCATCTTGTACCGATCACTGGGGCTGATCTCTGAGCCTTCCTTGAACCAGTAGATGTCTATCTCAGGTGTGCCGGTCACCTGGCACTCAAATACTTTCCTCTGACCAGGACGTACCACAGACACACGGGCCGGAGTCCGTGTGAACTTGGGGGGTTCTAAGAAATGTAGCAATATAACAATGTAAACATCCGACATGACAAGTGAAAATCTTGCTTTGTGTAAAGGTGGAATTGAGTATGTTTCCATCCAAATGTCACATGGATGTTTTCAACACTTCTCAATGCACAGTACTGATCGTCTTAATGACGTAGTGTAATGTAAGAAGTGGGCCGTTCTAAACATTCAATTAACTTGCTTTTTCTTTCAGAAAGTGGCATTTCACAGGGAATCCAATATTTTAAATGGTCAAGGACAGATGGATGGACACATACTAAATGTGTTTCACGCAAAGAGGAATGACCTTTGACAAATAGTGCTGCCTGGCATGAAGTAGAGCCAACGTCATTTTGTATTTCACAGACATAGTCTCCAGAATCTGAGGTTTTGGCAAAGAAGAGCTCCAGTAAGCTTGAGGTATTGTCTTTGATCACAGAGCAATCAGCACTGGACAAAACTTCTTTCTTGTTTTTAAACCATTTGATGGTCAGCGGTGGTGTACCAGAGACCAGGACATTAAACTGGACCTTTGAGCCAGGCAAAACATTCAAGGATTCAGGCTTTTCAAGAATGCATGGTGGCTCTGGAAGAGAAACAATATTTTGTGTGATTACTAAAACTTCAACAAAAAGCCTGTTAGCTGCGTAGACTTTGATTAGACTCATGCACAAAATGATAAAAATCTACCTTTAACAAATAAGATCCCAGAGCACTGGACAGTTCCTGCTTTGTTTTTAGCGATGCACGTATAGCTGCCACTATCTTTGCTGTCAAGATTAGAGATTTCCAGAAAAGCTACATTCTCAAAGAATGCGTATTTGTATTTATCATCGCTCTGGATCTCTTTTTCATCTTTGTACCACTGTATGTTTATCGGCAGTGAGCCTGATATGAGACACTCTAGATGAGCAAATGATCCCTTGATGCCTTCTGTCTGCTTCAGTTTTCTTGTAAAAGATGGTGGAATTATTTGATCTACCACAGACAGAAGAGAATGATCAGCACTGATGTTCAAAGCAAGGCAAAACTGAAACAAATTTTAGGTTCCAATATACACATCAGGAACTGACCGAGAACAGTGAGTGTTGCCTCACAAGAACTTTGGCCAACATCGTTGGACACCTCGAAGGTGTATTCACCACCATCACTTTTCACAGTTTTAATGATCTTGAGCACAGAGCTGGTGTCTGTGCTCTGTACTTTATATCGCTGGCCATATATCAACTCCGTTCCTGCCCTTAACCATCTGACCTTGAGTGGTTTTGTGCCTGAGAACCTGGCCTCTAGTGTGGCTGGATCCCCTTGAGTCACACTGATAGACTTGGCCTCTTCTGTGACCTTAGCTGTCTCTGAGACATTGAACAAAACACATAGCAAAAACACTCAAACCTGACATACTCCAATCAAACAAGAACTCAAGTCAACAAAGGATTCATTTGGTGAGTTGATTATCTATCTATGTAAAACAGTTGAGCTGCTCAATGGTCAGTCTATCGCCAATGAAAATGGAAACCAATGATTAAACAAATGTTATCAGCTTGGACAAATCATAATATATACACTTTGATGTCCTAAATAATGTTATTCGTAAACTCTGGAACTTCCCACTTTACCACTGATATATGAGTGACTTATTTATAGGAAACTTACTATTGGTAAATTTACATGTGTGACTTCACAAATGAAGAAGGACTGCCTGATTGGAAAACACTCAAATTAAGTTTTAAAAGGGAGACGTCGAGTGTCTCAACTAACCTTTGACTGTCAACACAGCAGAGCATGTCTGACTCCCGGCCTGATTCTGTACCTGGCAGGAGTACTTTCCACCATGTTTGCTCTGTAAATTGCTAATGTGCAGCAGAGCAGTCTTGTTTTCATGTGTAATTAGAACATTTTCAGCCTCTTTGATCTCATGATTGTCTTTCAGCCAGGACACAGTCATGGGCTGAGAGCCCTTTAGAGTGCACTGTAGGGAAACCTCGCTGCCCACCAATGAACTGAGATTCTCCAGCTTCTGCACAAATGATGGCGGTTCTACAAAGAAACGATATATGAATATGTTATCTCTGGCCAGTGTTGTTGTGAGGTTTGCTGGATGAAGCTGAGCGAGGCAACAATTGTACCATGGCATTGCAATAAATTATATTTTTGAATCTGCAGCAAAGAATCAGTAGTACTAAACCAACCTTTTAGAGTTACTTGACAATCAGAGGAGACCCTCCCCACTTCATTCTCAACTGTACATTGGTACAACCCAACATCTCCTGCCTCTACTGCCAGCACCTGCAGGGCCACCAGGTCATCCTTCATAGTGATCCTGTGTCTCTTGTCATTCCTAATTGGCTTTGTGTTTTTATGAAATGAGACAGTGAAAGGAGATGAACCAGAGACTTGGACCTCTAGCATAATCTCAGAACCTTTCACCACATCTTTGGACTCCAAGCTACGTACAAATACTGGTGGCTCTAGAGAAGGACAACACAGATGTGTCACATTACACACGTTTGTCAGGTGAAAGTTCTAAACACTCCAAATTAAATAATTCACTGTGGCTGTTCATTGAGACTAAAGACTTTTCTGAATTGTCTTGTATTTCCTTTCAGAAAACAATTCTTCTGCCATTAGATCTCTTCAGTTGTAATGGCATTCTCAGTATTTACCCTATGGAGAGACCAAGTTTCATTATAACTGCTGTCACACTGGCTGTTCTGAGCTTTTTATTCACGACGGGACATGACATTTTAATAGGTTAAATGTTAATGATTTACCATTAGAACTAAAGAAACATAGGGTCTAAATATCACTAAAAACATGGATAAACCAAATCACAGAATTTTATTTTTTATTATTTTTATTTTTTTTATTAATACAATGCAATGAACCAACCTTTGACTGTAACTGTACTGCTGCACCGGTCACTTCCAGCCTCGCTGGATGCCAAACAGACATATTCGCCACTATCCTTTATTGTACAGTTGACAATTTCCAGTGATGCTACCAAGTCACTCAATGCTATTATGTATTTAGGACTGGGGGTTATCTCCATCTCATCCTTGAACCACTTAAAACTAATCACAGGACTGCCCACTGCTTTACATTCAAGCCGGGCAATATTGCCGCTCGTGATAAGGTTTGTTGCCTCAAGCTTTGTCACGAACACAGGAGGTTCTGAGAGAGGAGGTTAACATTCATTATCAGACACAAGATGTGACATTAGTATCAAAGAAAGTGATGTTACTTAATGTTAAAGACAGGCACCTTTCACAAAGAGTTCTGCAGTACAATCCACCTTCCCAGCATCATTGGATACTTGGCAAGTGTACTTAGCCGAGTCACTGGGTTTCAAAGAGTGAAGCTCCAAAAAGGACGAAGAAGCATCTTTTTTTATGAAACACGTGCCTCCAGTTATGATCTCCTTTTCCTCTCTAAACCACTTAACAGTCAAAGGAGCTGTTCCAGTGAAGGCTGCTTTGAAGGAAACAGTGCTTCCTGGTGTAACATCCTTGTTGTCTGGTTTCAATGTGAAAACTGGGGGCTCTGAAGTCCATTGCCAAAACAAAGTTTGTATTTCAGGTTAGCATTGATTCATTTAACAACTGTATGAAACAAATAGAAACATAACATAAGCTAATCATTCAGAACCTTTGACGTAGAGTGTGCCGCTGGTTTCTTTAAAGCCTGCTGAATTGGTGGCTCTGCATTTGTAAACTCCAGAGTCAGATTTTTCCACATCAATGATTCTCAGCACAGCAGAGGTGTCTTTAAACTCTGGCTGGAACTTGGGTCCAGGTGTAAGCTCCTGGTCATCTTTGAACCATGCTATGGTCATGGGTTGGGACCCAGACACCTTACAATCCAGTGAAACATCATTACCAATATTGCCATCAACTCGTTTCAGGGACTTGGTAAAAGTTGGAGGCATTATCCGATCTGGTTGTTCAAGAAAGGAAGTTCTCATGCATTAATACAGTTTCATAATGATCTCAAAGGAAACATCTTAATTTGAAAAACAGGAACCGTCCTTACTAGCAATAAAGACTATCACAATGTTTTAATTGAAAGAGGTAATTTATGTCTTAAACCATGTGAATAGGCAACTTGAAAATATTATTAACAGAAGGGATTTTGGCAGATAGGAGTTAGTACCTAAGAGGTGTGATTTGTAATTTGTGAAAGTTATCTAACGGATGATTCGTTGTGGCGACCCCTGATGGGAAAAGCCGAAAGAGTAGTAGATCTAAGGGTAAAAAAAGTGGTCCTGACCTAAGACAGTCACTGAACAAGTGCACTGTTCTTTTCCAACTTTGTTTGACACCTCCATCTTGTAGTCTGAAGTGTCTCCTTTCTCTGCTGTAAGAATCTTCATGGTGGCAACATTGTCCTTCAGAGTCATCTTATATTTACGACCACTGATCATCTCCTTCCCATCTTTAAACCACTTCACTTTGAGGTCTGGACTTCCAGAAATAATACATTCCAATGTAGCTGAATCTCCTGCTGTCACACTAATGGACTCTGCACGTTCTATGATTCTGGCAGGTTCTGAGATAAGACAGAACCAATATGTTATTAAGATATTAGAACTTTGTGAGAAGATTTTCTAGGACTCGACAAATGAGCTAAACAAAACTCTACAAATATTTTAGTATCAAAGATGTCATCTGACCTTGCACAGTCAAAGTTGCTTCGCATTTTTGTTGCCCGGCCTCATTCTCAGCTTGGCACAAATACTTGCCGCCATGATTTATGGCCACTGTTGTTATTGATAGGCTAGCAACATTGTTCTCAAACGCCATCTTGATATTTGGATCATCATCCCTTAGTATTTCAGAGTCTTTCATCCATTTTACAGTGATTGGAGTTGAGCCCTTAACACATCCCTGTAATTTTACAGTATTACCCAACACTGCAGTAGCACTCTCAACCCTCTTTGAGAAAGTTGGTGGCTCTGAAAAACATTCAGGTAAAATCAATTGAAGCATGAGATTATACCTCAACCAAAACAATTTCCACCTCAGATTTACTAACCTTTAAGCTTAGCTAAGGCCTTAGTCGTGACTTTTCCAACATCACTGGATACAACACACTGATAATCTCCAACATCTGCACTTTCAAACATTTGGATCTCAAGCCTCAAAAATGATTCTTGAGAGATTATTTTATATTTCTGATCACTTGTGATAGTTTTCTTATTTTTTAACCAACTGATTTCAAAGGGACCTGTTCCTGTGATTTCACACTCCAGCTGAGCTGTTGCTCCCTTCACTGCTTCTACTGTCTGCAGTTCTTTTCTAATGGATGGTGGCTCTGTGTGTCAAAAGTGTGAGCAGATTATATGCAGTTAATATCAATGATGAAGAAATTAACAATAAGCTGTTAGTAAATGCAAGATTTGACAAACCTTTAACAGCTATAACTGTGTTGCAGCTCTCACTGCCAGCATTATTTGACACTTCACAGGTGTAACTCCCACTGTCTGTTACCAGAACGTTGATTATTTCCAAGGTAGATACTCCATTCGTGAAAGATATTTTGTACTTTTCTCCATCACTAAGCTCTCTCTCATTCCAGAACCAGTGGATGTGTAGTTCAGGTGAACCTTTCAAGGTGCACTGTAAACGTGCTGCTATACCCTGTTTCCATGTAATCTTAGGTTCCATTTTCTTGACAAAAGCAGGGGGCTCTGAAATGAGTGTTTGGTACAGAAAAACCAAGATTTTCAAGCACTATCAAAATATAGGAAAAAAAGCAATACACAAAACACGAGGAAAGAAATGCAAACAAAAAGGCAAAAAGAAAGCAGTGCATCGTGTTAGCGTTAGCTTGCATTTGACTGAAAAAAATGGTCAGCAATAAACCAGCAGCTCTTTTCAAGGTATACGTTTTCATCAAATCTCATGGAAAGATCGTCTCCAAGATCTTACCTTGAACTGTTACTACAGCATCACATGATGAGCTCCCCGCCTCATTTGTGGCTGTGCACACATATTTCCCTGAGTCCTTCAATTTGGACTTGGGGATCTCTAGAACCGCCACCTTGTCCTCAAAGGACAGTCTACATTCCATGCTCTGGTGGACTTTTTTGCCATCCCTGGTCCAGATGACGGTCACACCAGTGTCCTCGTTCACCTGGCACTCCAGCCTCAGAGGGTCATTGACAGCAGCTGACGCTTGCTCAATGGTCTTAACAAAGCTGGGCTTGCCAATCACCATGAGTTCTGTGGTAAAAGTAGCAGTGCCGACACTGTTGGAGGCCTTGCACAGGTACACTCCCTGGTCAGCCAACTTAAGACTTTTAATGAGAAGGGAATATCTGTTCTTTTCACATTTCATGACATAGTTCCCTTCAGAGGAGATTGCTATGTTGTCCTTGTGCCAGACAACCTCCATGGGTGGGGATCCAGTGAGTGAGCACTGGAGCACAGCTTGTTTGCCCACATACAAAGTCATGGGGTCGGGTTTTGATACAAATATAGGCGGGTACATTTCTATGGAGAGCAGGTAAGACATATAAAGTAAAGTAAATCTGTGCAATATACTTATAAATCGATGTAGGTTCAAACACAAGGAAAATGATTTCTAAAACACCATTGTAGCCTTCTCAATCTGACACCAGGTCCAATCTATAAACAAATCACCACTTTCACACTGCACCCTATAATTCTCTCTCTCTCTTTCAAACACACATAAAACAAATTGATTCAAATATCCCACTAGGGTCCTACCTGTGACAATGAGGGAGGCAGTGCAGCTGTCTGTGCCATGCTGGTTCGAAGCCTTGCAGGTGTATTCACCACTGTCAACTTTGACGGGGTTCAGCAGCTCCAAAGACGAACTTGTGTGTCGGCTGAGGATTCTATACTTCTCGCTCTGTCTGATCTCAATGCCAGATTTGAACCATTTGAAGGTCACGCTTGGAGCATCTTCAATCTCACATTCAAACTTGGCATGGCTGCCAACGTTTATCTCCAGAGGTGCGATTTTCTGCAGAAAGACTGGTGGCACTGAGGCACACACAAACAAAATAAAATGTAAAAGTCAGTAATGCTATCTGTGAAACCCTTCTATAAGACTGACAGACCAGGAATGAAAGTTGTGATATGTACAAGAATGGTTGAATGCAAGTCAGGAGTGACTGTGGAACAGAAAACTAGCAAGAACTTTAGCCCCACAGTTTAAAAAAAAGTAGCTTGGATGAAAATGCTATCATTGTACACAACTCTCGTGGGGCTAAGGTTCCAGCTAAAAGGAAGGGAAACAAAGGTTTGTGAAACATAAAGCGATGTCAACGTCAAAGCCCTTGAACCATGCAGACACTGAAGATGTGGAGAGAATGGACCCCTAAGAATGTGACACACCATGGGTTTAAAATGAAGAAACCTGTGGAAACCAACATGCCAAAGTGATCGTAGTAAACCATGAAACGACTAAAAGATGATGACAGCCACTATAGCAAGATGTTTTTTACTGATGAGCCTTAAGCTAAACTTGCATTGCTGTGACATGTGTGGTCTTTTGGCAGTTCAGCACCATACAATGATGTGAAACAAACAAAAAACAGTGTGTTAGTACTATATGGTGTCCTGTTAAGAGTGCCCATGCTGAGATATGAAATGAATGAGACCTGTGTGACTGATGCATACTTTTCTGTAAGGGCAAATGTCTAAAAAAACCAACTTCTGAGACTGATTAGTCTTTCTAAAACAAAATGGATGAATGAAAGGATGGATGAATGAAAATGATTTTTCCTGTTGTCAAACCTCTTGAGACCACAGTGAGTCTGGAAGATGTTGCAGTCCTGCCAGCTTCATTCTCAGTCTCACAAATATATTCTCCTTGATGCCTCTCCGTGACAACTTTGTCGATAACCAGTGTGTATGTGTCGTTATCTCTGGAACACTTGAACTCTTTGCCAGATTTTATCAATTGCCCATTGAAAAACCAGTTTACCTTTGTGGCATATCTAATGGTGGCACTAAGTGTTACTTTACTATTTTCCTCAATGGCTAGGTCTTGGAGTGAGCTGATAATTACAGGCTGTTCTCTATGTTCTTCCTTGGACACTGTGATCTCTTCGAAGATCGCCTCCTTGTGTTCCTTTTGTATACTGACCTCCAACACCTGCTCAGTGGGGACAGAGGTGGGAGGCTGGACACTGGTGACAGTGATTGCACCTACATCTTTTTCTTGGCTTTTTTCGACTAATCTCACCTCCTGCCTTGACACCTGCACTGACTGCTCAAAAGCCATATGAGCCTCTTTAGAAATTTTGATCCGAGATGATATGCACTGCTCCACCTTTGCTGACTTGGACTCCTGCACCACAACCTGCTGTTCAGCTGCAGCACATTCAACTCTCAATTTAGACTCAGTCTTGATTTCACCAGCCTCAGATTTAACAGCCGGGAAATCCACTGCACTCTCTGAAACCCTAACTGTCTCCACCATGGAAGACAGCCTTTGTTTGGAGCGGGCTGAAGTGATCTGTGCCCTTTGAGGTTTGTCAAGCTGATTAGTGCCTGGCTGTTCTGAAGTGAGAAGATGGGCTTCCTGGTACACAATAGAGTGGAAAGCTGCTTGGAGTTCAGTTCTTAGGTCAGCTGTCTGAGGGTATTCACCCTCAATAGCCAGAGTGATCTCCATGGGGGAGCCTGTAGTTGTTATTAGGTATGTAAACACGGCCCGCTTGGGCTCTCTTTGAACTTTGACTTCATGTACCTCTACTGTCTGTAATCCTCCTAAAACATCAGCCAGTAAAACTGGCTGTTCACTGGCCACAGCAGACTGAAGGGCATCTCTGAGCTGATGCCGTATATTAATACTGGATGGTTTAGGAATGTGAATTACAAAGGTCATCTCTTTGGGAAGAGCTTGGCTATCTTTTGTTTCTGATGCCATGAGGGACAGTTTTGGCTGTGTGATGACACTAACTTTAGAGGACTCAGACTTTGTGATCTCCTGAGACAGCTCACCTAGCAGCACTTGCTTTTCATCAATGACTATTGACTGCCTAACTGACTGACCCTCCTGGATCTGCACAGCAAAGTCTTGTTCTGCTGCGTCTAGAAAGACACTACTCTCAGTGGAAAACTCCTTTTCCTCAATCTGAATTGCCTCAGTGGGAACTTTTGGTTCTGCTGCCAATTGGCAAACAAATTTGGCCACAGCTGTAAGACTGTCAGTATGACCTTCTTCCAAAGCCTGACTGTCTGCCACACTGCTGACATGCATTACATTCCAGCGATCTTCCTTCTGCACCAAAGCCCGCTGCTGCTTCACATCATCAATAACTGGTTTCTCTTTTGGCAGCTGCATTGGCTGGTAGGAGAGCTGCAAGATGTTTTGAGGCCTGGGCTCGGTTCGAAGCTGAGACTGAACACCAGACACTGACAAATCCAGTTCTGTGTGATAATCTGCTAGGAGTTCCCTTTTCTCCTCTAATATTGCTGCATGGCTCCTCGTCTTTTCTTTTTTCTGTGTAGCTGCCTGCTGGTCAGGCTTCTCTATGACGAGAATATCTTCTTTGGTTAATCCTTCAACAGGCTGGGTTGACTGAAGATGTAGCAGAGTAGGGGCCTCTCTCCTAGGTTGAATAACCATGCTTTTGGCCTTGGCCTCAAACTCTGATGTGTCCTCACAAACTACTGTCCTCTGCTCATCCTGGCTAACAGTGTGCAGCACCGTGGGACTCTTAGTGCATCCTGCCTGCTCTGGGGCTGGTTTGTCACAAATGAAGCTCCTCTCAGATGGAAGGAGGTCTTGATCTGTGATAACTTGCAGATGCAATAACTGCTCTCCTTCTACCTGTGAATAAAGTGACATGGCACTCTCCAGACATGGCAGCTGCTCGGTCAGCTCTGCCTGCAGCACTTGCTTGTCTTCAGCAGTTAAGGCTGCTTTCATTATTTTATCTTTACACTGCTGGGCTGTCTCCTCAGGGGGTCTCTCCACAGACAACTTGGTCTCCTTGGATAAAGTTTGTTTAGACTTACTGACTGAAACCAAAACTGGTCGGTGCTGTTCTTTTGCAACAGAACACTTTATAGCAGAATCTGCTGTCAAGAGTTCTGTTGTGTGGCCTTCATTAAGCACCCGTTTCTCTGCAGACTGGACAGAGTATAAAATTTTAATTCCTTCAGTAACCTTATAACCCGTCTCCTCCAGTGCTTTAGGAATATCTTGTGAGTGCTCTTTCAGGAGAGACAGTTGGGACTCAACTTGATGCCCGCTGACTAGATGTTTAGGTTCTGATATGGACCTGATAGTAGCAGTCGTTTGGTCGATCAGAGGCTCTGTGCTAACGGTACAAATTGGGGTGAGCTCTTCAGCAACGGCTGACATCACCTTTGGCTTTTTTTCTCTAGCAGCCTGAACCTCAAGGATCTCAGGGCTTTGAATATGATCACAGTGCTGCTCTGTGAAGTCTTGACTCGCTTCAACAGATGATGTAAATGCTGCCATTTGAAGCTGCTTCGCAGGAATAGCTGACACTTGAAGTGGATGGGTAGGCACCACAGACACCCTCTCCTCTACCTCATGAGACTCAAGCACTGCTGCCTGGTGGGTCAGCTGCTCATGATGAATAGTAGCAGCAGAGATATCAACTTCTTTAAGAGAGCCTACTTGCTCACTTGGAATTATCTGCTGGTCTTCAGTGCCAATGGTATAAACCATTTGATCTGACCGAGCTCTGTCTTGGCCTGGAAGGCTAACTTGGTACAAGCGAGCTTCTGTGGCCTGTTCTGTCATTGAAATCTTATATCCCTTTTTCTGAACTACTGTCAGATGTTCCTGTTTGTGAGAAACAGACACTGATTCTCTGAATACAACAAGCTCAGCGCTACAAGATGCCTCACCAAACTGGTTGGAGGCCTTACATGTATACAGACCACTGTCCTCAGGTTTGATGCTCTTGATATTGATAAAGCCAGATCCATCAGGGTTGGCTATAATGATACAGTTTCTACTTGGCTGTATCTGGAAAGCGCCCTTTAACCACTTCACATCAGGAGTTGGATCACCACTTGCTTTGTAATTAAACAAAACCTCTCCACCTTCTGAGCACCTCAAAGGTTGGATCGAAACTGTGAAAGTAGGAGGTTGACCTGTGACCTTAAACATCTTCTCAACCCATTTCTCAGCTTGACTAACATCAGACTTTTTCACTTTGAGGTATGTGGAGCAGGTTGTCTGACCAAATCTGTTGGTTGCAGTGCAAGAGTACTCGCCCTCATACTCCGCAGTGACCTTGGTGATGACTAATGTGTACTCCTCCTTCTCCTCTATCAGCTTGTATATAGTGGAAGTCTTTATGATTTTTCCATTATGATACCACTGAACAGATGGCTTTGGAAAGCCACACACTTTGACCGTAAGTTTGGCTGTTTCCCCAGGGGTCACAGCTACTGCAGAGAGCTGACTAAGGAAAACTGGCTTTTCTTTTTTGTGCTCTAATGTAGAGGAGTATTGTTTTGACCCTGGCTTGAGTTCAAGCGTTTTTGTTTTCTGTGGTAACTCGACACCAGTGTAGTAGGTTTCCTCATGTTCTTCCACAGTGGTGATGCTGGTGCTACATTGCTCTGTCAAAAAATATTGAGCAAGACTGATAACAATATCCACAACACAAAGTTATGATAAGAAATTCATGAAAACAAATACTAGGGCTTCACTATAGAAACTCTTGGCTGAATTATGGTGGCAGTCTGATTCAAGACATGCATGTTTATAAAAATCCTTTAGACTTCACACACACAAATAAGAAATAATAACAAATCTCTAAGAAATAATAACAAATCACAGTTTATGCGAGTAGCGTACTTAACTAAAGATGAAGAGAATGACCAACATAATGAGTAACTCAAAAAGTATGTTCCCCAGAACAAACACATGGTTGCTTGACTTTTTTCTCTTAATCAAAGTGAGAATGCTTCGACATTTTCAGAATCAGAAAAGGCTAGTTTTCCTTCATTAAGCATTATATTTTGTTGGCGTTATGGTAAGTTTTAATACTAAAAACGTCCCATACTGATGCTGAAAAAAACACCCTTTTTCATACATCAATTGCTCTGAATATTTCAAGTAAATTGAGGTGAAAAAATTTTAAAGATATTTTTAAAAAAAAATAAAATAGGTTTAGTACTGTTTGTACAAATTGCCATGTCATTTATTTTATACAAACACACAAAAAATGAAAAGAGCAGCCTTCAACGTTACATCAGCTATTTTATTATACAAACTGAGACAAACAATTTTGATCTCTGTACATATAAACCATACATTTCTTAATACTAGATTTTCCTAACTGACTTCTTTATTTACTCGTCAACTCTACTCATACAATATAACCCTATTGCAAGTATTTACAGAACCATAAAAATTATATATATATTTTTTTTTTCACAGTATTATCCATTTCAATATTTCATTCAATATTAGTTTGGATTGACGCTTGCTTGAAAACATAAAAATATCACTCACAAGCAGAAAAAAAACTCAAAGACATAAATAAAAATAAATAAATAAATAAAATTGCAAAATCAGATCAGATTCTACGGTATCTCAGATAATTTATTCAGGAGTGCAAAACTGATTTTGATATGCTCTCTGCTCTCATTTTATTTGTTTTTTTCAATATGTTTATTTTTTCAATACATCATAATTTTTTGATTTATTGTATTTAATATATTTATTAATTTAATCCGGTGCCAGCTCTGATTATTACATGTGGTGCACAGATTTGTAAAAAAAAACAACACATTCTTGTACTCAGACTTTGTAGCACCACACAGTTTCTGTCACTAATTTAACAAAATTGACTCTGAAGGTAATAATATGGATGATATGTAAGGATGTGCATTTGTGGAACTGAGATTGTGTGTTTCATACATGCCATGTGTTTTTTGATTGTTGATGTTTTAATGCAACGCAAACTGAACAACACAATGTTAAAACCACAACTGATGCATTTTGTGCAATAAGGACGTCATTTCAAAATTTCATCTTTAAATTTTAAGATACAGCAGAAAGCAAATATAATAAAACCAGATTTTCAACTGCAATTGTTAATGTATTAAATGTAAAAACCTACAATGAATACATTCAAATGTGCCAGACTGATTGATGACACTATTTCACTTTTTACGCACCATTTACTGTTTACTAGTTACACAATATGACAAACATTTTCACCCGGTTACTCAAGGACACTTTAAGCTTTCCTAGTGAATTAAGCAAGTCGTAACTTTGCTTGTGGACAGCCAAATACAAATACCAGGTGTAAAACCAAAAGCCTGCACACTTCTGTCCTTTTTGGAATACCTACAGCCTACTCAAAGTAGGAGTAGAAGGGGTAGAAATACAACTTTAACTACCTACATGCAAATACACCTTCGATCTTTGAGCGTTTCGCAGCCATCCACAAACCTTGTCTAAAATGTCTAAAACACCTTCAGCAGGGCTGAAGTCTCAATGCACCCGGCTGTGTTTTCCATTAGGCACTTATATTCACCAGCATCACTCTGTGCCACATTAGTGATGAGCAGATTGAAATGACCTGCAGTCTTTTCCTGGATTATACACCTGCTGTCTGTAACACGCTCTCCATCTTTGTACCACTTGGCATTCGGGTTTGGCTTACCAGTAACCAGACACTGGAGGATAACCGGGGTCCCTACTGCTGCTGTGATGTTAGTCAATGGAATAACGCATTTAGGGGGTGTCTCAGTCACCTGGAACTTGAAGCTACACATGTCTGAGGACTTCCCTTTGAACTCAATCTTATTGTCTTTTGCTGGCTCAGCAAACACATCAAAGTTAATGCTGATGTATTTCTCTCCCTGTTCACTCATCTCATTGTCTGTGTTCGCAACCAGCCTGACTGCTCGCTGTGACTCATCTGCCTCTTGCTCAAACTCAAACTCAAGCTCAATTTCTGACACCTGTTTGCCATCAAGTGATGTGTTGCCAACCATCAAGTCAAACTTCTGTGGCTGCACTTTTGCACTTCCAAGAGACACAGCAGTAAGCTCCCGTCCTCTGGTCTTCCCTGAGAAAGCTTTTGCACTTACCACAATCAGGGAGGCCCTACACAGAGTCTCGCCAACAATGTTAATAGCCCTACAGGTATACACTCCACTATCGTGTGCTGTGACTTTACAGATCTTCAAGAAGTGATTGTCTCCATCCGACGAATGCAAATATTTTTTGTTATTATGGGGGATTTTTTTGTTCCCTTTAAACCAGGACACTATAGGAGATGGAATTCCCATCAGAGAGCACTCAAACATCACAGTGGTATTCTCTGGAGTTTCAATGTCGCAGATAGGATTGATAAACCTGGGAGGCATCTCAGTGACCTCGAACGCTATTTTCAAATCATCGTGTTCCTGTGTAACAAAATCCACAGCGCCCTCTTCATATATACTTGGCAACACATCCAACGATATGATCATGCTCTTATTATCAGCTGTGTACTCAGGAATAGTTATGATCTTAACCTGTTTCTCAAATTCTTTCACCTCTTTTTCATCCAATTCTACTTCAAGCAGAATCTCTTGAGGGGACGGAGAACGAGAGGAGTCATTTTGATCCACATCAAACTCCATCACATGCTGATGGGTGACAGCTGGTGGGGCAGGCATGAACCTCACTTCCTGGGATACAACCACTACTAAAGCAACACTTCTGGCTTCCCCAACATAGTTCTTGGCCTCACAGATATATTCGCCCTGGTCAGCCTTTGTGACATTTTGAACTGTTAGAGAGATGCTATCCCCATCTCTCTCCATTTTAACTCTGTCATCAGACACTAGTTGGGCTTTGTTGCAGAACCACTTTACCTCAGGAGAGGGTAGGCCAAACACCTCAGCATAAAAAGTTAACGAGTCATTTTCAAACACTCTTTTCTTGATGAGAGGTTTAAGGAAGGCAGGAGGAATTCCTTGTACTTTCTCTTGGAGGGTTCCCAGACCTAAGGGCCCTCTGCCTTTGGTGAAGAACTGACTCTCATCCACACTTATTCCAGAAGGTGTTGTTTCAATGCCCTTATCAACAGGAGAGGCCAAGAACTGAACTGGGGAAAAGAACTTCTCGCTAGAGTCTCCTGTGGAGGGCCTCTTTTGTTCTACAGAGTTTAACTGATATTCTGGCGGGGTTAGAAATCCACCAGATACTGCAGAACTGGGAGTATAGAAGGAGATAGGAGACTTTGGAGTGGGGAATGAGTCTGAAAATGGCTGTGAGACCTCAGTAGATGTTTCAGGAGTGTAGAACCTCTCAGCTACCTCTGCTATCTCTTCACTCACAGTGCTGCCAATTTCTATAGACATCTCAGACTCTGGGGACAGTGGCCTTCCCCAGTCAGCTGGAGGGTTATAGTAAGCATACACAGCACCAAAGGTGACCTCCTCCTCTTCCATGGAGCCAACTACTGTTGCTGCTCCTCCAGTTTCAGCTCCTGAGGTCTTATCCAAACCACCTTCTTCCTGTTCTTGTACAGCAACATGTACAGGAACATGATGCTGCTGAACTCTACTATCTTCTTTAGGCTTGACAATAAGCAGGTTAGATTCTGTCACACTTGCATCAACTCGAGATGTCTCATCTCTGATTTGTGCACAGGATTCAACAGTATTACCAGTGACAATTTGCTCTGTTCCTCCTGCAAAGTTGGGCTGGGAGTCCGGCAAACTAAGGAAAACACCACTGTCCATAGAGGGCTCTGAGACTGAAATTAGCTCCTTACTAGCAAATCCAAGGTCTTCATTTAAATGCTCCACTACAGGCATGACAACATAGCCTTCACTAATATGTTCTTCTTCTTCTGCCCACCACCCTTCCCTAGCCCCAATGTATTGAGCTTCACTGTAATTAGAGGATGATCTTGCAGCTGCATGTTGTCTCTCAGGTTTGAGAGGATCTGAAATTATTTTAGGCCTAACAGCTTCTTCAGCTGGAGAGGACATCCTGACAGATGGTTTTACTCCATGGGCTTTCTCACATTGAAAGGGTACAAAGCTGCTAGTTCTGTCAAATGCACGCAATGTATCCTCCCCCACCCTTTCCAATTCACCTGCCTCTATTTGATAAAAGGCAGGTTTCTGTGGCATAGGCCTGACCAACTCTGGAGACTCCTGCACTTCTTCTACAAACTGTTTAGGTATACCACGGCTTTCTGAAAAAAATGCTCCCTCATGGTCTTTCTCAATAGAAAAAGTACCCTGGCCGTCCTTTGGAGAGACAGGTTTGGTAGCTACAAGGGCAGCTTGTGTTAAGCCTGTTTCACTGTGTACAGCTTTGGGAGAACCTGGATTTACTCTGTGACTTTCTCCGTGAATAATATCTGATTTAGGTGCAATTATGTGTTCCTGCTGGTCAATGGAAATAGCAACTGGAGGTATGAACTCCTCAGGGAAACGTGTTTCTTTTCTTTGTTCCTCAAGAGAGGGGACCTCCATTGATGCAACTGGTGTGTCCGACTCAAAAGCCTGTTTAATCTGAGAAACTTTAATCACAGCAGCAGACGCTTGCAAACCACAGCCAGATTTTGCCTGAGGCTCTCTAGAGAGTCTAACCTTGGATTTTGGGGCTGTGGCAGACAACTCCAATGGCGTTTGTGAAGGTTTACCTTTTGCCTGAAGGATTCTGTCCTCAACAGGAGAAGCATCACTTTTGGCAGATTTCTTGAAATCCTCAGTTAAGCCAACAAGAGACTTTGTTATTCTCCCACGTGGAGCAAAACCATCATCCCCAAAAGCACAACCACTCTCTGAAACTTTTAAAGACACTTCAGCCATGCTTGTAACCTCTCCGTGCCTATTTCTACCAACACATTTATACAATCCAGCATCAGTGTATGTAAAACTGTTGATATACAGCCGGTACACTTTATCTTGCATCTCAATTCTGTATTTTTCTGATGTAATGCCGAGACGTACATCATCATAATACCATGCAACTTCTGGGGCAGGTTCACCTTTGATTATGCATTCCAACACAGCAGTTTGTCCCTCAGAACAGGCGATATTCTCTAGTTCACTAATGACACTAGGAACTTCACCAACAACGTCAAAAGAGAACGTGAATTTGTGTTTAACAGTGTGAGAAGCCCCCTTATCGCTTGATACAGTTGAAGATTTCTCTATAAAAGCCTTAGGTTTTTCCTCATTACTTTCTTCTGTCCTCTCAGGGACAGGGGTGGCAGCAGTAATTCTAATTTGCACAGGCGAGGAGCTAAAATACTCATCAGAGGTGAAACTCTTGGGGACCACTGCCTGAGGTACCTGTAGCATTGCCTTTCCTGACTCCATGTAGGACTGAAGTTCTTCTTCTATCATTCTGTCTTGGTTGTCACCCTTCTGTAGGTCCTCTGTAACTACCACCTTCTGCCTGTCCCCTGACATGCTCAAGTTCTTCTTGTCTAGAACCTCCAAAGTGGCACTGCAGATGGATTTGCCATGCTTATTGGTTATGACACAGTCATATCTCCCCTCTTGGTCTGTGGTTGGATAGAAGACAATGAGCTTGGATTTTGTTGATTTGGTCATGATATCATAATCAGGATTGTGGGATAGCGAGTTGCCATCTTTGAGCCAGGTGACTGTGGGCAAAGGGTCACCTTCAAAAATGCAGGTAAACTCAGTCATCTCTCCAATTTTTACTTTAACCGAAGATATTTCTTTCACAAATCCTGGACAGGAGCCTTCACTTGTATCCTCTGTCTTCTTTATAGCTTCTTGAGTTTGGAAAACTCCTTCACTCAACTTTGTTTTACTTTGACTTCTTCCCTCCACCTTCTTTACAATTATAAAAGGGCTTTCTGCACTTATTTTACCATCCTGTTTGAACCTTATTGAATCTTCTGTGGTTTCCTCTCTCAGCTCACATGAAAAACCCTTCTGTCTGCCAAATTCACTCCTCTCTCTAGTGGCTCCAGTTTCTTCTCTCATACCTCTGTCTTCTCTTACCTCGGATTTAAAGCGTTGACTGCTATGCCTTCTCCCTTCCTCTCCTTCTACATCATCCTGTGGACTAAAAGGCGGGCATCCCTGACCTGGGAAAAGCCTTTCTAAAGACCTGGGCTGGGTTTCACTCTGGGCAGAGACAACTTCATGTTCCTCAAAGGGGACACTAGGAAGCAGGATGGGAGGGTATGTCTTAAGTGCTAAATCTTCAACGGTTCTATTGTTTATGGGAATAGCCTTTGTGCTGAGAAGATGTGGTAAGTCATCATGTGTAGAGGAATCCCCTGATATGGAAGGAGACTCATAAGCAGGTGGTTTGTAGCTAGCAGCATGCTGAGGAGATGAGGGTGTTTTTGTTGGTAAGCCTCCACCAGCAAGTGTGATATGTGGAAAGTCACTTGGTTGGGTTTCATTAGAATCAAATGGCAACCCACTGCCAGGTTGTTTGTATTGATTGTCCAAAGTCCATTCAGATTCCAGTTCAGCAACTTCCTCCTGCTCAACAACATCTTGCTGCCATTTCAGGATGCGCTGGGCCAATGCTTCCTCCTCACTTACAAAATACTCACTGTCTCTCTGCAACCTGGTCTCACGTCCCTCTGTTGGCAGCTCGCCAGTGGGTGGCCACTGCAGGCCATCACCCTGCTGATCTTGAGAAGCTGGGTGGCTTCCTGGCTTACTCAGAAAGGCCTTTTCTTCATCTGGTTTTCTCTGAGAAGTATTTTTGCTGCTATCCAGTTTAGATTGTGAAACAGATTCTAAAGCAGAAGCCTTTGAAACAGTTTCACCAACCTCAGCAGTACTCTCTGCCTGAAACGGTGTGTAGCCCTCTACCCACTCAGACTCTAGCTTGACAGCTTGCTGCTGTTCCATCAAAACATCCTGCTGCCATTTCATTATTCGCTGAGTCAAAGCCTCTTCTTCACTGGTAAATGTCTCACTCTCGTTTTTCAGCTCAGAGATGTTCTCCCTTGATAGTTGCAGCTCACGCTCATGTCTTGTCTTCTTCTTCTGTGTTCTAGGTTTTGTTCTAGGTGAGGACTCAGCTTTAGTGTCTTCTGCTCTCGTTTTTATTCTGGGAGATTTTTGACCCCTAAGGACTGATGCCTCATTTTCCAATTGTCCTGGTCTTCTCATTACAGAAGGTGCAGTGGTTTTTATTTTAGATGACTGAGTTGTTGACGCGCCAACATGGTCTACAGTTGTACAATCCTCTCTCAAGGGCTGCGGGGTGTTACTCTCAGCCTTCATGTACAGAGTCTCTGCCAAAATGGGCAGATCAGTTTCAGGATGGAATGTCTCCTCTTCTGACACTTGGATGCCTTGCTGGCATTTTCTGATCTGAAGGAGTTTTTCCTCACACTGCATCTGTTCTTCTTCCATGCTCGTCTCATACTGAGCCCTGAAAGTCTCCCCTGCACTAAGCACTTCAAATAGTTTAACGGTTTCTCTTGTTGTAACATCAGGTGCTACAGTCTCACCCAGGAACTTCTCTTTTAAACATGTATCTGACTTTGTCTGGGGTGACTCACCAAGTCTGTCCTGTGCTTTTGTAATAAGTGACAACTCCGCTCCAAGGTCTGTTGCTTTGGTGTTTAGTATAGGGGACTTTTGTTCCTTCATGAGTGGTACCCCACCTGTCGCTTGTGCTGATCCAGCTGCTTTTGTGGCTGTCGATGTAAGCAAGAAAGGAGAATAACCAACTACTTCTTTGGCTTTTGCTGTAGGTGTTTTGGGTGGTGACACTATTGCAGCTTCGGGATCTACCAGCCTTGCCTTTATCCTAGGTGATTTATGGGAGTAAGAGGGCATGACCTCAGTTTCTACAGTTGCTCTCTTTTCCAAGTACTCCTGTTGAATGTAAATGTTCCCAGAAGGCTCCCCGTACTGAGTTTCTGCCAGCATGGGCAGATCAGTTTCTGGCTGAAATGTCTCCGCTTCTGACATCTTACTTCCTTGCTGCCATTTTCTGATCCGCAGGGCAAGAAGTTTTTCCTCACACTCTTTCCGTTCAGCCTCCAGGCTCTCATACTGATCTCTCAAAGACTCTCCTGTACTCTCCTGTGGCTCAACTGGTTGTCCTGTTGCTTTGTCTTCTGGTGTAACTACTTCACTAAGAAACCTCTCCCTAATAGACTTGATTGGCTTAGATCTAGACTCAACAAATGATACCTTTTCTTGACCAGGCACAATTCTGACAGATTCGTTGCTTTCTGTGTATTTTGAGGTTTTTGGGTATGCCATAGATTCAGAGTATGGGAATTTAGGTTGATGTAGCTCAACCTCTACCTTTGAAGGCTCCACCTTGTGGTCTGCGAACACACTATAATGTTTACTTTCCATCTGCATTAATCTAACCTCTGGATGACATTCAACATAACTCTTTACTTTTTTGCCATTATCCGATGTCTCTGAATGTTTCTCACCTGGCTTCCTTTGTACCAGGGGTACCATAGTATCAGCCAGTTCACCTTTCATGATCTGAATAGCTCTAGTCCTCGACTGAGGCTCAAATGAATGCCTTACACATGGTTGAGCAGCATCCTTGCTCGATGTTTTACCTTGAAATTCCCTTCGGCTTTCCCCCAAATCAAAAGGTTGATGGAAATGCTGAATATCAGGCAGAGAGGCAGGCTTGAGCCTGAGCTTCTCCACATAATCCGCATAGCTTGGCTCACTTGCAACTGATTCTAACTCAAACTCAGAAGAGGACATCGTAGAGATAGAAAGTCTCTTCTTCTGTTTGACAGCTTTTTGGAGCGTAGTAAGTTTGGCTCTTACCTCATTGTGAAGACTCTCAGTGTCACTAAACCTCTCACTGTATCGGTCACTGCACCGGTCACTAAACTTGTCACTGAACCTGGCACCGGTGCGTCGATCACAGTAGATATCACTGAATCTGTCATTAAAACCCTCTGACCTGTCATACATGCGGGGAGGGGATGGGGCCCGTTCTGAAGCAGTTTCCAAATGTTTATGCTCTTTGTCTGACTCTTTAAATTTTGCATAGGATCCAGACCGAAAATACACAGTACGCACCAGAGCGGTCTTGGATCGAGATCTCCCCTGATGGACTTTGGACATCTTGTCAAACGGAGACCCTACACACCTCAGGTCAACTCTGAATTTCCTCTCTTTCTTCTGTTCTGCCATAGTTTCTACGCTTTCATGGGCTTTGGCAGAGCATTTAACAAAACCAAGGTAGTTAGCAGATTGCTCTTCCCTCAGAGACACCAGAAGGGATGCTGTGGACTCAGCAGAACCCTCTGTGTTTATAGCCATTACCTTATAACTGCCTGAGTCTTTCTCTTTGATACATTCAATAACCAGACTAGTAGTGTGCATATGCATTCTGCTGTCAGTACAGATCTTACAGCTGCGCCCCTTAGGAATAGATCTGTTATTGTGAAACCAAAGGATAGTTGGTGGAGGATAGGCAACCAATTTACATTTTAACTCCACTGGTTCCCCCTCTACAACTGATTGAAACTTGAGTTTTTTAGTAAAAGAAGGTTTGATGTTCTCCGTCCACGAGCTAACAGAGGAAGTTCTGCTAGAAAAGCAATTTGCTGACACCGCGCCACGAGCTAGGAAGTCCTCAGTGTCAGAGAAAGCTCCTCTCAGCTGTCGAGTACTGATGAGTTCAGCACAACTGGATGGGGTTCCTTCTTTGCCTTCATGATAAAACAGCTCTGCAAATAGAAACAGACAAGGGTCAGAACAACACAGCCTCCAGGAATAAAAAGAAGGAAAAGGATTTAAATGAATCATTAATGGAAATAGTAAATGCATGCTGGGAGTCACAATGCCATAAGAAATAATTTCACTCACCATATTTGTTCGAATAAACGCAAGACTTGATTCTTTTTATTAGAAACCTGCAGGACGTTATGATCCTTCTTCTGTGGAAATTTCTTCAAAAAATAAATTATTTTATCATTATGAAAATGCATCTTTCCAAGATGGGCTGCTAACGGTCGCTGGCCTTCTTTTTGATAAGTGCTTTGGTTTTTCCTAGAATATTCCTTACCTGACTTGCAGACAGGAGAATAAACGCCCTTTCTAATCCTTAAAACTTAAAGTCATAAAAAATGCACAAGTATCAATGAGAAGCAAAGTTCTCCAAAGTGTCTTATAATCCAGAATACAAATGAAGCTGTAAAATTGGGTGAGAAGGCGTTTATTCGAACTAATATAGTTTACTGGTGTTATTTAGAATGCAAACCACAGGAATCACATCCCACTATCTGCAAGCCAGACTAAGAAATATTTAGCAGGAGAAAGGTATCAGGTCCAGATGCAGTAGACCTCCATATCTTTTAAAGGGTCTTTCAAACCTGGAAGCTTTAAAAGATACAAATCCTGCTCCTTTTCTGAGAGAAGATCAGAGCCACCTTCATGCCACAATGAAACGAATGTTTGAATGCAAACCGCAAGAGTCAAAAACTGGTACAAGCAAATTCTCAGTGCTTGCCTGGGGGAAACCATGGGACTTTTTCAAAGACCAGGTGAAAGAATAAATACAAAACAAAGGTTCTTCAAGACATGCAAAGGTGGAAATACAAATGTCTTAAAGGGACAACTCAAGATAAGGACATATTCACAAATGCTAAAAGTAGTCTGTGGATGCAGGCCAACAATAATCTGTATCATTCATAAAGCATGCACAGACAATTTCCCAACAGTTTCTATCTACTTAAAAATAATATTTAGTGAGACTAAGTTCATTTGTCAGGATCAGTTTGCCAACAGACAGACTGCTTTAACAGCTATAACATGTTCAAAAATCTGATGTAACCTTACCTTTGACTTCTTGTTCAATTTTGGCTTCAATTTGTTCTCTCACGTGAGTCACTATACAGGAAATAGAGGACATAGATTTAGATTTCGTCAGCATAGCGGGACCACATTGAGCCGAGGCAGATTGAATCCAGTGAGCATTCTCCTACTGTCAATTTTCCTTTACCAGACCCAAACGTATTTACCCTCTGTGGGTTGCCTAACGGCTTTTCCATACCATGTGGAAGCTTAAGCCCTCATTGCTCAAACATGTTACTAAACAGACTACTGACTATTCTTGTATCAACCAAAAAACAGAGTGATTATGTTTTGCTGACCTTTTAACAAAAAATGCAACATTTAAAACTCAGCATTTTACTTCAACTATTATTGACTTTAAAGGGGCAAAGTTAGTGCCTTTGACTTCATCTCACCCCAGTGACGTACAAAAATATTGGAATACAAATGCACAAGATTCCCACTGGAGATCTTAGTCGAATCTGTTAACAAAAGTAGTTTGTAATTTGTTCAAGTTTCTGGATGACGAAAGTACAACAGGGATAAGGTGAGTTTCATGCATTTTCCACAGTTTTCCTGTGTGGGAGAAGAAGGTGAAGATAGAGGGGACAAAGAAGGACAAGGAGATAAGTTTGATCCAAGGGAAGTGATGAAAAACATGAATATCCAAGGATTAAAAAAAAACAAAAAAAAACGGGTGCACTCGTGACGAAAGTGGTCGCTGTTTTTCTGTACGGTGAGGTTAGTCAGGTTAGTAGGAGGGTAAAGGGATGTCCCAATTAAGTTTTTGTTTTTCTCACAAATCATTATTTTCATTTTAAATGCTTGTAGATTACATGTGAATATTACAATCAGTACTGATTCTTTAATTGGTTTTAGAGTAATTAGAAAAAAATATCTTTGGACTTGAAGGCAGTTAAAACCTCAACTATTGGTCAAGGACTGATGGTCCTCAAGAATGTCCCTTGTCACAACTGACAGAATCTTAAGTATTTTAAGAAATGGTATACATTTCTGCAGAGTTTTGTTTTTAAAATTTGTGTTTCACTTTTCACATTGTTTTTAATCCTGTTGTCAATCGGTTGACTAAAGAAACCAGGTTACATTTGGCTTTCTCTAAAAATCTGATTTTTTACATCATGAAAATTGGACAACTGGTTACCAGTATTCTAATCAGCTTTCTCCAATTAGTATGTGCATAACAAAAGGCTGCACATGGGGACAAGTTGTCAAAGGCTAAACGAAAGAAGAGGTCATTAAGGGGGAGATGCTGCCTCATTTTAGGTTAAAGTCCGCCTGAAGTCAAAAACTGCTTTACAGATGTCTAAGTGGCTTTCCATTAGGTTTTTTTTATTTTGACAGTTCATTCTCTGTATAAGTATTTATTAGGCTGTGACTCCTTGTATGGCTGCTTGTTCTGGTCAAGTCACACTTAAGAAGATTTATCTTTAGATCTCAGAAAAAAATTCTGAGGTTGAATGAGGGCTTAAAGCACTCTCTTTTAGTTCGCGACATCCCTTTACTTGTTTTGCCTGGAGATGGTGAGGAGGTGTTGAAGGATGATGGAAGGAAAGATTCAAGAGGGAATGTGGCTGCAGCACCTGGATCCAGATTTTACCTTCTTCTTCTTTGGTAATGGTGAGGTTGGCTGAGCATGCAGCCTCTCCAGTGTTATTGGCTGCCCTGCAGGTGTACTGCCCAGCATGCTCAGGAAAAGCATCAACTATGATGAGCGTGGCGATGTTTGTCACCTCATCAAAATGAAACACCACGTTCTTGGTGGGCTGGACTGGCTGCCAGTTGTGAAACCAGTTTATCTGTGGCTTTGGCATGCCAGACACACATGCATGAAAGCGGGCGACGTCCCCATGTGGAACTGTGCAGTTTGTGATTGGCTGGATAAAAACTGGCTTTTGGCCAAAAGCTTTCTTTAGAGGTTCCTTTAGACTTGTGAGGTTGGTGGAGACATGCCACTGAGTCTCAGCAGGACTGTCCACCATTTGTTTTTGCCCTGAAAGGAAGCACGTTTATTGATTTTCATCCCAATCTGCAGTCAAATACTACAGAAGTCGACCATGGCAGGTCACAAATATTTTCACTAGGTTATATTAGATGTATAATATAATTTTACCACAATTACAATAGTAATTTACCTGTGTCACCTGCCCCTACTGTGTTTTCTGTCACTCAGGCCAAGTACGACAAAATTATTTTCAGTATTTTTATATCAAAATTGTTTTCTATCTCTCAGTGTAAAATATTTCAAAAACTCATTCCATGCAGCGCCCCTAAAATATTTGTTTACATCTATTTATAAAACAAAATCTACTGGAGAGGTTTTTTTGGGTTCAGTGCTACACGTGACTTCTTATAGCCATGACTTATCCCATGTCCCCAGCTTTGATCAACCACCTTTGAGTCCTCATCAGCACTACAGAGCCACTTTGGAGCCAAAGATATTTTCCCCAGGGCTAAGAACATTTTGTGCAACTTACTCCCTCTACCAGGAATTCCACTGGAGGAAATAAATATAGTTCTGGACCATATTTGTGTGCCATAAAAAAAAAAATCTAATCTCATTTAAACCTAAATGCTGTTAGCAGGGAATGTTGATCCTGACCTCAGACTTTGGTATACTCATATAAAACAAAGATTAGATCATGATCTAGGGACAGTGTGGCATTTGACATGTTGAGAGATGAAAACTGACAGAGTACAGCAAATCCTGGCAGCAATGGCTGCATCTGGCATGACACTGTCTAAAAGAATCTGTGGTCGATCACAAACTCACCATCTAGTGTGAGGGTGGCAGAGCAGGACACGGCGCCGGCATTATTCGTGGCCATGCAGGTGTATTCGCCCTCATCCTCTGGGTAGACCCTGGAGATCTCTAGCTGACAGCTATCATCAAACTGAGACATCCTGAAGAATTCTGACTGTTTGATCTCCTTCTCCTTGTGGAACCAGCTGATTTTCACATCTAAACAGTGGACATTGGGAAAATGACAGGATTGTGTTTATAAAGTAAATGCAATCACCATAGTTACCGTCTTTAATGTTTTTCCCAGATACTTGAATACCTAAGAACGTTAGGTAGATTTCTCCTGATAAAGACAAATTTCTAGGCTAGTTTTCTTACCATCTCCGCGGACTCTGCACTGGAAGCGAGCCGGTTCCCCCTCGAGAGCTGAGGTGCTGGTGACGGGCGAGATGACGACAGGAGGAGCGACTGGAGCTGAGGACTCTGGAGAAACTACCTCTGAAACTGCAGGACAAACACAATTGCTTGGGTCAATATGTGTCCTTCATTTGAAACACCCACCCTTCACCTCCTGCTTGGGGAGTTACTTTCTGTTGTACCTTCTACGTTGAGTACTGCAGTGCTCGTGGCAGTGCCATAGTCATTCCTGGCCTCACAGTTGTAGATAGCAGCATCTTCAGGGAAGACTTCAATCAACAGCAATGTGTGCTCGTTGCCGTCATGAAGGAACTTGCACTTGAAGCCTGGAGACAGAGCCTGGGAGTCTTTGTACCAGAAGACCTGAGGCTGAGGAACACCACTCACCTGCACCGAGAAGCGAGCTGGTTTACCAGCTTCCACCGACTGGGGCTCCATGTGGCGGAGGATCTGGGGAGGCTCTGGGACTGAACAGAACAGAGAACGGTTTGATGGGCCAGGTCAGAGGAGAAAAAAGTTTTGACTAGTTTGGACTTCCTGCTGGACTTACTGTTAACCCGGAGGTGCACAGTGCTTCTGTTCTTGCCGGCGATGAAGGTGTACTCTCCGGCGTCGCTCCTGTAGGTCTCAAAGATGGTGAGGCGGTGCAGCTTCCTGATGGTGACATAGTTGAACCTCTCCTCCAAAGAGAACTGGATCTCTACACCATTCCTCAGCCAGTGACCCTCCACATCGTCCTCGTTCACCTCAAACTCGAAGGTCGCTCTTTGTTTCTCCAGAACCTGTGAAAGAGGCAGAAGGCACTGTTTGGACTGGGACAACAGATCAGCATCACAACAGTTGAATTACCTCATTAAGAACTGTTCATTTTTTTCACATTTGCAACGTTACATTTTTTATACTATTAACTGGATCTAATTTTTTACTTAATCAGATATTCTATGATTTGTA